>JAAGEH010000012.1:40157974-40192749 GCA_011751065.1 Lasiurus cinereus
TATATATATATATATATATATATATTAATTTGAAGAGGGAACAGAGTTATAGAAAAACTGTATAAGAATGAAGGTAAGTGATTCCAGCAGAGGAAATGTGATAGTATTAAGGTCTCACTCAAGGATAGTGATGATGAAATTAAATTAAGACAAGTAAAAAATATGACTTTTTAAAAACCATTTTTGAATGTATACAGTATAAGCATGCAGCTCACTGAAAGCTGGCTTTAATTAGAATTGAAGCCCAGCCTACCAATGTGAAAAGAGGACAGAACAGTTTAAGGTGTATACATAGGAGTGCTATTAATGAAGGATTAGATAATTTAAGTTGGGTAAGAATAAATGTGAGAAAATATTATTGGTAAGTAGCACATTATAATGTATAGTATTATACATTAAAATATACTTGCATATACATTTTTTTCACTTGAGAATTGGCATTTAATACTGAAGTTACCAAAACCATTATCAAGGATTCACCTAGGGATAAGGGAAACCAGGAGGCTTAAATATTGATTGAGAGGGTCCATTAATTGTTTGAAAGGAGGGGGAATGTGTGGGTGACCACCAGCAGTCCCTTTCCTTTCAAATGTCATGGGAAAGGAGTCTTCTTCTAACCAGCACCCCTCCCCATTTCCCAAGTCCAGTGTATCTTTGGGGAGGTGGGGCGAAGGGGTGTGGGGGCAGGGTTCAGTGTGAGTGGACCTCAGGAACTGAAAGTGCACTGGTGTAGGGAAGAGAGTCCCATTTCATATGAACTCAAAGTACTGAACTCCTATGGAAGAGAAATAAGAGAAGCTGGAGTGAAGCAAGGCCTTATTCTGCCCAGGATTATGGAAGAAAGGGATTAATGCTGGGATGGAGACTAGAGTATCATGGGGGGCAGGCCAGGACACCCCACCAAGGGGAGAGATGTATGCCAGTGGTGCTGCAAGGACAGGGATACCATGCTATTTCAAGGTGAGCATTCCAGGGAATTGAGCTGCATATTTAGCCTGCATTTCTTTATTTAAAATAGTTTGTTTTAACTTTTAAAACAATATAAGTAAATTATAATTTTATCAATTTGAATTTTCTGTAACAGGTTAATAGGCAATGGATCCCCCCACCCCCTCCGCCCCAAATAAAAATGAGGGGACAGGAGGGAGTAGAAAGGAGGGGAAGTTTTTTCATCCATATTCTGCAACTGCAAGTATGAAGATTGATGATGTTTTAGAACATAAGATATTTGGACTGTGCTTAATATAAGTCAGTCCAGCTAGTGTTGGAGGAATAAAATAGATTTACACTTAATTTGGTGAGTCTGAGAGATCATAATAAACTACAGTGAATGTTTGGGTTTTGTATTTGCAAATCTCACCTAATTATACTCAAGTTTCTTGTGGTAAGAAACCTGAAGTTTTCCTTCTTAACACTACAGTCTGTGTTTTGTCAGTTTGCTTCAGTGAACATTAATTATCTGACCAACAATGGCAAATCACTTTGTAGTCAGCTGTCCCTATATAAATAGAGTTCTTCTATAATATAAGATATTGTCTAAATACTAAGAATATTCGGTATGTTCACTTTTATAAAAAGCTACAAGACAAATCTAGTAAGTTTGAAGCTTCGATTTATTCAAGATGATATAAATGCTTAACAGAAAGAACTAACAATGGAGCATATTACAAATGCTGCTAGAGCTAGCAAGACATCAAAGGTGTCATCTTTGTTCTGTGTTTGAGATCAAAAAAGTAAGGCATAGTTTTACAACTGGATGTGCCCATGCCCTTATGTAGCAGAATATGAAACAAGGGGCTAAGCCCTGCTCCTAAATACAACCACTCATGATTTCCCAAAATGTCCAGCCATTTACAATATACAATGTATTAGTAATTCAGAAATTAAAAAAAATATATTTTCACAACCAATTTCATTCTGGATGCTATAGCAGAATACCATAGCCTGGATTGCTTACAAACAACAGAAACTTATTTCTCATGGTTTTGGAGGCTGGAAAGTCCAAGATCTAGGCTCCAATAGGTTATGTACTTGTGAGAATCTGTTTCTTGATTTTTAAAAAAATACATTTTATTGATTTTTTTACAGAGAGGAAGGGAGAGAAAGTCAGAAACATCGATAAGGGAGAGAGAGAGACATCGATCAGCCACCTCCCACAAACCCCACACTGGAGATGTGCCCACAACCAAGGCACATGCCCCCGACAGCAATTGAACTCCTGACTCTTCAGTCCGCAGGCCAACGCTCTATCCACCAGTTCCGGCTGTTTCTTGATTCTTAATCAGCTGCCTTCTCACTGTCATCAAAGGTCAGAGAGACTCTACTACCATTGGGAAGGCTACACCCTCATGATTTAATCACTTGGCAAAAGCTCCACCTCCTGATATTAGCACAGGAGGAATATATTTTAACATGTGAACTGGGGGGTTGGGCACAACCATTTAGTCTATAGCCAAGAGTCTTGTGTTTCCATTAACATTTTGACATGGTACTCAAAACAAGTAATGCTAGATATTGAAACTCTCAAAATGCAAATTACTTTTTAGATAGGAGAGTAAATACTCCAATAGGCCAATCTGAGACATTCATGATTTCAAAGCAAGTAATTAATTTTTTACTAAATTATTTTATTATAGCCAAGTTGTCTCCATATGTTGACATATGTTGATTACACATTTGTTATAGTGTTCAAGACATTTATATATATATGGTTAGAAAAATCTTCAGATGTTTCACTTATTTGAACTGCAATTTTATTTTTCTTAAAACTAAGCAGATATAGAAATTCCAATATGTAAAATATTTCATTAGAATACTATAATTAGCTCCCAATCTATGGTCATTGCCTCTAAAAATTAACTCAAGAATCTAGGAAAATCATAGTATAATCAAATACCATAGTACATCTTACCCTAATTCAAAAACAAATAATAAGCAATATAGAAAATGAAAAATTATATCTATTTAAGTTTGTATATCATGTTTTCTGAATAAACAAAGAAATAAATAGAGAGTAAAATGAGCAGCATTCTTTTAAAAGCCATAATAATAAAAAAAATATTAAAATATAAGCCAGGATTTAAATTAGAGGAATAAGAATAAAACACATGACATATGTGTTTAAATGATTTCATTTATCATTTTTATATTTCTTTTTAATAGTCTTTAAGTAGGTAGAAAAAATTTGGAATAAATTGAGTACATTTGTCATATTCTCATATTTATTTAACCATAGAGACCTAAGGATTTAAAAAAATATATCTAGTGAAAATTACTTTATATAAATACTAAAGGCCTGGTGCACAAATTCTTCCAAGGGATGGGGTCCCTCAGCCTGGCCTGCACCCTCTTGCAATCTGAGACTCCTCAGAGGATGTCCAACTGCCAGTTTAGAATTGGCCCTGAACTGGCAGTTGGACATCCCTCTCGCAACCCAGGATTAGTAGCTCTTAATGGCTTGCCTAGCTGCCTGCCTGATCACCCCTAACTGCTCTGCCTGCCTAATCACCCCTAACTACTCACCTACCTGCCTGATTATACCTAACCACTCTGCATGCCTGCCTGATCATCCCTAACCACTCTGCATTCCTACCTGATGCCCTTAACTGTTCTCCTGCCTACCTGATTGTCCTTAACTGCCTCTGCTTTGGCCCCTGCTGCCAGGGTTTCATCTGGAAGGACATCCAGAATGACGTCTGGAAGGTCATTTAGCTGTCCAGTCTATTGGATATTATGCTTTTAATATAGATACACCACATCCAGTGTGTTATCTAAAATTTGCCATATATATTAATGCTTAAATTGGTGTTTTTACAAAATATGTATAATTTTTATACCACAGCAAATTTTACAATTTTCAGGTAATTCTTTGATTTTTTATTTATTTTTTTGCATGTTAAGTTAAATATACCTTTAAGTACCACTGAAGACAGTAATCTAAACTAGATGGACCCATGAATAATTGCAGTAAATGATCATTGATTCTAGGAAGTGTTTTTTATGTAAAATAATATACTTTACTCAGTAGAGAAAGAAATAAAACAGAGTGCTTTGTATTAGGCACTTTATTTGGTGTTTCTCTCTCTATCTCTCGACACCAGTAGGTTTTCACATTTAATTTTCACATTAATCAATAAAAAGGCAAAGAAGATAATGTTAGATTATACATGAAAGAGCTGAAAGAATCCAAGAAAAGTGCTTGTTTTGCCAAAATTCATAGATATATGTATATATATAGAGTAGAATAAATCCATGCTTGATTAACACTAATGCTTGAATACATGACAATGAGCACATTTAATTTACATTTCTTGAATATTTTCAAGAGAGTGCTGCTATTCAAACTCTGAGACATCAACATTATCAACAGTCACATAGCTAATATTTATTCACCCTTATTTATGTTTGTCATCCAACCTAGTTTTCCCAGGATAATCCAGTTTATATCTGTGGTCTAAGAATAACTACTAAGAGGACTCACATTCAATATTAAACTAGCCTACTTTGGTTGACAAATTATTTGACCATTCTACTGATACTTAAATAATAATTTTATTATATTTTGAATCAATTTAACAATTTATTTCTAAAACAATAAATTTGTACATGAACAAAGAACATTAATTTGTCAGCTAATACAAGTTCATTCAATCAGTAAATGATAGAAACAAGGAATAAACTTAGATGCCTGAACATTCCTACCAATGTATATAAGGTGATTTAGCTGTTCTCAATGGAGTGAATTTTAATAATTTAATTCAAGGGAAACAATTGCATGCAACTTGCCCTGGGTGACAAGTTCAGTTCTTTTAGTGGAGAACATTTTTGATATGTACTGGGTTGAAATAATCCAGTTGTGTTTTAGCAAAGGAAGGTGTGTGAAATGCATTAAGGAGAGAACACTGTACTTGGAGGTAGAAAAGTGAGTATGTTTGTAAAGGTTTACTAATCATTTTGTCTTTTAGAGAGCAGGCTGACAGCTGTGGTGGGGCAGACATTGAGGGGTTGTGTTGCGGGGGAGGGGGTGGTAGTTGGAGGGATTGAGAAAAAAAAAGAGGGAAAAAAAAACCCAAAAACTCATGGACATGGACAGCAGTATGGGATTGCCAGGGGGAAAGGTTGGAGAAGTTTGGGAGTGTAAGGGGGAATACTAGTAAATGTTGATAGAAGGAGTTTTGACTTGGGGAGATGAACACACAGTACAGTCTACAGATGGTCTATTTAGAATTGTTCATCTGAAACCTGTATAATTTTTTAACCAGTGTCACTCCAATAAATTTAAAAATAAAATAGCAATAAAATAGTCAAAAAATAAGAAGCTATCTTTTCAGTTAGATGAATTCAAATTAAATGTTGTCCAGCTGATGGGGCTCAATGGTTGAGCATTGATTCATGGACCAAGAGGTCCCAGGTTTCATTCCTAGGTTTAATTCCAGGATTTGATTCCTGGTCAGGGCACATGTATGGGTTGCAGGTTTGATTTCCAGCAGGGTATGTAAAAGAAGCAGCCAATAGAAGAAGCATTCATTTTTCTATTTATCTCCCCTTCTCCCTTCCTCTCCCTCTAAAAATAAATAATAATATATTTTTAAAATATTTCATGTAGACTTAGTGTGTCTTCAAAACATGCCTCCACCCTACTTTTATTATGTTTTTGTTGAAATGCATTGATAGAAAATCTTAATCCGATTTAATCATTCCAGCACCTTCTAATCTTGTATATTCAATATTTTAGGAATAGTGTTTATGTCATATTACACATTTTATCACTTTATGATACACTTGAATCTTACATATGAGTATGTTATCCTATGATATTTTATAGGTTTTAAAATTACATTTAAAATAGTTACATGCATACTGATGAATAAAATAGATCTAGAGACAGAAATATGGAAGAGACTTCTGAATCTCAGAGAGAAGGTGGGGGGTTGGTGGGTGGATAGGAAGAGACCAACCAAAGAACTTGTATGGGCACAGACAATAGTGTGGTGAAGGCCTCGGGTGTGGTGGGCTAGATAGAGTTGACTGAGGGAAAAAGGAGACAAATGTAATATATTTAACAATAAAGATTAAAAATAATAATAAAATAGGTATATGCATTGTAAAAGTGGCTATTCTACAATTAGAGAAAGGATAAAATGTAAAGATATTGAAAAAGAGGAAAAAAGTGTTATTTACTGATATAATAACTTACTTGTCAAACTTAAGACAATCAACTAAGTGCCATTAGAAATAAAAAAAACCCTATTTAATTAACAACTATCTTATGAGCATCTACATGAGGATTAGGCATTGTCCCTCCACTAAAAGATCTTACTTCTTAGAAGATTTCATATTTTAAAATATCTCTTTATTTATCTTTAATTGTAACTCTATCTTTAGCAGTAAAGTATTTTATATACATAGTAAGCCCTCAATATTTTGTAAATACATAAGTACATATATATGTTTTCATGTATATGTGGATGGAAGCTTGGATTTCATAAAATCCTAAAGTTCTTATTATACAAATTGGTGTTTACCCATCAAATTGCCCAGTTGAAATTGGCTTTTGAAAAATAGAAATTTCCCCCCAGATTTGATCAAGATTAAACATTATTCTGAGTTTTCTATATAAACACACACATATATAATTAACCTTAGATATTATATGTGTAATGTAATCTTTTCATAGATTAAAAAGGATGTCACTATTGAATTATCTATGTTATGTGATGATTACTATTAATTTGCTCTATCTTCTCCATTATAATTGTTATAGCCTTCATTATTTCATCCCATTAATCTTTCTTGGATGTCAATATATTCAATATCATTGTGAACTTTTCAAGCCTGACCTTTTTGATTTACTTCTGGAGGCTATGGAGAGATATTACCACCTGCATCCTTCTGAAATGTAAAATAATGGATTGAAAAATGCATTGATGAAAAAAACAGTTATCCTTTTGGTTTGGAAAGAGCTGCTGCATTTGTCAGAAGAACTAATTACTATGTTACTGTAGATTTACTAAGAATAAATTTAAAAACCTGCTTTTATAGATTATCTCAAAACTGAAATCAAGAATAAAAAGAAAGAAAATGCTCTAAAAAAAAAAAAGAAGAAAAAATAAAGAATACTTACAAAACCGGCCTAGCACTAGTTGTTTCAATTTCCAAAACTTAAGGAACTATTTCTTCTGTTTAAAAAAAGGATCAAGATCAGTATCTGTTCTTAGTTTGTAACATGCAGATTATTTATCTGAATCAAAGCAATCTAAGTAAGAACATAATATTATAAAGTATTGAAAATAAGTTTTATTTCTAAACAAATTTTAATAAAATATGTATGTAAATATTAAGTGGGTTATCAAATCTATAACTACACTTGATAAACACTTTCAGTTATTCCATGTAATATAAGTACAATATGTTTATCTTAGCAAGTAATCAGTTAATAACTCCATTAAATGTTATGTTAAGTTTATTCTACATTGGCATTTTAAAAGTGGTTTAATTGAAGATATCCTCCTCTTGTAGTACAATATGTAGTACAAATATTTCTTGCCCTCTCTCTTTATTCTCATTCCTTCTTATTTAATTTCATATTATGCTAATCTCTGGTTTCATCTTTATTTTTAATGCTCAGCCTTCTATTAAAAAATCTAGCATCATTGGTTATCAACATTAAAAAAATAGAGATTATTGAAGATAAATCTTCATTCAAAGTATGAAAGGGTCTCATTGGATCTTCCTGACCAATGGAATATGGGCTGAAATAATATACAGCATTTCTATATCTGGGTTATAAAAAGCCTCCTGCAGTGATTATGTTATGCCCAGAGTTCAGGGTCCACAATAATCCACCACTAAGGAGCCTTTTCCGATGCAAAAGCAAAGAGTCTTTATTCAAACCGGGGTTTGGCTCTCAGCCTCTTTCTGGCGCAGCAGCAAGGCAAGAGAGCGAGCCGGGTGGGAACAATGAGTTTTATGGGGTAGGATAATTGGGAGGGCTTAGGAAAGTGACAAGGGTTACAGAGATTGGTCACTTGAATTAGGGTCTTTCTGTGGTTTAGCCTTATTAGGACCCTCGCTGTGTTCCTGGAGCTTCATTGGTACATTTGGGTGGGGGTCTGGGAAGTTAAGACATTGCTGGCACACCTGTGGCCACTCCCAGAAAAGGGAGGGGGTTTAGGCAGGGGTCCCAGCCCTATAGGACAAGATGGAGGGGAGTTCATTTCCTTTCATTCCCCCCTTGTCTTGAGACACACGTCTCAACCCTGAGACAGGATGCATTTCTGCCTCTTCTTCTGTTGCTAGAGGCTGGTACTGGGCTTGTAACCATTAATTGGACTACTCCTATGCATTCCTTGACAAATTGGACCAGTTTGTTAATAATACAAGGACCGGAAGTTAACAACATTAAGGGGATTATAAGGGTCCAATGAGGGTGGAAATAAGAGTAGTTAACTATGGGGACCAATTAAACAGTGATTCATACCAAGACTGAGACCGCTCCCTTCTAGCCTACGCTTCTCCTATCCCTCTCTTACGAGGGCCATGGATTCCTTGACAACTCTCAAGCAGTGAAGTCTGACTCTGGGTCAGGTTCCCTGTGGTGGGTGGACCCAGGTCTCGACGAAGTCTACTTTGAGGGTGGTGAAGGTTGTCAGCACTACAACGTAGGGACCCTTCCAACCTGGCTCAAGGGTCTCCCGGCGATGTCTCTTAACATAGACCCAGTCCCCAGGGTTATGCTGATGAGGAGTCGGGGCTGGGCCGGTTTCATAGATGGCGTGGAGGCATGGCCAAATGTCCTCGTTACGCCCTCTGGAGCCCTCTCAAGAAAAGAAACAGTTCTTGACTTTCAAATTCTGCAAGAAATTTGACTTTAAGATTAGGGATAATAGGGGGTGGCCAGCCGAACATGATTTCATAAGGAGTAAAACCCAGGGTGTAGGGGGAGTTGCTAACCCAATTAAGGGCATATGGAAGGAGAGCCACTCAGTCCCCACCAGTCTCCATGGTCAATTTGGTAAGGGTCTCTTTTAGAGTTCTATTTATTCTTTCTACATGCCCTGAATTTTGGGGCCTATAAACACAATGTAATTTCCAATTTGCCCCAATGGCCTTGGCCACTGCCTGTATTACCTGCGAGACAAAGGCTGATCCAGTGTCTGACCCTATCACAGGGGGAAAACCATACCTGGGCAAGATGTCTTCCAGCAGCCTCTTAGCTACCATCTGAAGCTGTTTCATGCTTAGTTGGGTATGCTCCTACCCATCCAGAGAAGGTATCTACAATACTAAAAGATATTTATAGCCATACTTTCCTGGTTTAATTTCAGTGAAGTCAACCTCCCATTGTGCTCCAGGCTTGGTTCCTCTGAGCCGGGTTCCTTTTTCACTTGGCCTGGTTCTCGCATTTGTGAGTTGATAGGTCTTGCAGGTGGATACAACCTGTTCTATTTTGATGTCCTGTTGGTGGGTCTTAATTCTGCCATGTCAGATTAATTCCTTTAATTTGTGTGCCCCCAGGTGAGTGGACCAGTGCATGCGTTCTAACACTGTAACCCAAGCCAGTCCGGTAGTATGAGCTCCTTGTTTGGTGTGTACCACCATCCTTTAATTTCCTGGACGTGGGGAAGCCTTCTGATCCACTGCAGCTCTTCCTGAGAATACCCAGGCTGATCTAGCAAGACTGGGTCCCCGGGATCTGGTAGTTGTAAGGCTATGGTAGGAACCAAAGTGAAGGCTGCTGCTTTGGCTGCCTGATCAACCTTTTGGTTACTTCTTGCCACTGGGTCATCTGCCTTCTGGTTCCCTTGGCAGTGGATAATGGCTAGCTTAGCGGGGAGCCACAAAGCCGCAAGCAGGTCAGGAATTTCCTATTTATTCTTTATTGTCCATCCCTTTGCTGTCAATAGCCCTCTCTCCTGATAGATCGCCCCGTGAACATGAGCTGTAGCAAATGCATAATGGCTGTCTGTGTAGATGTTAAGCCTTCTCCCAGCCCCCAGTGTCAGTGCCTTGGTGAGTGCAATGAGTTCTCACTGAGCTGATGTCCCAGGGGTCAGAGCCTCCGCCCATACAGTGTCCGTGTCGATGAACACTGCTGCACCCGCATACCTGCACCCATCTCGCATGAAGCTACTTCCATCCGTGAACCAGGTGGCCTCTGCATCAGGAAAAGGCCGGTCAGTCAAGTCTTTCTGGAGTCCATGCACCCGCTCCGGGATTCCTGCACAGCCATGTAGTGGGGCATCGAGGTCAGGGTCAGGCAGCAGGGTAGCGGGGTTGAGGGCCACACTTGGATGGAACCGCACTCTAGGAGGGTTAAGCAGCAAGCTTTGATAGTGAGTCATACGTGCATTGCTAGGCTATTTTAGGACCCCCTCAGTGGCATTTGGGGTTGTAATCCAGATCTCCTGTCCTAGGGTCAGTTTGTCAGAATCCAGAGGCAGCAATAGCCAGCCGACCCTAGGAACTCCCTGACTTCTCTTCGGAGCGTGTGGGCAGGGATCTTCAGGACAGTTTCTTTTCTAGCATCTTATAACCACCGCTGTACACCCTCCAGAATGTATCCCAGATCAGTCACCCTCTCTTGGCATATTTGAGCTTTCTTTGCGGAGGCCCGATACCCTAAGGTCCCCAGGGTGGCCAACAGGTCTCTAGACCCCTGCTCGCAGTCTTTGGCGGTATCGGCAGCAATCAAGATGTCATCTATGTACTGAAGGAGGGTGAGAGTGGGGTGGTCTCTCTTGTACTCACCGAGGTCGTCATGCAGTGCCTCATCGAAGATGGTAGGCGAATTCTTGAACCCTTGGGGCAGTCGCTTCCAGGTTAGTTGTCCACTATATCCCTCCTCCAGGTCATGCCATTCGAAGGCAAACAGGGGTTGGCTTTGAGGCGCTAGCGGCAGGCTGAAGAAGGCATCCTTCAAGTCTAATACAGTACACCAGACTCTAGAGGGTGTCAAGGAACTTAGGAGAGTGTATGGGTTAGGAACAGTTGGATGTATAGCCATGGCTCTCTTATTTACTTCCCGGAGGTCCTGCACCAGTCGATAGTCACTGGTGTGAGGCTTTCTGACTGGGAGAAGAGGGGCTGTTCCAGGCAGATTGACAGGGGACTAGTACCCCTAGTTTTTGCAGTCTCCTGATGTGAGGCTGGATTCCCTTCCGGGCCTCCTGGGACATAGAATACTGCTTGACTCTTATTGGGCCTTCTCCAGGCTTTTAGCTCCACCAGGATTGGGGCCCTGTGAGCAGCCAGTCCAACTCCCCCCATCTCTGCCCAAGCTGTGGGGAATTCTTGTAGCCACCTGTCCACAGTGCTTTGTACTGGGGGCACCCCCTGGTGGAGACGATACTCATCCTCCAGTCTCAGAGTCAGAACCTGCATGGTGTGGCCTTTACCATCAGTGATCTGGGGCCCCCCTTGTCTGAAAGTTATTTGGGCTCCAATCTTGGTTAGCAAGTCCCATCTTAATAGGGGCTAGGAGCATTCCGGTATTACCATAAATGAATGGGATACCTGGCCCGTTCCTAGATCTACTGTTCTTCGGGTAGTCCATGAATACTGACCCATGCCAGTTGCCCCTTGCACCCAGGATTTCTTGTTGGCTAGCTCCCCCTGTGGTGTGCGGAGGACTGAATGTTGCGCTCCGATGTCAGCAAGGAAGTCAACAGGGCTCCCCTCCACTCTAAGAGTTACCCTGGGCTCAGGGAGGGGGTCCGAACTCTGATACCCCTAATAGCTCAGTTCTTCCAGCTCTAAGACTCACTCGGTCAGTCTTGCCTCCCTTCCCACCAGCCTTCTTTGGATATTCTTGGCCCAATGCCTTATCTCCTTGCAATAAATACACTGATTCCGCTGCAGCTTCTTTTTCCAGCCCCTGATGGCCCCCTTACCTTCTTCTTGGTCATCTGCAAGCTGGCGAAGGCAGCGGGTCCATTCCTCGCAGGATTCTGTGGTAGTGGCTAGCAGAATCTTGGCCAGGTTTCGGGTCTGCTTGTCACTGGCAGCCGCCATGGCGTGGGCTTGCCTATCTTGATGGGACTCCCGGTTATTGTACACTTTCTCAGCCACTTCCAGCAAGTCCCAAAGATTCTTTTCTCCAAATCTATCTATTTTCTGCAGTTTCTTTCTGATGTCTGCAGCTGACTGGTTTATAAAACTCATGACTACAGCTGCCTTATTCTCAGGGGCTTCTGGGTCCATGGGGGTGTAAGTGCGGCATGCCTCCATGAAACGTTCTAAGAAAGCAGCTAGAGGCTCATCCCTTTCCTGCTGTATGTTCCCTACCTTGGTCAAATTGGTAGGCTTTCTAGCAGCCATGCAGAGACCCCCGCATTAGAGTCTGGCGATAGACCCGGAGCCTCTCCTTACCTTCTGCCATGTTGAAGTCCTATTCAGGTCTAGTCAGGGGAAAGGAGGTGTCTATCTGAGCCAGGTTGGTGCTAGGGTTCCCGTCCACTCCTGGGACTAGCTTCCAGGCCTCATTGAGGATCCTCTCCCCCTCCTCGGTGGTGAATAGGACCTGCAAAAGCTGCTGACAGGTAGACTGATGGGTGAAAAGAATATAATCTAACAAATAGATAAGCCCTCCGGCTTCTCAGAAAACTTAGGATTCTGAGCTTTCCAATTATAGAGATCACTAGTGGTGAAAGGCCAGTAGTGATGGGGCTGATTCCCCTTCCCCCTGTACTCTGACCAACCACCAGTGATGGTAGGGTATGGGCCTGACACTTCAGCACCAGCCATTTTCAGGGCTCGCAAGCAGGATACCAGGCTTTCTCCTTGGCACTCTTATTAGCTTCAAGTGTTCAGGGTTCATATAAGGATCTTTAAAACATGATACTGCAGTCTCTCTATAAGTACTTTGGCATAACTACCCTGTTTAGGGAAGCAAAATGCAAATTATTTACTCTTCCTGGCTTACTGGCCTGTATTATATGATTTCCTTACAACATTTCCCCTTTCTTTCTTATTACATACACAACCCTTTATTACATTTTCACTTCCAAATTAGCCTTTAAACCTTTTTTTTCCTATGTCCTTTAAAAATGCATAACCATGTCTCAGACTTTCTACTCAATATTCCTTATTCTTTGAAACCTTAATCCTTTATGATTCCTAACAAGTAAACAGCCAGAATTTATGAGCTTAAAGTTCCTTTGCTGGATATTCCACCACTGCTCAAGAAGTATCCAGTAACCCCACCCTGCCAGATTGGGCAATGAGATTTCCTTTATGTGTATTAAAAGGGTTAAAAATAAGAAAAGGGGGAAGAAGAAGATCCATTGTGTTTTGTCCTGCAAAGAGGGTGTAGCCAGCAAAATCAATCCAACATCCTCCCTCCTGTTCCTCAGTCCAGTTGCTTGTCTCCCTTTTCTATTGTGAGTCTGAGGAAGACAATTTCTACAGAGGGGAGAAACAGAAAAGTGGGAGTTTCAGAGAAAACTACAGACGACCGCTGCAGTAGTGCTCCCTTTCGAAGCCTGAAGTCCAACCTGGGGAGAAAAATGACTCTTAGCCTGGAAAGATAAGGGTGTGTAGGGAGATTTCTTGTGAACTGGAAGCCTGGATGGCTACCTGAAAGAAAAGATTTTTAATCCAGTTACAGATGCTAAAATAAAATAGCACATTAATTACTACAGCTTTAGTTCAACCTCAGATGGCTCACGTTGGACTATGATGTCACAGGCAGGGACAGGGCCTGTAGTCTCTCTGCCCTGCAGAGCTGTAAGCCCTATCCCTGGAAGTCTCCAACCACCGAAAGAAATAAGAAAGCCATAAATAAAAATTATTTGTTCTTTGAAATGTCACAAATTCATGCCTAGGACTTTAAAATTTAATAAAGCAAATTCACAAATCAGAACAAAATGAAACCATTACTTATACAAAATTAGAGAGGAATTTTTTATTAGCTAAATGTGCTGACTCCCTCTCTGACAGAGAGCAAAAACTCAGAAAAAGAATTCCAGCAGCTGCTAAAGACTTTTGCACTCTGTCACAGCAGGTCCATCCCAAATCAAGTGAAATAGAAAGAGATAATTATCAACCAATGTCCACAGAATAAAACAGAGAAATACAGACCCAAACAAAGGGCCCCAAGAAAGTCTTCCAACTCCTCGGAAACAAAACTGATCAAACAGATAAAAACACCCAAAACAGCTTTGCGATCCCTTGGAAACAAAACTGATCACTGGACAATTGCTGTGCCCCAACCCGTAGGAGCAACCCACTTCGTCCCAGAGGTTTGAGGGGATTGCACGTCCCTCCTGTGAGGGGATTCCATGTCCCTCCTGTGAGGGTATTCCACGTCCCTAGTGAGGAAGCAGAGCATCCTCTGACCCCTCCCACCCCCCGCCCGAGATCCACTAGTGCGTCCACCTAGACCATTTCGGGCACTACAGACTTCAGAAGCGAGCTCACACAAAGAACAGAAACAGACAGACACTTACCGCGGTCAGATGGACTCTCCGGATTGGGGTCCCTCATGGGTATTGGGAATCCTGGACGAGCCCCCAAATGTTATGCCCAGAGTTCAGGGTCCCCAATAATCCACCACTAAGGAGCCTTTTCCAATGCAAAAGCAAAGAGTCTTTATTCAAACCCGGGTTTGGCTCTCAGCCTCTTTCTGGCACAGCAGTGAAGCGAGAGAGCGAGCCGGGCGGGAACAATGAGTTTTATGGGGTAGGATAATTAGGGGGCTTAGGAAAGTGATGAGGGTTACAGAGATTGGTCACTTGAATTAGGGTCTTTCTGTGGTTTAGCCTTATTAGGACCCTCGCTGTGTTCCTGGAGCTTCATTGGTCCATTTGGGTGGGGGTTGGGAAAGTTAAGACATTGCTGGCACACCTGTGGTCACTCCCAGAAAAGGGAGGGGGTTTAGACAGGGGTCCCAGCCCTATAAGACAAGATGGAGGGGAGTTCATTTCCTTTGAATTATCATTCTTACTTTCAGTGTAACTTGGTACACACATGTTGAAAAGATGGTGTTACACAGTGGAAGAATCCACTTGTCAGGAGGGATCAGAGCCATTTGCTAATAATGTGGAGCAGGAATATGAGAGTGTAAAACATTAGAGCTTTGCTATTGAGAATTTATATGTTATAGTAGTTTACCTAAACAACTTTACTAAGTGATTTCTTGTAGTCTTCCCAAGAGGTGATTCTGTCCTTCTGGATGGCTTTCCTATAAGTGAGTGTGAAAATAGAGTCAGTTTGCTCCCTACTGTTAGGAGGACATTTCCTTCCTTGCTCTTCATATCTGATGTCATTCATTAAACAAAGATGCATATAAGTGACAGATACTTTCAAAAACAGTCTATCTTTGAATACAGACGTATTTCATCCCAAGGTAACTCCTATATATGCACTCCCAAAATTTTAAGACTGGCCTCATACTAAAACTAAATTATTTTTTTTTAATTTTAGTATCTCTATACATAATAAATTTAAACCTGATTTTCTTTACCTTCTCACTTTCTTTTAGTGATAAAACAACTTTTTGATGCTTTATCTGAATGTATCTACCTTTTCTCACTCATACTGGTTCTCCTTGTGTCCCAGAAGAGCCGGCTTCTGTCAAATGATCAAAACACCACTCTACACAGTCTGCTTCACTATACATTTCCTACAACAGTTATTCAGTCTGCTGTCTGCCCAGTTGGCCTTCTTGTTCTTTAAACAGACCAGAGGAGCCATGGTTACAGAGCTTTTAGAGCTAAATGACTGAATATTTCACTTTCTTCAAATCTCCACTCAAATGCCACCCTCTCAATTAGTTCTACCTTGGCAACTCAAATTAAAATTGTACCATCAACAATAAGAGATGCTCCTGATCTTCCTTACCCTTTGTGTATTTTTAAAATCTTTTCTGCAGAGAGTATTGCCAGCTGCTGTACTATATAATTTACTAGTGCAACCTATATGTCTGACTAAATATATATATATATATTTGTAGTTCCCAACCTGATGGTTGCTGAGCCAAGTTCTCAGGATACAAAATGAGACAAGCAAGAAGGCAGTAATTATTCCATGTAGAGAGAGGATGGACAAACAGTGAGTACCCAAAAGCAAATGTATAAGTCACAAATCAAATACTGAATTGTTACTAATTGTTTTTGTCTGCCTGTCTGTATTTGGAAAGGAAACAACAACATGAAATTTTACTTTCCTCTCTTCACTAGGCACTGCATACAGATAGCTGGAGGAGTGGAAGTTCTACAACCAGAAGGAAAGAAAAAAGTACATTGAGACCTGGTAGGACATGCAGAGGCTGGCGTGTGCTGTTTTTCAATTGGGAGGGAGTTATAAGTTCCCAACTGCTCTGAGCTCCAGTTTCCAGCAAGATTTTGGGGACCCAGACTCATACAGGGATAAACTGGACTATCTGTCATTGAGTCAGAAAGTGAGGGTGACTTTCTTGCAGAGGTGTGCACAGGAATCATTGCTTACTGTGCTGGTGCACGGGATGTGGGACGGAACAAAACGCAGAAACATGGTGATACAGAGAGGTCCGACTGGCAGCCATGGCTTTTTGCCATGCCCTAGTGATTTCCTGAGACCCCACTCGGCCCAATTTACAAATCCACCAAGCTGTGTGCCCTATACTTCCTTAACCTAACAAATTGCAACTGGGTCAGACAACTCCAAAACTTCCAAACTCCAAGCAAAGAGGAGAAATATTCAGATTTCCCTTTAGATCCTGCTGGGTGGCCCCAGACAGTAGCTGACTTGCACCTCCTTGGAGATCCAGGAACCAGTGTACCTAGAGGTCAGTGTGAGATGACACCAGATTTCCACTCCTCAGATACATAAGTGACACAATCAAGAGGCAGACTTGGTGAGAACCAAAGCCTCAGTGAAGCAAGTCCTGCCCCATAGGCGTGTCCCCAGCACAACAATTCCTCCATTATAGACACAGCTAATCCTCATAGTCAATTGGCTAAAGGTCAATTCCTCCAACTGTACCAATTGCAATCAAGGCTTAACTACAACAAAACTGTGTACTCAGTCTACAAAGGGTTGCATCAAGAGTGTCCACCTCAGATGATTGGGGAGGCAGAGCTACTGTCTCATAAAGGACAAGAAGCTCACAAAACCATTCCATCAACACAGAGAAGCAGCCAAAATGTGGAATAACAGAAACATGTCATGAATGAAAGAAATGGAGGAAAGCAAACTACTGGATATAGAGTTCAAAACCACAGTTTTAAGGTTACTCAAGAATCTTTTACAAACCACCAAGAAACTTAGTGAGACCTTTAATTATCTTAATTAGAATGCAAAAAAAAAAAATGGAAAAAGACCAGTCAGAAATTAAGAATACACTGTCTGAAATAAAGAATAATATACAGAAATCCAACAGTAGACTAGAGGACCCCAAGATTCAAACCAAATATTTGAAATATGAGGAAGCAAAAAACACCCAACCAGAAAAACAAAAAGAAAAAAGAGTTCAAAAATGTGAAGATAGTGTAAGGTGCCTCTGGGACAACTTCAAGCATACCAACATCAGAATTATGGGGGTGCCAGAAGAAGAAAAAGAGCAAGATATTGAAAACCTATTTGAAGAAATAATGATTGAAAACTTTCTTTACCTGGTAAAAGAAATGGACTTACAAGTCCAGGAAGCACACAGAACCCCAAACAAAAGAAATGCAAAGAGGACCACATCAAGACACATCATAATTAAAATGCCAAAGGCAAAAAAAAACAAAAAGAATTTTGAAAGCAGGAAGAGGAAAACAGTTAGCTACCTATAAGGGAGTACCCATACAACTGTCAGCTGATTTCTCAACAGAAACTCTGCAGGCCAGAAGGGAGTGGCAAAAAATATTCAAAGTGATAAATAGCAAGAACCTATAATCAAGATTACTCTACCCAGCAAAGCTATCATTTAGAATTAAAGGTCGAATAAAGAGCTTCACAAATAAGAAAAAAAAAAAAAACACTAAAGGAGTTCATCACCACCAAACCAGGATTATATGAAATGCTAAAGGGTTTTCTTTAAGAAGAGGAAGAAGAAGAAAAAGGTAAAGATAAAAATTATGAACAACAAAGTGACAACAAATGTATACTTATCAACAAGTGAATCTAAAAATCAAGTGAATAAAAAATCTGATGAACAGAATAAACTGGTGAATATAATAGAATCAGAGGCATAGAAAGGGAATGGACTGACAATTCTCAGGGGAAGGTGGTGTGAGGGGTGCGAGAAAAGTTTGGACAAAAATCTTACACCTATGGATGAGCAAAGTGGTAGAGGGTAAAGGTATGGGGTAGGGAGTGAGGAATCAGGTGGGGGGGAGCAATGGGGGGAGAGAGGAACATTTGTAATAAACTGAGCAATAAAGATTTATTTAAAAAAATGCAAGTAGAAAAAATGTTAAAATAATGTGTTTGTTGTTGGTTAATAGAAAACAACACACTTACTTTCAGGTTGTTTCCATGAGACTAAACATATCAATTTTTAAAATTCTTGCTTCCTTAGAATCATACAATTATATTTTATACATAAACTTTAATTAGCTAAACATTTCATATATTACCTGGGCTTATGTATTTATACATAAAATCCAATAATAAAGGTGTAATAAATATTAAAAAAAATCTCTATGTAAGTATACATGCACATCAATGTATGAACATATATTTATACACAAATATTCACATATGTATGCTAGACGTTGGATGTGATTTAACACCAGTGGTCTTGATATGGCATCTAGAAGGGTTCAGGTATCTGGAAAAAGTGCTGCACATAGATTAAGTAAGAGTCCAGAGACAAAACATAATTTTGAAAGGCATATTGGGGGAGGCAGAGGAGCCAGGCTGAAGAAAACTAGTACTCCTTGTCTTAGGACCCCTTGCTTTTTATTAACACAAATTGTCCTAAGGCAAGGTGGAGATATACACTTCAATGGGTAGGGTTTCATACAGAAACATTGTCAGGATGGGGAATTGCTTTCAGCTGTTCAAATGTTAGGCCAACAGGAGGCAATAAAATGTAGATTAAGATGCCCTCAGCTATCTGGCAGTAAACACTCATCCTTTTCAGGTTTGGGGAAATGCCCTCAGCCATTCCCAACAAGAAATAAAATATGTGACTCAGTCCTTGTTGATTCCCTAAATTCCATTAGCCTTTGGGTGAAACTCTTGCAATTATGACATGCTGGAATTGGCTTCCAGCATGTGTATGCATACATTAAAATCATTTTGCTGAAAATTATTTACTTGAAGGTAAAATCTGAGTTATTTCTTGGAGTTATTGAAGTGAGCACTGAGATAGTCATTTGGAGATAGTTTTAAAATAGTAGAGACATTGGGTAGTTTAATATCACTGGTACTCGATTTAGACAGTTAATTTTTGAATAGAAAAACACTCCTGGGATAAAGTTCAAGGAGAGTCAATACCATTGACTGGAAAATAATATCAAAATCAGATATCCATAAAAGAATTGAAGTGTGGCACTTTACTCAGAAAGCTAAATATGATTTGAATGTAAATTTCCAAAACATGAAAATGACTATTAATAATAAATGTGGCCAGGCCAATATGGCTCAGTGACTGAGCATATGACCAGGAGGTCATAGTTTTATTCTCCATCAAAGCACTTGCCCAAGTTACAGGCTCAGCCCCAGTGGGAAATGTGCAGACAGCAGCCAATGATTCTCTCTCATCATTGATGTTTCAATCTCTCCCTCTCACTCCCTTTCTTAAATTAAGAAAAATATAAATTTAAAAATAATGGATATGAAGCCAGACAGCAAAATTCTAAGTAGAAAGGGTCAACAATAGAGATATATCACAGAATACTATAGAGGACATATTTTTATCTATAGTTTCAAATATATTCAACTGCCAATCTTGGGGTAGAGGAAAGATGGAACAAAATGTGTTATTTAGTGCAAAGAGAATAAAGCTGTAAATGTAAAGAATTAATTAAGGAATACATAAGATTCAAAGCTAAAAATCATTAGGATAATATTTTGCTTAATATATTTTAAAAATATGATAATTAATGTGACCATCCAACAACAAACCAAAAACAGAATTAAAGTTCAAGGTATTTTTTGCTTTAGTTCAATGTTCTTTACATTATACCATATTATCACTATATATCAGATACTGTACTACATCCTCTTAAGTTTTAAAAAATGAGTGAGGAATTCTAAATATCCCTCTATCATTTCTGTTTTGCTAATTTTTGAGGTCAAACCAATAATGATAAAAGTGATAGTTACATTATTTTCATTTTATTCATTCAATCCTTAATATTAAATAACTATCAGGCTTAATAACCAATTTATAAAATATGATGCATATTATTATCCTCTATAATAAAAGCCTAATATGCAAATTGTCCCCTCAACCAGGAGTTCTGCTGGAGCACACTGATCAACAGGGGGTGGCACCAAACATAGTAGTGGCAGTGGGCAGCAGTGGAGGCACTGCAGGCCCTAATGGGCCCCGATGAGAGTGGGACTGAGGCGGGATGGTAGAGCAGGTAAGTGGGCTGCACCAGGCCAAGGCAGGTACAAGCCACTGGTCACTGGGTGGGGCTGATGGCCCTGCCTATGTAATCACCCTGCCATGAAGCCAGGCTCCCAGGCACTGAGAGAGCTGGGCAGGGGTGCAATGCCCCATCAATCTGATTGCAGCACAACCAGCAGCAGTGGTGAAAGCATGGGTTCACTGCTGGGCTCTCTTAGCACCTGGGAGCCAAGTGGCAGTGGAGCGATTGGTGGGGCAATTGATGGAGAGATTGGGCCCTGCAGGTAGCAACCAGTAGCAGTTTAAGGGGTGCAGGGGTCAGGTGGCCAGGGGAAGAAAGGAGTACTTGACCAACAGCTGGCAGTAGCTAGGGACCCTTAAATAAATAAAATTATATAAATACTAGAGGTCCAGTGCACGAAACCCATGCACTGGACCTCTAGTATTTATATAATTTTTATTTATTTAAGGAGTGTATTATATTATTCCATACCAGTTTTTAAGTTTTTTGTTGTTCATCATAGTCATTTAGCTACATTCAGTAATAATGATGCTATTAGGTAACTTAAATTTTTCTGCTTTCTTGAAACTTGACAATAAGAAATTTTTGTGTTCTAAAGAGATTTATAATCTGGCTCAGCAAGGTAACCATATGTAAAATATTACATGACATATAATAGAGTTTTCTACTTAAAATCAAAATGAGGGATACAGACAATAGTGTTAAAAGAAAAAAGAAATGAGAGGGAGCAGTGATCAGGGAAGAGTTGGTGGGTGGAATAGTAGACATCATGTGCAGGATATTAAAAGACTGATTTGATTTCTTGAAGTGATGCCTTTATTGAAGTAAATGACACAGTTATTAATGACATAGGCTTCCAATATCTGATTAAATGCTTGACTTTACTGGCCTGGTACTTTACCTTTGAGACTTCATTTCCTACGTGGCTAGCACAATTTTCAATGTGAAAAGAAAGGTCAATGCTAATCAGAACATTTCACAAGGTTATATCAAATACTAGCTAATTTTAAAAACTTTTCTGAGTTTTTTCTTTATAGAACATGTTTTTCTGTTGCTTTTACTTCTTTTCTTGAAAGAAGTCATACTTTTTTTAGGCTAGATGCAGCAAGTAAAATGTATGAATGCTTATTTTATTTTAGGTTTGGATTAGATGAGAAAAATAGATAGGGCATTCAGAATGCCCTTCCTCACCTTGCAATGAATCTGACTCATAGGCAATTTATAGAAACACATACAGATTTAAAAGTTGCTGCAGTAACAGTCAGCAGTCAAACTATTATAATTTAAACTAAAATGCCCTTAGAGAACACATTTACAAGAAAGCTAAAATTTATTGTAAAACAATGTGAGTTAAGTTTTTCATTCATTGTATTTCTATTCCTGAGAAAATCGGTGGCAATAACACTTGTTAAATTGGCATTCTGCTTGATGCTTTTGCTGTGAAGTTAAATGTTCAGTTTTAACAACCGAAGGTAAGGTCAGAATTATACAGCTTTTTTATCCACCTTATCAGGATATAATACATCCTTAAGAACATTTCCAAGTATTTCAATATTTTGCATCTTTGATTAAATATTAAAGTATCCTTTTTGTTCCTAAATAAATTGTCAGAAATATTTGTTACAAAAAGGTATAGTATTGTGTACAAATAAAGTCATGACTTAATGGTGCTAAGTATGATTAGGTGTACCTGGTAAAAAAAAAAACAAAATGACAAGATAATATAATAAAAAAAGCCACCAGGATTTTGCACACAGACACACACACAAAGCCTTTGTTGTGAATTAAAAAATAATATATTACTATGTCCATTAAGAAAATACTTTTTATTATGGTATTGGTTTAATAATTAAACAGACATGTCATGGCTGAAAATGTACAAAGCATAAAATCAAATACAACTAACTGCTTATTATTTCTGTTTTGATGTTTCTGTGATTATTTGGGTTCAAATATAAGGTGAACAAATCATCTTGGATTGCCTCAGAGTCCCAGTCTAAACCTTTGTTCCAGAATCATTATTACTAGTATTAATTTCACTCTAAACAAATGAAATGGATGATAAATTATATAGTCATATTTTTTTAATTTTATTCATATTTTACAGATAGGAAGGGAGAGGGATAGAGAGTTAGAAACATCTATGAGAGAGTCATTGATCAGCCGCCTCCTGCACGCCCCCTACTGGGGATATGCCAGCAACCAAGATACATGCCCTTGACTTGACTCTAACCTGGGACCTTTCAGTCTGCAGGCCAATGCTTTATCCACTGAGCCAAACCGGTTTTGGCTATAGTCATATTTTTATGGGTTATGTTTTAAGAAGCATTCATTCCTTTTTTTGAATTGCAGCTTTATTCACTAGTTTCTATAATCATGTTATGTCCTCTGAGGAGTATCACTGACATTGCAAAATTCTCAACAGAATTAGCAGTTATGGAGAATTAAGATCGCTAAGGAGATGCATCTTAACATTCATCATTATTTGTTTGAGATAATAATAAAGTTATTTTTTAGTTTTGATTTCCATTAAAAGACAAACATGAATATTTTACAAATCTAAAGTAAGAATTGACAATAACCAAGTATTGATGTTATTATCCAGGTACAACATTTTATAAAACAATTTTAAATGTATTTTTTTATTTTCTCTAGCATAGTTTTTATGTCTTTACATATATGCTATACAATTACACATGCAATAATCAATCTCTAGTTTTATCTATAAGATTATCACATAAGCACTTCTTATTAAGATTACTAGTTAAGAGCCACATCATAATGCTTTGAATAAATATACCAATGTTTATTTGTAATTTTGTCATTGAGCTTTGACTTTGATTCCAAACTTTTAGATATTGTAAACAATAGTTTTACCAACATGTTTGTATATAAGATTTGTTTTGTTGTTGTGTTTTTCTTTTTTCACATCATGATTTTAGGATTTTTATCCTAAATTTTGTTATAATTGTTAAATGAAAAATACACATAATTTTAGATAATTGATTGTTTATTGAAGAGTTATTTCTCCTAATTTATATAATCACAATTCTTTTATGAGCTTGTACAAGCCCTGAATCTTTGAGTACATCAAATATTATTCTTTTAGAATGTATACTAGTTTGTTTTAATTTGTCCTTCTTTCATTATTGATTCAAATATACATTGCTTTCATATTTTTTCATATTTTTCAATCTTTTTATTTCTTAATTAAAATCTTTTGGTAACTTATATATTATATTTTATAAGAAGATAAGCAAAATACATAAAAATAAGCATAAGATATAATTTAAATCAAATATTTTTGGTCAATTATTGTGGAGACCCTGTCTAGAGTATGCCAGATGCTCAAGGCCAATTAGAATATAGAGACCTAGTTCAGAATATGCAAGATGTCCAAGGCTACTCTGAACATGGGAATCTTAATCAGGATATCCACGGACAAGAGCAAAGCCACAAAAATCTTTATGTACACTGCACAAGCATGGCCTTCTATAACCCAAAAGACTGAGGTCACACTTTTGGAAAGAACTCTCTTTTCTCTAAGAAGTAAAAGGTGTTACTAATCCTCTGGCAGTTTGTGGCTACTTGTTGAGGTTGCTCCTATGTAAGGCTAGACTGCTTAGTGAAAGACTACTGATGAACCAGTATGGGGGCTGTATTATGAGGAAGGTGCATTACTGAGCAGCAGGCTGCTGCTGTGGGTACAGAGGCTAATACTACCATATGGGAAAGATGTATTGTTACCTAGCCAGTGTGTAGCTACCTACTGTATGGAACTTTTCTTTGAAGAACTTTTGGCCTAGTGACTCTTTGCTAGCAATGGCTATAGGGCCACTAGTTTCTACTATAACAATTCCCACAACTTCTCATATCTTCTCCATCGAATACCTGGTGTCCACAAAGATCCAGCCATAGCAGAGGAGTCAAACCCAACAGTTGGCATAGTGGAGCAGGATAAAGAAACTGAATTCTTGGCACTTACATAAATTGGTTTTCAGTGAATGATGAATTTTTTTTCTGCAGGATATCAAGCAGTTGATAGGTAGCTGGGTAGATATAGATAAAAACATGATGAAAAAAGATCTCCCAAAATTTAAATAAGGAATAATTTTTGTATTCACAGTTGCTCCCTCATATTTTTTTTTAATAATTTTGCACCTGGTTTGCACAAGCATCACCTTAACCAATTAATTTAAACCATAGCTTAAAACTTATCTCTGTAGGATTGGGTCTTGGGTATTTTCAAAAACTCTCAGGGAATTCCAAAATTCAGCTAAGATTGTGACTCTAGCATCTTAGCTAATGGATTTTCCATTAGTTAAAATTTCACTTTGTAATGTAATAATTGTTATTGCCTAATTTTTACATAAGAAGATAAATAATAATGTAATTACTATAATTGACCAGTAATCAAAATGTAAATAATGAACAGATTTTCACTTAGATTATAGATTTCAATGTACTGGCACAAATGAATGAAAGAAGTGATGATTTTGCACAAATAGCTAAAAGAGAAAGTATGGAAGCTAGTAACTGGATTTAATGGTGAGCTATTTTATTTCTCTTTCTGTGTTATCTATTATGACAACTGATTGTCAAATTGTAGATAAAGCAATCAATATTTTCATGTGATTTGTAAAGCAGAGTGGCCCAAATAGTAAGCCAATTGTTATTTTGGCAAATTGTACTAACTTATATTTTTATTTTTTAATCTATATAAATATAATTTTTAAGAAACTAAAGAAACACCATTCAAAGTTGAATCAATTATAATGAAATACTGGAATATAATATCATTACTGAGACATTTTTCAAAAGTAATACATAGTTAGAGGCAGATCTTATTGCTTGAAAAAGGCAAATAAGCCTGAGAACACTGTTGGATATTACATTATATTAATAGTGTGAAATATCTAAGAGAATTTTCTATCACATATTTGTATGGTATATATATTTGCTTACACTTGTGCATAAATATTTTTACTATGTAAAAAGCTTTCAGCATATTAGAGAAATATTCTGAAGAACTCTTTTTTCATTTTTATCATTGAAAAATTATTTTACAGAAATATAAATATATATTTTAATTAGTAATACTGTATAAACCACAAATCTTTACTTAAAAATATACATTGAGAGTGAAATGTATGCTTAGAGTAAAAAGACAAATACTAATTAAATTAAAAATTTTGCAATCTAGAAATTATTTATTCAATCTACACCATTGGTATTTCATTATATGTCTCTTAATTTAATGCAGTGTTGGAGAAAAGAGTGGTCATTGAAAATAAAATAAATTATATAAGTCATATACACTTTTCAAATGCTCTGAGAACAAATGGGCATAAACTATGAGATACATAGATATTCACTACTCAATTATGTTGTCTATCTCTGATTTCTTTAATATTTGCTTTTATAATGGAGCATAGAGAGATTTTGCTTTCAACACAATTACCTAGTAAAGTTGGCATGTTACACAAATGTGGCATGTCATCTGTCTTCCTATTGGCTTTATGGGATATGCATAATCTTTTGACCTTACTAAAATTGAAGTTTGAGTTCTTGTTTCTCAGGCTCAGTAACTTGATTTAGTCAAGAACCAAGAGATTGTCTAATTATCAGAGGTGGAAAGACTAAGGTCTAGCAAGAACAGGAAACTGAAAAATAGAATCTGGATCCCAGTATATTATTTTTACAATGATAAATATTTGTATTGTGTACCAAAATGTTTGCATCAGGGTAAATATCACTTTCTCTCTTCATAGGAAAGAATCAAAGAAAATATGAGAAGACAAATAAACATCACCCACAATCTAATTAATAGGTGAAAACAGTTATAATTTTTCTGCATGAAATTTAAATATTATATTATGTCTCAAATTTTGCATTTCTTTTTATTTTACAATGAAACATATGCAAGAATTGCTTTCTTAACTAAATCTTAGCTATATTCACATATTATCAAATTTTGCAGTTGGAAATTATTTTTTAATTTTGTTCTAGCATGTACAATGTAGAAGCTCCAAAATCTTTGTGTTTTTTTTTTTGTTTTTTTTTTAATGTGATTTTAGATAGAGAGGAAGGGAGAGTAAAAAAGAGACACTGGTGAGAGAGAAACACACTAGGCTGCCTCCTACATGCCCCGCACTGGGGATTTAGCTCACAACCAGGCATGGGTACTGACCAGTAACCAAACCAATGACCTTTTGGTGCATGGGATGATGCTCAACCAACTGACTCAACCAGGAAGCATAAGAGTTCAAAATCTTATTATGTTAATTAGCCTTTTTATTTTTTGAAAACATTTATTAATTTTCAAAATATCTGTGACTTTTCTAAAATGACTCTAAAATCAATTTCAGTTCTGAGGGTATTTACGGTACTGTGACTGGTGATTGTGTTGTGACCATAGACAAGAAATATAAATGAATTTGGAAATATAGTACTGGTTGAGGACTCTTGTTCCAAAGAGTACAAAAGGCAGATGGAAAGCCCTTACCAAGAACAGGAGATATTTAAAACATGTTTATTTGGTGGTTAAGAATGTTGTTCTACTAAATTAGTTATATTAAACATGTCACATATTAAAATTGTCTCTAGATGAAATCAATCTACCACAGAACCTCCATTGTTCTGAGTTAGAAGAAAATCCATCTTCATTGTGAATAGGATTCCCAAGATCATGCAAAGAAAGCCGGGTTCTTACCCACAGAAGAATACTTAGGAAGATTCCTCTCATCTTTGGTCCATAATACTCTCATAAGAATTTCATACACCTTGAAAAACTTGAGCCTGCATCTTCTGTCTCCTGTGTGAGCGTAGAAATTTTTTTAGAGGCACAGAGCCTAGTACCTGTTCAGACTCCTGAGGTGTAATTTGTGAAACAGTTCCTCTTCAAGGTTCAAAAGCAAACCTAAGCATAATAACCAATTTTAACTTTTAAAAAAATCAAATGCTATGACAGGCTTTTGTCATTATAAAAACCTTTGTTTTCTTCAGCACAAACTTTTTTAAAACAAGGAAACACAAATTTCAGGAAATGGATTGGTTGACAGTTAAGGCAAGTAAACAATGAGGGTGGATAAAACAGGAACAAAGTACAAATAAATACCTTTGTTGATTGCTGTGCTATAATTTAAACATGCTACTAAATTGTATAGCAGCAACGATTTTTAAAAGACTGAGAACTGATGGAAGATAGATAAAAATGTGAAGGATATGATAGGAACTATTCATTGAATTGCAATATTGCAGATCAATATTTTAATGCTGGAACTATGACTGTCCTAGAAAACCACATGGCAAGTTAAATATCCATTCCTGCTTAAATGTCTGGAACATAAATTACTTACTTACAAAAGTAGAAGAAGCATTTGCATATGTATTTAGGCTAAAGAGATATTGTGATAGTCTATAAAATTTAGTGGGTTAAATATTGAGTAATTATACTATACTATATGCCCAGTGTATGAAATCCAAGCACAGGTAGGGTCCCTATGCCTGTTCGGCAATCAGAGCCAATTTTGGCCTTCTGGCTGCCAGCCAGGGCTCTCCTTTGTTCTGCACTGCCTCTTTGTGGTCAGCACATGTCATAAAGAGCAATAGAACTCCCAGTCTCCCGGTCAAACTCCCACGGGGACACTTATTAGCCTCTTTGCCTTGTATATATATATAGATACTATATAGCAAGTCAGTAGAAAAAAATCTCAAAAGCTTAGAGAGGAAAAATAATATCTTAAAATTTTCAGGAACATTGTAAGCCAACTGAATCCATGTTATTGGTTAAGCCAATTATGTAGAGTGTGAAAAGTTACTTTTCACAGCTGTTCTGTGGAAAAGAAAAAGAAAACAGAAAACACAACAATCAGATGATGGAATGGAGACTACTTAGATACTGGAAATTAAGGTATCAGGGATATGCAAGGATTTCTTATACTGCACTCAGTTTGAACCCCCATTAGGCAGTTTTTTCTATGTAAGTTATAGAACCGCACTTTAAGTTCTCAATTGTATGTGTGAGTAAATTTGCAGCACTGCTTCATATCGCAGCACTGCTTCATGTACTGACTAGAAATTCAGACAAAGAGGGCTGAACAATTAGCAAATTGTTTTTTCTAGGTCTTCTCCAAATTTCCTACCAGCGTAGTTTCTGAAGGAAAAACAAAACACATAGAGGACAATCAGAACAATCAGAACATGGTGTCCAGAGATATTAAAAAAGTAGGCCCAGGCCAACTAGAGAAGGAAGAAAAAGTGTTAACTATAGTCACCATGTTGTACATTAGATCCCTGAAACGTATCCATCTTATAACTGGAAATCTGTACCCTTTGGCCAATACACTTTAATGTTCATGCCACAACAAAAACGAAATGATAATTATGTAAATTAAAGGACATGTTAACTAACCCTCTTGTAATAACCATTGTGCAACATATACGTTTATCAAGTCATCACATTCTATTTTAAACTGAAATAACTTTATATGTGAATTATATCTCAATAAAGCTAAAAAAACAAACTAAAAAACAATTGCACATTTTACCATGTACTTTAATAAAAGTACTTTATTTATATTAATAAACATTTTGTGATAAAAAAAAAAAGTATTACGTTGTGGATTAGAAGGGGCAGTAGGCCCAAGAGTAAACAGTGCAGCCCATTTCCTGGATGTCTGCCAGCGCTGACCCAGGGCAATGTTACAAGGAAACAAAACATGTTGTAAATATTTGCGACCCATCCTTTCTTACAATTTCTAAAGAGGAAGAACTCTTTTATTTTCTGGCAGAACAATTAGTATTCACTAAACCGGCTATTGATGGAACACACCATTTGTCAATTCTTGAGAAGGGTAAGGATATTAAAAGGGGTAGGAAAAGGAAAATTGTGAGTGTAGAATATATGAAGGAGAAGAAGAAAAAGGAAGCTGGATGAGTAAGCAACTGTTAGAAAAAGTACAACAGTGAAGAGAGATATGTGTACAGAATAAGTTAGGAACTTTTCCTTTTTTTTTTTTTTAACCCAATTCTGCCTTATTCATTTCCTGAAAGAAATATACATTAAACTACCAAATTACTTTTCAAAAGTTTAACATAGAATTTATGATTCTTTTAAATGTCACGCAATGTTAGAACTGGCCTTGAGATGGCTCCCGTACATTTGGATTACATATGTGTAAAGTGAAATGTGTATGAACAAATGATAGGCAGAGGAGTGAATGAGATGAGTGTAGTTAAGAGGTGGTGGCAGCTGGACATGGAGAGCCACTGGAGTCATTTTACTAGATGATAAGCTACCTATCCTTCTGGGTAGAGTTTGCTGTATTCACAGTGGCCACGGTGCTGAACCTTACGAAGCCCTTCTCTCTCCTCCAGGGCCAAGCTCCCGAAGCTCTCCCTGGGCTTTTAAATCCATGCTGTAAGACTGTTTAATGTTTCCATGGTTTAATATGTATTCTAATAACAACTCATCCTAAGTTTTTCTCTATCTTGGAAAACCAAAAGAGAGCTAGATGAGAAGAATGGTTATTTTGTTACAGCAGGCAGATGGACAGATAAGAGGTGGGAGAGGCTGAGAGAGGCAGCTGGGACTTGGAGGAAATAAGTGTGAGATGTGATAAAATAAAAATAGACAATAGAGGGGACAGGCCCCTTTGTGAGTTGGAAAGGTTCAGAGACTTCCTGGATGTGGTCTAAATGATGGCTTAGCACCTAGACGAAGATGCTTACAGCTTAAAGATCCTTTTATGTTTTTTATTTTTTATTTTATTTTTTTGAGACCTGAGGAAGGAGATGACTAGCTTCTTGCCTAGGGGTATTCCAGCCTAAAGGTATAAATCCTCTAAACTCCCAAATATTGGGGCACTTGGTTTCAGCTGACCTGCCCGCTCAGTCCTCTCTGAGTGCATTGCTTTTCTACAAATAGACCCTTGCCTGCTTTTGCTATTATTTGCAGTCTCTTGTTTGAATCCATCCCTACCAGCAAGACAAGAATTGGGGACCCAAAGTACTATCTCCGGCCAGAGTTCCTCTGCCCCTACCTCCATTGTCCACCACTAATCATTTCACTTCATATTGAAGTCAATTTTTGATATTTCAGTCATGCAAGTGTTACCGGGGAGACGATGGACCTTGGTTCTTATCTTCTTGAAGGAAAGATTTCAATCAAGAGAAAATGTAGCCAAGTGCAGCAAAATAAGTAGGAATGTAATAGACACAGCAAAAATATACTCAGGGCAGTGAAACAAGGAAGGACATAGAAGCAGCAGGAAAGACTGGGCTGGGCTGCTATGGTTTACTGAGAAGCCAGAGTAAAGGGGGCCTTGGAGAAGATCCCTGGGGTTAGCCTGGATGAGCTGCCTCTGCCTACTGCTCCCCTGTTCACAAGTTTCTCCCTTAAAGCAAAGAAGGGAGAAGGGACTGCCATGGTGTGGCTTGTGGGAGAGTGGACACTGGTCTTTTATTCTGAGCATATTTGTCTCTCTCTTGCAGATGGAAATCTTAGAGGAGGTCTAAGGGGAGGATTTTGATAGAATAATTATCAGCTTTCCCTGTGTGCTCTTTCAGGATGGCGGTCTTTATTGATTGGTGGGTGCCAGGGCAGAGGTCATTACTCAATATAGCTGTTCTTGAGACAGCCACGGCATCCTTTGTCTGGTTTTGCTGCTTTTCTAGGCCTGGAGCTGAAATAAACTGAGGCCTAGATATTAGATATTATCCTTAGAAAGGAAAAGGTCGGGGGGGGGGCATTCAAGGTGGGAGGTCCAAACCACATGGCCAGTAATATGCTAGGAGAGAAAAGGTCACCCTGAGAGTGAGGCTCTGTTTTTCCCAGTTGTGCCCCTTACTAGGCATCTGAGGCTTTCTTCTCTTGTGAATTTCTGTACCTGACCCATGGTGCTTGCTCTGCTCATGTCTTACTGCCCATATATTACCTTTGGAAAACAGGGTATAGCAAAAGTAGGTTTACAGTTATGACTACAGGAAATAGTTTATACTTACGTTATTTATTAATTATTATATTGTTTTCTGTACAAACAATTGTAAGCCTACTTTTGTTGCATCCTGTAAAATGCTGTAATGCCCATTGCTTTTCAAAAGTATAGAATATTTTAAAGCAGGTTTACTCAAACTTAACTTTATTATTATGAGTGTTAGTTTTTCTTATAGATACTATTCACTTTGCTGAATATTAATATTTTTTTGAAAAAATATATTTGTTGCCTGGGAAGGGTAGCTCAGTTGGTTAGCTACCAAGGTTGTGGGTTTGATCCCAATCAGGGCATATTCTTGAATCAAGCAATAAATGCACAAATAAGTGGGACAACAAATTGATGTCTTTCTCTATCTAAAAATCATTAAATACATTTTAAAAAAGTATTCATTAAGTTATTATAAAATATGCTATTTCATTCCTCTTAAGCCTATTTCCACTACCTAGGATTGTAGAGATAACAGCATAGTGGAGTCATCTATGTTCAATTTCAAAGCAAGAAAAAATTCAGAATGATCAAATCAAATCCTTCACTTTTCTTTCTCTTGTGATATAAAGAGAAGATCCATAAAATGTCAGCATAATCTGAACTTCAATTTCAGAATTCAATTAAAATAACAGTTTTACTTTGAAAGATGAGAAAACTAATATTTAATTTTCAAATCAATTTTAGTATTAACCAAAGAGGTGTATGCTGCAATAAAAAACAAAAGGCATTTTATTTGCGCAAAAAGATTGCAATCTGAGAGATGCATTTTCAGATAACTATCCAACTGAGCTTTGGAAGCAACATAGAGAGAAGGCGGCCATTATAAAGGCAAAAAAAAACCAAAAACAAAAAAACAATAAAACAAAACAAAAAAAATATATGAAATGTGATTCTTTCATGCAAATGAAGGCTTGCTAGCTAGGTTAACATGGATTAGTTACTTCCAATATGCAAACAAAGGAGGTGAAAACTACAAGAAAGAAGTCCATATCTGTCCATATACCAATTGTTGTTCCAAGATGTGTATGGCTCAACCTCCAGCTGAGTTTAGCAACAAGTTGAGTAATATAGCAGCTCTGATAACTGAGACAAGATAGGCCCCATTTCCTTAATACCCTCCTTATTCTATTTTAAGTAGCTCCCTTAGCAATGTGTATTCTATGTCATTGTCAACATTATTATGTTTTATTTGTAAGCTAGAGGCCTGGTGCATGGATTCATATGAGTCCCTCAGCCTGGCCTGTGGGGATCAGGCCAAAACTGTCTCTCCAACATCCCCAGAGCAGTCCCAAATTGCAAGAGGGCAGTTCTCAGGTGACACACCATGGAATCAGGCTCCCTTCTCTCTGGTTCCAGGTGTGTCATCCAAGAACCACAGCTGCCAAGTCACAGCAGCTTGGCAGCTCCTGTTTTGAGCATCTTCCCCTTGGTGGTCAGTGCACATTATAGCTACCCATCGGATGGTCAGACAGTCACTTAGGTGTATATATATATATATATATATATATGTAGGTAATTTACATGTAATTGAAATATATATAATAAGCTGTAATATTTTAGATAAAAGTATTTTGATGCCCAGTATTTTAAAAAAATACTAATTATGAGTGAAATAAAATATTGAATGTTTCATATATTTCTATGCAGGTAACAAGCAGTACCCTAATAATAGAATTCTCTAAACCAAGCTAAAATGTACTGATTGCCAATTAAAATACATTCAAGCTAAAGATGATCCCAAGTCAAAGTTCAAAGAATTATTTTATAAAATGTCTGATATACACATTTTTATCCATATGTTTATAAGTAGAATTCACTTATCTTTTTTATATCTCCACCCCATTACTTCTGATATATTTTCTTCACTATATTCAATCATAGCTCAGTTTTGCTGTTTTCCAACCCTGCAAGTATATATCTATGAAATCTTTTTTGAGACCCTGTTCTCTGCTGTCTGTGGGCCTGCTGTCAAGTCACTGCAGCTCGGCAAGCAGGCAGGCCCCAGGCAACAGAGAAGAGGGTCTCAAAAAATCTTTAAACTTTTAAATCCCCAATTATCTTCCTAGTGCCCATTTATTTTGCCTCTAATGAAAATATGAATATTCTTAAAAAAGACAGACTACTCACATTGCAGTCCTCTAGAATTGAAGACACGTGTTCACTATGCTCCATAATATAGTGAACACACTGGCTAAGCTGGTTGTGTTCTACATAATCACTAGAATGAATACATTACCAAGGATGAGAAGAAACATGAGTGAGAGGGGAAGATGAAGGGGCCAACTGGACAGTTGGACATAGCAGCTGAATTGGTATAACTGTGAGAGAAATAGGGAACAGTGCACACAATAAGTTTACATAATCTCTCTCTATATAAAGAGGTAATATGCAAATTAGCCCAGATACCATAACAGTCAAGATCACTTAGGAGGAGGCTGCATGCACAGGTGGGTGGGAGGGGACTGCTGCATGGTGAAATAAGCCATGGATGGCACAGGCCTGCAGAAGGCAGAGCCTGCCAGTCACTGCAGTGGTGACCAGGCAGGACCACAGAGAGCAGGGGGCAGGACTTGCCTGCCAGCTGTGGCAGCGGTGAGCAGGCAGGCCTGCAGACAGCAGAGAACAGGGTCTGCCCACCTACTAGCCATGGTGGCGGTGAGGAAAGTCACAGAGAACAGGGTCTGCCAGCCAGGCTGTGCCGGCAGTCCTGCCTCTGTGCGTGAGCAGCAGGGGAAACACTTCTGACTGCTCACTGGCAATGCCTCTCATATGTTACTTGCAGTGTTTTTGGTAACTTGCATAATAAGAATCCAACAAGGTGATGTAGGATTTTTTTTCACATCACTCCTGGAGGAAAAAATGAATGTCTGCTGCTGGAGGGGCTAAGAAATGTCATATCATACCCTAGCCAGTTTGGCTCAGTGGATAGAGCCTTGGCCAGTGAACCACAGGGTCCAGGTTCAATTCTGATTAAGGGCATGTACTTAGGTTGCAAGCTCCTCCCTATCTGGGGCCAAGGTCAGGGCTCATAGAGGAGGCAACCAATGGAAGTGTCCCTCTCAGATTGATGTTTCTCTCTGTCTTTCCATCTTTCTTCCATGCTCTCTAAAAATCAATGGAAAAATATCCACAGGTGAAGAGACAGAATGAAAGAAAGAAAGAAAGGAAGAAAGAAAGAAAGAAAGAAAGAAAGAAAGAAAGAAAGAAAGAAAGAAAGGGAGGAAGAAAGGAAGGAAGGAAGGAAGGAAGGAAGGAAGGAAGGAAGGAAGGAAGGAAGGAA
>JAAGEH010000012.1:40192759-40204875 GCA_011751065.1 Lasiurus cinereus
GAAGGAAGGAAGGAAGGAAGGAAGGAAGGAAGGAAGGAAGGAAGGAAAGAAGGAAGGAAGGAGAGGAAGGAAGGAAGGAAGGAAGGAAGGAAGAAAGGAAGAAAGAAAGAAAAGAAGGAAGGTAGGTCATATTCAATGAAAGAGACATTTTGAAAATGCCTAAATAAAGTTGTCATATTTTTGTGGTAAAGGGACTGGAGTCGTGTTGATGAAAACACCTTGGTGGCTGCGGTGGCTGGCAATAGCAGCAGCAGTGGGGTAATGGGGGTGGCCTCTTCCCCTGACCAGCCCGGTTGCCTCCTGCACAGGGAGACCAGACTGTGACAAAGGCCCACTCATTAGAGGACAGCCCCTGAGAGCTCTGGGATTGAAGAGGGTGCAGGTCAGGCTGAGGGATACCCCTCCCCATGCACAAATGTCCTTCCCTGGCCTCTAGTCTATAATAATAAAAGTGTAATATGCTAATTAGACTGATAGTCAAACGACCTTGCAGTCATCCTTCTGGATGACCTGCCAGATGAAACCGGGGCTGTGAGGGCTGAGGGCAGATGCTGCATCTGTGAGGACTGAACCTCTTGCATAAATTTTGTGCATCGGTCCTCTAGGCTTATATAATAAAAGTTTAATATGTAAATAGACCAACCAGTGGAATGATGCACACAGACCACCAGGGAGCAGATGCTCAATTCAGGAGCTGCCCCCTGGTGGTCAATGTTCCAGAAGCCATGCTCATGGCTGTTGAGCATAGTGGTGGGAGCCTCTCCCACCGCCACAGCAGCACTAAGGATGTCCAATTGCTGGGAGTGGGCCTAAGTCATCAGTCTGACATCCCCCGCAGGCTCCCAGGCTGTAAGAGGGCACAGGGAAGGCTGAGGGACCCCCAAGTGCACAAATTTCATTCAGCAAGCCTCCAGTTTTGAAATAAGTACAGTGAGCTAGAAAAAAAATGCAACACACTAATGATGAAAGAAAGATTGGCAAATTTAAAATTCAGGAACAAGAGATACAAAGAATCTTATGCTGTTGATGTCAATGAAACATTTCTGGGGAAACTAAACACCCTTTGGGCAGGATGTTATATCTAAATTCTCATTAAGTGATGGTTCCTCTCACAAGACTTCAATTCTGCTTAAATTATTTTATTTAATTCATTTTACTAGGTTAAAATTTATATGTGTGTAAGATAAAAGGATCTTGTGGCTTAGAGGCCAAACTGGAAAAGCCAACAAGGAAAGGTATGCTGATTATGTATACATTCACAGGTTTGTTTATTATTAATTAAAGGAAAGTTTCATAATTTGTCTTAGGAGTTCTACTAAATGAATCCTATTAGCAATGGGACATAAAGTCAACACTGTAACTGCTTTTGCTACAAGTTAATGAGATAAAATTAATGTAAAGCCCAGAGTTTTACCCACTAAGTTCTTCTTATGTGTGAGGTGATGCAGGTGTCAGTCTTGGTCTGTGTGCATCTTACTTAAATCCTTATTTGGATTCAACATAAGCAACTGAGCATTTATATAAAATTTCTTCTGAATTCTAATAGCTGTCAATTAATGGATCATTATGTAAAAAAGATACTTACAGAATCACTTCATTTATAGTTGTCAAGCTTATATTTACCCATTTCCCATGAAAAAAATAACAACAATAACAAAAATATTGTCACCTAACACAGAAACAAAGAACAGGGCAATACAAAAGAAGAGAGCATATTATTTAAGAGGCATTAGTTGTGAGAGACTGACAGATGCAAAGTGCATGAATGCTCACTGTTCTGTGATGTTTAACACATGTTGTCATTTAAAATTGCTTGAGTAATATTTAACAATACATATCTTTCATGTTCAGAGTTTATGGAAATAGTTTTAAATAGATGTTTCTTGCTTTAGTTCTTCATATTTAAGTTAAACAAAAACAGTTTACTTGCTCAAGTTGTGTTTTAAGCATTTTCTTTGAAAGATGCATTTTTTAATATTTATCATTGGTGGTAAATACTTTCATGACTAACTAAACGTGAAATATTTCACATAATAAATTGAGCAAGAAAGTATTTATTTCCATTTAAAAATATAATTTGTTAATAACTAAGTTCATTTTTAGGGCCTCTTTATTTACTGAGAGTGGATACTTTGTGCTGTTGTTTGAAAAGTGGTATGGATGAAAACAATGGGTCTGCTGCTGCCTGTCACTACTTGAGCCAAATTAAGCAGAGAAAGGGTTGAATCATATATATTTATTCAAAAAATGCTGGTGGTATTGGGAAAGAATTTTTCACCCTGGAAATTCTGCTATCTTTCCTCACCCCTAGCCAGTTGGATGATTATATACATACTTGAGGCCCAGTGCACAAAATTTGTATATGCCCTTGACTGAAATCGAACCTGGGACCTTCCAGTCTGCAGACCGTAGCTCTATCCACTGAGCCAAACCTGTCCTGGCTGCATACTCACTTCTGATTGCTGGTAGGTATAGCTTGTTTGTGTAGTGGAGTGATGGTTAATTTGCATATTACTCTTTTATTAGATAGGATTATAAGAAAGATAGCTACATGCAGCTGTGAGCTACAAGTGTAACAGAGAAAGAGGAAGGGAGGGTCTACTGTCGAGCCTTCAGGAGCTAAAAGTCTGAGAATAAAGTGGCTAATCTTCTATAGTGTTACAAAAAGCTCAGCCCATTCCTGGGACCAGAGAATGGTCAACATTCTTGAGGCAAAACCTGAAGGGGGTCAGGGTCCTGGCACAGCAACCCCAATGAAAGTGAGTCCTGTCCTTAATCTATTCACAAAATATATTTCTTTTCTGAGTAGTGGAATTATGAAGGCATCTTATCTTTTTAAAGCTTTGTTTCATCCTCCAGTTTCCTAGGGCCTGTAAGGAAACTTTTTATCTAGTTAGTAGAGTGAATAATTATTAAACAACTATGGCTCTATTTTCATCACATGTCCTTCCCCACTATCATTGAGATAATACCTATATGTATGTATGTATGTATTTACCATTGCAAGAATAGGTGTTGGATAAATATTTACAAAGACTCGACACCAATTTTGATATAGAAACCTACAGAAATATTTCAACTGTAACCCACAAAGGTCACAAAACAAACAGGCAGCTTATCCCATGCATATTCATTGTAAAATTTTGGCAAGTCCAATTTCAAATTCTAGGCTATAGAATTGGGTGTTCTAGTATAATCCTAGATTGAAAGTGGTCCTGATAAGCATGGAATGAATTAGGTCTCAGGTACCTTTTATTTAACACAGTTTTTGTTTTGTGTGTGTGTGTGTGATAAAATAGATTTAGCCATAATCCATAATCTAAAATACACAGACAAATTATTTATGGGACAAAATAAAACAGAGATGATCTCCAAATGTGCTCAGCTTTTGTCAAAGAACAAACTCATGGTACTAAATAACCAGATGGCATATCACGTCAGTAAGTTATTTGGATTTATTTTCACATTCATTAATTTATTCATCCAGTGGATGTGCTGCGTGCCCATAGCTGTGCAACTTTGTGTTGAGTACTATGGATACACTAGGAAATGTGTCTCTTCCCATATTCCTGTCAATCAGCGGGACTATACTAAATCAGCCTATGCATTGAACTACATGACATAATTAAGATTTCCCCAGAAAGAAGTGCAGTTCTTATAAAGCAACCCAGATTTTCTATCTGCTTATAAACAGGATTAGTATTGAAATTTTACTATAAGGAAATCACATGGGGTATTGATTAATGTTAGTAAACAGACACTCAAAACAAATACAGATCACTAGTGTTCACTCTTGAATCACCTAATATTTAGAACTGTACATGTTGCAGATGAAAAGAATGAAGGAAGGAGGGAAGGAAGAAATAATAGAAAGAAAGAAGGAAGGTAGGAAGGAAGGAAGGAAGGAAGGAAGGAAGGAAGGAAGGGAGGGAGGGAGGAAGGGAAAAAGATAGGAAGGATCAAAAGAAGGAGAGATTGAGGGAAGAGAGAAGGTAGGCAGTAGTCATTTTGATAAGAATAATAAATCATTTTGACTGTTTTATTATTTCTCTTACATATTTAGTATACCGCTTCTAAAAATCTTAATAAGTAAGCTCCTTGTATATTATAAATACTGTTATTTTTCAACAAGTTATAATTAATAATGTTGCAGAATTTTCATTTAAAACTCTTGATATTTGGTTGCCTGCTAACATTTTAATTATTATAACATGTTTGTTCTGAGTTCCCTTTAAATCTCCTTTATTCTTTATTCAATTAGTGAATTGACAATTTTCAAGGGGACATTTTAATGAGTTATTTTTAAGAATATTTTAGACATATATTCATAAATTCCTTTCTGTATAATTTGCTTAATTTTTAGCACATAACTTAATTTTGAAAGAAAAACACATTATATTGATTTTTTTTTCTTTTACACTTTTATTGATGTAAGTTGTGTTTCCAATCAAATGTAATCTCAAGTATAAAGTATGCATTTATTTGTATTTTAATGTTAGTGAAATTGCCAAGAAGAAATTTGTAAATATTTATTTATTATTTGCTATTATCCATCCACCTTTTATAGATTATGATTTAATATCTTTACATTAAAACTAAATTGAAATTGTTTGGTTGAGTTCAGTAGACAGAGCATCGGACTGAAGGATCCCAGGTTTGATTCCAGTCAAGGGCATGTACCTTGGCTGTGGGCACATCCCCAGTGGAGGGTGTGCAGAAGGCAGCTGATTGATGTTTCTCCCTCATCAATGTTTCTAACTCTCTATCCCTCTTTCTTCTTCTTTGTAAAAAAATCAATAAAATATATTTAAAAAAAACTAAATTGAAATTGCCATAGGGTTCAAGGATAGTCATCAAATACCAAAGACCAAGCATTAATACTTAATTTATGTAGATATGGAAAATGAATTTAATGACTGGTAATACAGATCATTTAGAGTGTGTGTGTGTGTGTGTGTGTGTGTGTGTGTGTGTGTGTCCTGGACATCTTTAGAACTAACTTAAGACTTTTCCTGACAGTTTTATTATGAGCTCAATTTTGTACCCAAATCTAGCAGCAAAAATTTTTTCAGAAGCAAAGCTGCCAGTTCAATGCTTTGAACTTGCCGTATTTTATTAAAAAATCTAAATCACTTTTTTTCACCTGCCATTCTAGATGTCTAACAAAAAGTGAAAGTTTATGGCAGCAGGGAAGTTGCTGGCAGGAAATGACAGCTGAGGTTGAAGAAATATTTTTCCCATACAAGATCTGGAGCTGTCAGTGCTGTCAGGCTGCACTCTCATAATAAGCACGCCATTTTAAACCTTTGCAAGACTTTTCCCACTCTTCTCTGACTTTGTCTAATGTCATGGTGCTTCATATATCTTGCTCTGGCTGTAGCAATGTGCAATAAGTTGAATGCTTCTACACTGAACATATTAGAGATATTCTTGTCCTACCAATCATAGAAATTCAAATAATCCTCCAACCTTCCACCTCCAGGGTCCTTTTGTGGAGACTCCCTCAGGATCCAATCCTTACCTCCTTTGGATGTTAACCATATGCTTAAAATGTAGAAAGAATTTGTACAATATATACCTTCAGTTGCCAGGACATGAATGAATGTTTCTGTAACATTTTATTTGTTTTAATTATGCTCACAGCAGTAAACTTAATTTTGAGGATACTTCTCTCTTTCCGGCTTACTCTCTCTGGTTCTTGAAACCTAAGGATATCATACATCTTTATGTTTTTCCACAAGCAAACCCTGAGACAAGGATTTCAGAACAAGGATTTATTTGCAATGTATATCAATCACTGGCAAAGTACAAGGAAGTAAGACAGTCTGAAGAAAGGCAGCAAATAAAACATGAGTTTGAAAGCCAGAATTCAGCAGTTGGACTATCTCTGCAGAGAAACCTTGTAAAATAGAATAGAAAATATGTTCTACAGTTAGCACAATTATAAAGGAGGTGACTGGGGGTACTTATAAAGCATCTCCAGTAAGAACTACACACTGCAGCTGCAGGTAAGTGCCTGAGGCCCTGTCCCCCAAGACCTTGCAGATGTGGGCCCCCCATGGAGCGCCTCTGCATACCCAAGGTCAAAAGTGGCCACTTGACAGATCAAACATCTTCTTAAAAATGCAGCCCTAAGTACTTTGCATTTGACAACTACTCTTGTCCTATTTGTGAAAAATGCACCAAACCCAAAAAAAGAAAGATGGTTGATTGGTTGATCTCTTCCCACCCATCCTCCCTTGCCTTCCTTCTGAGGTTCAATAGTCTGTTCATGCTTCTATGACACAGACAATGGGGTGGTGAAGTCAGGAGGACTGGAGGGAGGAAGGGAAAGGCTAGAAGAGTTTAAGAGGTTAATGAGGGAAAAAGGAGGACCTATGCAATACTTTCAATGATAAAGATTTAAAAACAAAACTAAACAAAAAAGGAAACATGGTTTCTTCTTAGCTTTCCACCATTAAAAACCAGTCAACAATTGCTACTGGGTGCTGTATATATTTTTTTTTCTTGCCATAACTTTCACCTGTCACAACCCACCAAACAGTAGGAGAGAGATCTCTCTCATACACTTTGCAAGGCCAAACATAAGGAGGTATATTTCTTTTCATTCAACCCCATGCTGGAGAAAGAAGAGGGAGAACAAGGTCGGGTGCTTATCAATCTCAGTGAACAATACAAGCACATGGGCTTCCCTAATGATTATTGGCAACTCAATAATATGAAAAGAGTTTGTGATTTCTTACCCCACCAAAGCATAGGTCCCGGGTTGGCCACAGTAGCATAGTTGGGGAGTTACATATTCTGGAGCAGACAGCAGTGATTCCCTGCCCTTTTTGACTACTGTAAAGATAACCACTCCTCCATCTCTAGGAGCAGCCAGTCCCTGTCTAGCTCCAGTGCCCTGAGCCTGAAAGACCAGCAAATACTCTAGGCTACCAGAAAAGCCAGTTTATGAAGTGACTTCATTTGCGTCATTGACACTCAGCCTAAACGTAACTCCATGGCAAACCACCCTAAAGGGAAGGGCTACCAGAAGAAAAACAATTATTCCAACATCAAGTTCCAATTTATCAGGATAGAGAACATCAATGTCACGAGGAATAGTATGCAGAAAATGGTGGAACTCTGTGAACTTAAATCTCCCTCCATGAGCACAAGTCCCTCTTGGATGCAGGACTGTTCATTGCCAATGCTGAACAGGGGAAGGGGCGATGCTTGTTCACTGTTCAGATGGCGGAGACAGGTCTGTGCAACTGTGCTTGGTGACCAGCCTCCTGCTGGATCAGCATGACGGGACCCTCAAGAGCTTCATGATATCAATTGAAAAGGATTGGATTTCCTTTGGTCATAAGTGTAATCACAGATATGGCAATCCAGATGGTGATACAAAAGAAAGCCCTCCAGTTATTGACTATTCATTGACTGTGTCTGGAAGTTAATAAAACTATCTCCCTGTGTGTTTGAATTCAGAGAGCGGTTTCTGATTCACCTTCAACATCACATATACCTCTGTCAATCTGGAAACTTCCTATGCAGCAGCCAAAGTGAGAAAAGAGAACTCAAAATTCAAGAAAGGACATATTCTTTATGGACTCACCTGTGGAAGAAATGGCTGACTATACCAACCTCTCTTTAGAGCTCATCATAGTCAGACATGGGGAACCCTTCTTCTCCCCACAACACCATGTGACTTCATGCATGAGTTTTGAAGTGGCATGTATAACCTCTTTGAGAAGGGACTGCAGCCCTGATAGTCAGTCACAGACCCCTTGTGGTGGTAAAGGAGGAAACCCAGCAGCTGGAGAGAGAACTAGAGGCCCAAAGGCTTTGAAAATCCAAAAAATCCAGTTAGATCACACTAAAGTGAAGAGTAAGCCAATTGAACCAGCAAACACTCAGGGTTTTCTACTCCAGACAATAGCACAGCTAACACTCCCCAGGACTACAGAGGGAACATGAAATAATTTCCATCCAGGTGCCCTTCACAAGGAGCCAAAGACTCCACTCTGATTCTAACCCAGGACAACTTGAAAAGTTCAGATCCAGACCTGTCAGCCAACAGTGATATGGAGTAGGAGGGGCGAAGGGGGGGGGAGGATTTGAACTGCCCATCTCTGAGTGGTAGGGAATGTGCACTTTGCAAAGGCAGTGGCAAGGACAAGAATTCTGACAAGCTGTGTTTCTCATGGCTTAAAGTGTCCCTCTGGAATTCCAAAATAAAGGTCATGTATGAAACACTTTCCAAAATAAGGGAACATTGAAATTTAACACAAGAAATAACTCAGGAAATGGTACAGGTCATTGAGAACTATAAATTATAACAATGAAAAAGGGGAAAAAGTCCAACTCTTTGTTTTTTTAGATGTTGAAGAAGAGAAATAGGCATACAAACACACACACACACACACACACACACACACAGAGAGAGAGAGAGAGAGAGAGAGAGAGAGAGAGAGAGAGAGAAATGAAATTATCCCATTTTAGAAATCATTCTACATTCATGCTATGAAAGTTTTATTCCCACACACCTGTTTTCTTCAATTTTTTAACCTATTTCACTTTCTGGTATTATGTTTCCCCAAATATTTGCTGTTATCTTCCTTCCTGCCTGTATTATAAATATTTCTATTAACAGAAGACATAAGATGCACCTTTTTTCAGGTAATAAACATGAATTTTTTAACTGAGGATCTTTGTAATTGCTGAAGTTTATCTTTCACATTTAATGATCACTTTAACTCTTCCTTAGGTGATATATTTTGAATTGTTCAAAAAATTGGATGAGTACTGCTATCAGGTTTCTGTAACCATTCTTAAGAGAAAGGCTTCAGGGGGGAAATGCATATACTAGGAGTGCAAAGTCCTTAGGGACCACTCAAGAGGAAAGGCTTGAGTTTTAGCAGCATCTGGACTTCTTGACTCTTCGCATTGTTAAATTCCCAATTTTATCATCTTTACATTTGAACTACATAAATAATCTGACAATATTCATGACCTCCATGGTTGTACCAAGCCCCCATCATTTATTAATGGGGTGAATTCCCTTGTTTGGAATGGGTTCAAAGCTAAACTGGGGGGAAATAAATATAAGGTTGTCAGTGAAACTATCTTTTAGCTTTACAATAAAGAAAAGCAGAGATTTAGAGTGGTGACTTTAAATAGAAGTGGAATAGAGACTGTTATACATTTTTTTAAGGATAGGGGAATTTCCTCATATTGCATGATTATGAGAATTATCCAATGAAGAGAGAAAACACTGATGCCAAAGAAAGAAAGCAGAATTTAATGAAGTAAAATGTTTGAGTATACCAAAAGTGAGGGCATCATTAGAACACAGCTGGGAAATCTGGTATTTGTTAGTTTGGACCCTTAATACAGAATAACAGAAAAGTAGGCAGAATTTATTATCAGAGAAGTAAGTAAATGGGTGGAGGTATGTGTGTGCCCAAATTATCCTCAGAAGGTCTGAATGCTTAAATATGATAGTGAGTGAAATTATTGCTCTGAATAATATGATAAAAAGGGTGCTGGAGGGTAGAGGAGAGGAGAAGGAGTAACAAAAAGTTTTCAAGGAGAATCCTATATAATAAAGAGGGAATATGCAAATTGATCATCACTCCATTATGAAGATGGCTGCACTCACAGCTGAGGCCAAATTCCCATAAGGAAACTTAACGAGCAATCAGCAGGGACCTGAGGCTATTTCCTCTTCGGCCCCCATGGAGCTTGAGAGGGTACCTCAGGCCATGTCTGCCACCCAGCAGGGCTTGACAGGGGACCTCAAGGTGTACCCACAGTACTGGATTTCGGGAATTCATGCCATGCCTTTTGCCCAGGGGACCTTGATGGGGAAACTGAGGCTAAGCCCCCTGTCAGTGGGGCTTGATGGGGGACCTAAGAGGCTAAGCCCCCCTTCTGGTGATGGACCAGGGGACCTGAGGTTGCACCCCCTACACTTGGAAGGGTTTGATGGGGGACCTCAGGTCATTGTCCCCACCCAGCAGGGCTTGACAGAGGATCTCTGGCCATGTTCCCTACCTGGTGGGGCTTAAGGGGTAACTCAAGGCATGTCCCCTGCCCTGGTTTGGGCTGGGGGACCTCAGGCCATGTCCCCCATCCTGGCTCTGGGACAGGGGACCTGAGGGTATGCCTCCTGCCTGGCAGGACTTGACAAGGATGGGACTGGTCGGGTCTGGATCTAGCCCAATGCAGGGGGATGGCTGAGTCTGGGTTTCAGGCAATTTTGAGGTGCATGTGGGTGGCAGGAACTTGACTTTAGGTCCCATGGTGCACCCCAGACTCTGACAGGAGAAAGGTTTTCATATATATTTTACTAATTTTCTTTCATCTTTGACACTTCTATCATAGAGAAAGGGTAAATAGCAATATTAAATTATTTCCTCTAATATGTAAGAATTTCATGCACCAGACCACTAGTAAGATAATAAATGGAATACAGAAATATGTTAATGAATTCTAGGCATATCAAGAACTTAGCTGAGGTTTAATAATTATACTTTACACAATGGAACTGTTATTTTTTTTAAATTATCTTTATTATTGGAAGTATTACAGATGTCTCATTTTCTTTCCCCATGTTTTTATTTTTTGTTATTTTTTATATAATCTTATTGATTTCAGAGAGGGAGAGAGAGATCAAAACATCGATGATGAAAGAGAATCATTGATCAGCTGCCTCCTGCTGATTCCCCACTGGGGATTGAATCCACAACTTGGCCATGTGCCCTTAATCAGAATCCTACCAAGGACCCTTCAGTTCGAAGGTTGATGCTCTATCCACTGAGCAAAACTGACTAGGGGTCCTCACATTTTTAAAAGTAAGATACAGAATGTCACATATGGACTCAAAAGCTATCACTATTGGGATGAAAAATAAAGCAGTCCCTGTGATGTCCTATAACATGCAGCTACTGGATAGCCATGTAATCTCTCTAATGCCCCCTTCCCTTTTACTTTTCCTGCCCTAGTTACATTGGCCTCTTTTTGATTCATCAGCCTTTCTAGCGTGCCTTCCATCTCTGAGAGTTTGCCTTGTAACTTCTGCCTGAAAATTTTTTACTCTGATAAGAGCCTCGCATGCTCCTTTGATTTTTTTCAAGTTAATATCACTGTCAGCTTATACAAGAGACTTTTCTGACCTCACATATAACACAGTGTATCCGCCTTCTGTATCTTCCTTATCCTACTTTTCTCTATAGCACTTACCAATGGTTCATTTAGGTATTTTTTCGTTTCTCTCTAGACCTTAGTTTTATTTGTTTATTTATTTATTTTTTTAAATGAGAATCAACTTTTCTTAGTTCATTGTCTTGAGGGTCAAGGTCAATGCTTGATATTCAATAAGCATTTATTGAAATGAATTAAATCATAAAGGATATGTGTAAGTATAAATACCAGAAATCATCTATTGTTACCTTCAAAATCATTTTACTTTAAATATACAGCGCCTACCTTAGAGTTACTAAAAGAGAATGATTAGATATCAATAAGAGTAAAATACAAAAGAAAATAAGGATGCGTGAATTGAATGCTGGTCTGATACAATTAATAACTATTGAAACTATGCTCATAAATATCCTCATCAAATTTACTGAAATATATTTAAATATGATGGCAAATTTTGGTCAATATTTCTCAGCCCATAACTGAATCAGCTGAGGTTTTTATTTAGGTAGGTGATGTTGCCTACCACAGTATTTTATCAAATTTCTTTTTTTTTATTGTTTAAAGTATTTCATATAGTATTACATATGTCTCCTTTTTCCCCCATTGACTTCTCTCTAGCCACCCCCAACCTCCAGCAAATGCCCTCACCCCTTAGTGTCTGTGTCCATTGGTTGTGTTTATATGCATGTGTACAAGACCTTTGGTTGATCTCTTATCCCTCCTTCTCCAGTTCTTCTCTGCCTTCCCACTGAAGTTTGACAATCTGTTCAATGCTTCTCTGTCTGTATTTTTTTTGTTAATCAGTTTATATTCAGTTTATATAAATATCACATGATCTCACTCATTTATATTCCACAAATGAGTGAGATCATGTGATATTTATCTTTCTCTGACTGGCTTATTTTGTTTAGCATAATGCTCTCCAGGTC
>JAAGEH010000012.1:40205275-40238584 GCA_011751065.1 Lasiurus cinereus
ATATATGAGCATAGTATTCCATTGTGTAAATATACCATAGCTTTTAATCCACATGTACTGATTGGCACTAAGGTTGTTTCCAAATCTTAGCTATAATAAATTGTGTTATTATGAACATAGGGATACATATGTCCTGTCTGATTGGTGTTTCTGGTTTCTTGTGATAATTTCATAGAAGTAGGATTACTGGATCAAATGGGAATTCCATTTTTAATATTGTTTTACACAGTGGCTACACCAGTCTGCATTCCCACCAGCAGTACAGGAGTGTTCCTTTTCTTCACATCCTCTTATATAAAGTGTTGTTATCACAAAAAGAGAAAAATATCAAATGAAACAGGAGAAACATTTTGAAGTGACAGGTATGTGTATTGCGTTGATTGTGGTGATGATTTTAATTGAGTATGCATATCTCCAAAGTCAGCAAATTGTATAAATTAAATATGTGCAGTTTTATATATCAATTATACCTCAATAAAGCTGTTTTTAAAAACAAAAATTGGCTGAATGAATAAAATAAGTAATTTATGGGTATCTAATATTAATTTTGCTGTAAATTTTGGATCCAGCCACCTCCCAATATAAAGAACCATGATTTTTCAAAGAAAATTTTTGAGGGCAAAACTAAATATTTGAGATTTCAACTCACACCATTTATCAATCATCTATTTATCTAAATATCTATATCTATCTATATCTATCTATCTATATATATATATATAAAGGATTGCTTTAGCTTTTGACAAAATTTACCAGGTAAGAAGAACTGAGAGTAGTGCAGAAAAATCAAACCATATTGCAGTGTGCAGCTTTATCCCTTTTTTTTCACTTCATATCTCTTACAAACCACATTCTGTTCATTTTCAAAATGTATTATTCAGTTGATGTTCGATGACTGCTGACAGGTTTATGCTCTGTCTTCTACCTGTTGTTTTCTTCATGATATGTGCCATCATCTCATAAACTCCTGATCAATCATCAAAAATGAGTTCAAGTAAAGCATTAAAAGAGTGAATTTCTGTCATGTTACACCTAAATATTGTCACCCTTCCTTTGTTGATCTACTATTTATATAAATAGCATAATTTAACTGTTTATCCTTCTACTTCTCCTATATGAGTGTGAGATACTTGAGGACTGAAATAACAATAAATATAATCTTTATTTTCCTTGATTATGAATGAAAAAAGAAAAAGTACACATATACACACATACACAAATGAGCTAAATGATACTCAGAGTGAAAGTAAGAGCTGTACCTTAGGTTCTACATAGATAGGTAGTATACTGCTATACCCACTGCTGTACTCTTTGCTCTGTAATTCACCTATTTCTATAGTTTTCAAGCATTTATACATATTTGAATTATCTGTGGACCTTTAAAACATGGATATTGCTGGCCTTTACAATAAAGGTTTAAATTTACATTTTAAACAGGCACCCTGGGTTACTCTGACGCACACCATCCACAGATAACCCTTTGAGAAGCACTGGCGGCCTACATACACTAAATATTTTAATGTATGCAGGACTCCATTGAAGCAGAAAACGGAATAGGTCATGCATGTTAAACCAAGATAGGGTCAGATTAATTTAGACTATATTTTTTAACAAAGCTTTTGTGACAATGCTCTTCCACCACTAGATGTCATAATGTTAATAATGTCTCATTTTTTTGTGTGATAGGTGATACGGAAAATTTTCCTTCCCTTTGTTTTTAGACTTCAAATTAATGAAAATGGATAATTAATTCTAGAATTTTGCCAATAGCAGACAGAAAACTTTTAACATATGTACACGATTTTTGTAGTCTTTTATATTTCCAATAAGTCTCACATTTATTTGTTCCTGTTTATATCAATAAAAGGCAATTTAGCTTTGATACCTTTGAACGAAACATACCAAGAGAGGAACTGGGACTAGAGCTGATGCTGTCTGCCTCTGTGATGTATCAAGTTGAAATATTCTTGCCTGTCTTTGGATCTACACATTTAGAGAGCTTTGACAAGAATGTTATTTTAGCAAGAAACAATATAAAGAGGAGAAAAATTAAAAGTCCATTTTCTTTAAGTCTAGGGCTTCTCAGGGTTTCAGCCTGAGGGAATTGCATTTTCCCTCATAGAAAGAAATTCCCATCCTGGGCAAGCCCCCACTTCCCCAGTGTCTGTGTCCATTGGTTATGCTAATATGCATGCATACCAGTCCTTTGGTTGCTCTCTAACACCCCTCTCCCCTGACATTGGGCGGAATTTCCAACAGATGGAGGATTATTTTCAATAACATTGAGTTAGACATGATTTTAAGGTCAAATTTTGTATTAAGTGGATGACTGATGGTTGTTATTACAGAAAAAAATGGACACATACTATAAATAGCAAATTACATTAGTTGAATAAAGAAACTGAACAGTTATATAACTTTCTTATAAGAAAGTACTCTATATGCCACTCTTGTTTGGAGCACTTTGGTCCCTTGTGCAAAGAGCAGTATTTCACTTGAAAACAGTATTCTGATGATTTCGCAGAAAAATAAACAAACATAAGCAAACAAAAAAATCCACATTTGTTTAGAAATTTCTATGTTCTCTGTTTTGATTGGCATTATTTTCAATTTTTATTACAGCTCTGTTTTTAATATTTTGAAGCTGTTTTATTTAAAAAACTGCTATCAAAACTAATTGTTAAACTAAAGCTTTATATGGTCTGACAAATAATGAAGCTGTTTCTAGAAATTTTTATTCATTCTTTGATTTACTTATTTTTTACCTATTTATTTTTCTATAGATATTTTTATATCATCAGAAGGACATGACATATTATAATTACTTAGCTTTTACTACACATCTGCCCCATGCAATGTTAATTTATCTCTGTAAATATAGAGAAGAATCATGATTAACTCACTATATCTTGTGTGAAAAAAAATAACTTTTAGAAAAATACTTTAATTAATGTCTAAATAATTGGTAAAAATAGTGGGTCTTGGTAGATACATATGTCTAAATTAAATCAATTATTTGGATAATGTTATAATATTAAGATTTAGTAGGCTAATAAACTATTTTCTAGATATGTTATCATTTTTAGTCACTCAATAAAATGTCTCACTATTTATATAAAAAAATACAGTTTCCAAAAACTTAATAAGTTTAAGTTGTGTTCCATTATCAATCTGTTAAAGGTAGTATAATAATAATTATTATTATTTTATTTTTATTATCTGAAGTTTTACATATGTCTTCTTTTTCCCCAGTTGATCCCTCCCCCCAGCCATTTCCATCCTGGACAAGCCCCCACCTTCCCAGTGTCTGTGTCCATTGGTTATGCTAATATGCATGCATACAAGTCCTTTGGTTGCTCTCTAACACCCCTTTCCCCTGCCATTTGTCTCTGGATCTATTCTTGTTCATCAAATTATGTTGATCATTCTATCCCACATATGAGTGACATAATGTGTGGGAGCCCCTACCCACGCCCACGTGGTTCAGGGTTCCCGGTTCAGGGTTCAGGTTCTGAAGGAGGCCACACACAAACGAAAAGAGAGATAAGAAAATATTAATTTGGCGATATTGGGGGGCCAGGTGGAAGCCTTCCTCTAGTAGAAAGGACTACCCCTTGCTCTGGCCTGTTTCTCCTTTTATTAAGGCTTTGGGACATACCCCTAGCCTTCAGGCAGGAAACAACAAAACAGAAATTAACATGAAACAAACAGGTAGAGGTTGCTTCAGCCAACAATGTTTTCAACTAAACAGTGAGTGATTAGCTCTGACATTTCAGGGCAATTAAGGTTGACCAGCCTTCTGGTTTCCTGTTTACATCCATTTAGTGACAATGTTTGCTTTCCAGCATCTCCCCCATTTTCTTTCCTCTAAAAAATCTTGCATCTGTAGACTAGACATAAACATTAAGAACCAAAAATAAGACAAGCAACAATGGCTATGCTAAGAGGTAAATGAATAAGTCTGTAGTAAGTTTCTTTCTGGGCCAACAGTCCTTTGAGTCCCAGTTTCAATGTCCAACAGTTTTTGAATGTACATGTTAGCAATAATATTTCAGTTTTGGATGGTGGACAAATGGTGGCAATGCAGGTCTGACCCTCTCTGGTTTGGTCCTGGGCAACCTGCATCAATGCACAACTGCTGACTGCTAGGATGGCAAGGTGTCGTCAGCATCTTCCATCTCTGGACTGTTTCTCCTCTCATCTTCATCGCTGGAGCATTCTCAGTTGTAGAAATTCACATAGTCTTGGAGCTGTTATTCTGAAAATATACAAACATTCTCAACCAAAAGTTAATAAAGGAATTTTTTCTATAAATTTGACTTTGGATCCTTTTTATTTTTGCTCAAATGATTTTTCTTTGGCTTATTTTAATACTATGTATGTTTTTCATGGGTGTCTTGCTGTTAAGTAAAAAAAAAACAACATTTTTTTCTAGATCTAATGTGCTTATAGGATACTTTTCCTTACATAATATCACTGTACTATCCCTCCTTTTTTTAATTTAATTATTAGGAGTGCAAATATGATTGCTTTCTGTTTATTTCATGTTAAGTAATTTTACCATGCAATGAACTACCAATAGAAATTTTAGTTAATACTTTAGGAACAACTTTTTTCCAGTACAATTAAATTTTCTTGACTATTCACTTATTTCAATTAGCCAATTAAATTAATTTGAAAACTTAACTACTATTTTATTGTCATATTTAATATTCTAACAACAATCTTAGTTTTATCCTGTAAATATTACTGGAAAGGATTATTTGCATTCTTGAGTAGGCCCTGAGCATTCCTGGTGTTAGGTTGGATTTAGAATATAGGGCAGCTGTCAGCCAAGTCTGTCTGTTGCTGGGTCCTGGTCTGAACTGCACCAAATCTTTGTCTGTCATCTGTGTCCTGAACTGAGTTGGGCCAAATCTCTGTCTTGTCCCCTGTGTCCTGCACTGAGCTGAGCCAAATCTCTGTCTGTTATCTGGGTCCTGATCGGAGCTGGGCATGGGAAGTGAAGCAGCCATGGGACAGGAGACCTCCCTCAGAAGGGGTGAAGGTTTAAGCCCCTGCAATGTTTGGGGGGGTGAGGACCTGTGCCTCACCTCTGTTGATCCCCAAGTTTTCTCCTGATGGCCCCTCTGCGACTGTGCCTGTCTTAGGTTGTTCCTCCTCTCAGGAATCTTACCCGTCACTGGCTAACCAGCCATCCTCCCGGGGCCAAGCAGGTTAATGTGAGGTTCAGTTCCGTCTCCTTGGGAGCCAATGCCCTTGTGGCCTCCATGTCCAGTACCTGCCTTGGGATCCCCTCGCCAACTGGCTGGGTCCTAGCACTGATCACATATCTTGGAGAACCCAGGTTTCTTCTCCAGGGAGGGCCCCAGCACACACCACTGGGTGAGAAACAGATTCATGGTGCCAACCAACACGAGGCTTCAACCTCAGCATGAACAGAAAGCTCAGACAACAGCTGTGGGAGGGTCCCTTTGGCAAAAAGAGCAAGGAAAGCCAATATAGAATGCTCAATTGCCTTCTCACTGCCTTAATTCCTTTTATATTATTTTTAAAATTGCTACCAAATATTCAAAGAATTAGATTGTAAGTTTGTTTAGGATATTTGTCAAAAAATTATAATGACATTGTAGAATAATATCATGTAAGGATATTGTTTGTTCTAGGCCATGGCAATTCAATTTCAGACTGGTATCAATTTCTTTTTGTATAGAAAAGGTCTTAATTACTTTATTAGAATACTTAATCAAATTGCTTACAAAGACATTGGCTTTTTTAGCTGAAAACCTTGATTTTTATTTAAAAGGCTAATTTATTAATTAAAGTAGGTATCTTAATTTAAAAGGCAAAGCAAATTTAGTAAATGTTTATGTCTGATTCACAAGCCACAAATGTTGCCCCGCCTCTAGCTTAAGAATTACAAGTGGCTACGGGCTTTTTGTCATTTTAAATTCTGCTGTTGGAATTTTAAGAAATATTTAGATACTTCATTTTGCCCTTCTTAGAGGCCAAAACCTTCATAACATTTAAAATATAGTTATTAGTTCTTATTTGATAAAGTTTTCCATGCAATTTCAAGTATATTAGATTGGTTAAATTTAAAAAGATTTCCTTTAAGAAGAGAGAACAAATTTCTTGTATTACTTCGAGCCAATGGAGCTTTCCAAGAATCATCTCTGTTAAAGCCTTGTAATTTTAACATGAAAAAAAACATCAAATATATATATTCATATATGATTTAAAGATTATAATATTCTTTATAATTATCTTAAGATATCAATTATATCTTTAAACTGTTTTTTATTAAAATTTTTCAGTTGGAAATCACAGAATTCTTTTTTAATTAGACCAATAAACAACATATTTTGAATTCCTAATTAGAGAAATTTTATTTTATTTTCTCCCAACTTAATTTGCATTTAGCTGAAAACCTTGATTAACAACACAAAATCTTTTCCTTTTGGTTCCTTTTAGCCATTTTTCTTAAAAAATAAAGACCAGTTCTGGGTTTTTCTTTTTCTGCAGTTTTTGTGGGGAGATTCCAGCTTAAAACCCTGTCTAATATGTCCAAAAAGGTGGACAATTGCACACATTTCTTTTTAAGCTGGGCTTCTCTCCTCAGGAGTACAGAAATTCCAGACACATCTCTAAATTTTTAAAACGTTTTCATGGCGAGAAAGGAGACTTTAGATTAGTATACTGGGAGACTGGGTTTTCATACTGGATTGCCATGTGTCTCTCCCTTCCCCCACATCCTGCTTACTTCAGGAGAAGCATTAGTAACAGATTTGGCCGAATTTCTTTTCACCCTTAAAAGATAAAGACAGACCTTAAATTTTTTCTTTCTTTTTCGCTTTCCAAAGTAATAACTAGCACCTAATTTGTCCAAGATTTGCATTTCCCTGCGAGTTCTTCTATAAATTTTTAAACGAAACCTTAAGTAATCTCATTGCAGGAGAGCATATAGCCTTGCCCTCTTCTGCCACCTTTGAATTTCTCCACATCAGAGGCAGTTTCAGCAGTGGAGTTTCACTTATTACAGATTTCAGATTCCAAATGCAAACTAAGATTTTAATTTGAACAAGAAACCACATTATTTGAGCATGCAAACCAAAAGTCTATAATAAAGTTTACTTTATATTTATAACCTAATTCTTCCCGATTCTCCTGGCTGAAAAAGACATTCCCACCCTACTTACAGATCTCCACTCTGCAGTTAATCCTTGGGCTTTGCATACATTTAATGCCTCTCACCTTTTCCTAAGTGAATTTTCCCTCACCATTTTCCTTGGTGAATTTTCCTTCCTTTGCTCTTAGGTGAATAATACCTTCTCCTCCAGACGTCCCTCGATCAGGCTCCAGATTTGGGCACCTCTTTCCACATCCCTGTTCGGGCGCCAGATGTGAGAGCCCCTTTCCAGGTCCCACGTGGTTCAGGGTTCCTGGTTCAGGGTTTGGGTTCTGAAGGAGGCCACACACAAATGAAAACAGACACTAGAAAATATTAATTTGGCGATAATGGGGGGCTAGGCGGGAGCCTTCCTCTAGTGGAAGGGACTACCCCTTGCTCTGGCCTTTTTCTCCCTTTTATTAAGACTTTGGGACACACCCCTACCCTTTAGGCAGGAAATTACAAAACAGAAATTAACATGAAACAAACATGTAGAGGCTACTTCAGCTAACAATGTTTTCAACTAAACAGTGAGTGATTATCTCTGACCTTTCAGAGCAACTAAGGTTGACCAGCCTTCTGGTTTCCTGTTTACATCCATTTAATGACAATAATGTTTGGTTTCTGGCAATAATTAGATATTTATCTTTCTCTGACTAGCATAATTCATTATTTTTTTAATTAGGACAGTTGTTATAGAGAGAAATGTTTCAAAAATATATTTTGCTCTTAACTTTTAACATACTTAACACATATTCTTTAATTTCATTTGTAAAAATTTTTTTTTCCTCAACTGTACAAATACATATATTAGATTTAGTTTGGCAATTTATAACACTTAAGCTTAAGTCACTATTATAGTCACTGACTTAAAATTAAGCTACCAAAAATGATATGATGGAGAATATACTATAATATAATATATGATGGAGAATATAATCTAACATAACATAATACAATATATTATAACATAATATGATATAACATAACATAACATAATATAATTAATATAATACAATATAACTAGAGGCCCGTGCACGAAATTCATGCATGGTGGGGAGGTGTCCTTCAGCCCAGCCTGCTTCCTCTCCAATCTGGGACCCCTTGAGGAATGTCCAACTATCCGTTTAGGCCTGATACAGGTAGGGCAGTCAGATATCCCTCTCAAAATCCAATACTGCTGGTTCCCAACTGCTCATGTGCCTGCCTTCATGATTATCCCTAACTGCTTCTGCTTGCCAGCCTGATCACCCCCTAACCACTCCCCTGCCAGTCTGATTGATGCCTAACTGCTCCTATGCCAGACTGCTTGTCCCTAACTACCCTCCCCTGTGGGCCTGGTGACCCCTAACTGCCCTCCCCTGCAGGCCATGTCACCTCTAAGTGCCCTCTTCTGCAGGCCTGGCCACCCCTAAATGCCATCCCCTGCAGGCTTCATCACCCCCAACAGCTCTCCCTTATAGGCATGGTCCCTCCCAACTGCCCTCCCCTGCTGCCCTGATCACCCACAACTGCCCTCCCTTGCAGGCCTGGTCCCTGCTGACTGTCTTCCCCTGCTGGCCATCTTGTGGTGGCCATCTTGTGTCCACTTGGGGGCAGGATCTTTTAACCACATGGGGGTAGTCATCTTGTTTGTTGGAGTGATGGTCAATCTGCATATTACTCTTTTATTGGATAGGATAGAGGCCTGGTTCATGGGTGGAGGCGAGCTGGTTTGCCCTGAAGGGTGTCCTGGATCAGGGTGGGGGTCCCCTTTGGGTGTGGGGTGGCCTGAGCAAGGGGCCTATGGATTGTTTTCAGGCTGGCCATGCCAACCGGTGACCCAAGTGGAGGCCCTGGTATCTGGGATTTATTCATCTTCTACAATTTAAACTTTGTAGCCTGGAGCAGAGTCAAGCCTTCTGCTTGCACAGCCATTGAAACTTTGTTGCCTTAAGTGGAAGCCTGGGCCAGCCAAGGTGTGTGGAACCCTTGGCTTCCTCCATTACCAGGGGCAATCCAAGTCTTCTTCTTGCTCTCTCTGTGTCCATAGCGTTTTGGCTGGATTAATTTGCATACTCGCTCTTATTGGCTGGTGAGCATGGCTGGTGGGCATGGCTGGTAGGTATAGCGGAGGTACAGTCAATTTGCATATTACTCTTTTATTAGATAAGATGACATATACTTATGCTGAGTATGTAGGATGTTTTCCTCTCTGACTGCAACTATACTGGTTTACTCCTTTACATACAACTACATTTCCTTCATATTTTCTACTGGAAATTAGAGAACACCATTGATATCTATATTATAAAAACATATTAAATCAATTAATTTATCTCCAACCTCAATGTAACCAAGGTAGGTGAAGTCAAATCTTACCTTGCTTGGACTATTGCGATAGCCTCCTACCTGTTTTAATTTTAGCTTTTCTCTCTGATTAAACATTATCCATTGAATATGTCTCATGAAGACATAACTTGGACCTTGTTATTTTCTTCATCACGCTTGCAAAACATTCCAAACTTAAATGCAATATGAGATTTTGCATAATTTGGACAACAGCTTCCTCTCTAATTCATCTTATTCAACAAGTCTAACGCCTGTTTGAACACCTTTTCTGTCTGCAGTTACCATATAAAACGTCTCCAATTCACACAGGAACACAGTATTGAACAGTTGAGCATTGGAAAAAAGTCACGTGTTCCAAGGAATCACGTTTTCAGTTGCGTCATGCAGATGGCAGAGTGAGAATTTTGTGGAAACAGCAAGAAACATGCACCCCAAATGCATGAGTACAACCCTTCAAGCTGGTGGGGGCCGTATTATGGTTTGGGACATGTTTTCCTGGCATGATTTGGACCTTTGAATTCATGTGGAACAATGTCTGAATAGCACAGATACCTAAGTATCATTTCTGATCAAGTTCATCCTAACGTGTTGATGGAGTATCCCAATAGAGTTGGCTTCTTCCAACCAGACAATGTGTCATGCTATGGTGCTCGTATTGTGCAGGAGTGGTTTCAAGAACATGAGGGATAATTTACCTTGGTTAGGTGGCCCCCATAATCACCAAATCTCAATTCAATTGAGCATTTGTGGGATGAAGTTAAAAAGCCATCAGGCAGCTGCTTCTACAACCATTTCACAGAACTAGACAGTGCTATTCATCAAGCGTCAGATTCCTTGCATCACCTTTCAACATCTCGTGGAGTCGATGACAAGAAGAATCGCCACAGTATTGAAGGCAAAAGGTTTCCCAAAGAAGTACTGATGTGATGGTCATAATAATCTGGCCACTAAGTGTAGATTGTCCCTAATTTTGAATTGTTAGCAAATCAGTGTATTGTCTTTAGCTATGGCTAATTAATGCTGAAAGGAATTTTAGAGACAGTGAGAGGGTTAACTTGACACTCAGGCAGGGAAGGCAGGGGTCCAGTGGAAAACAAAGGCAGGTGGAACACAGGCAGGGGCAGACATGGCAGCTTGAGCTGCCTAACCACACGAATGACCAAGCAGAAATAAAAAGCATTTCTGGACTCAATGCAGGAGTCATGGGAAAAAAAGGGAGTTCCTGCAGTCACAAGGTGTACAAATGTATAGAAACAGAGAAAGTTCAGGTCTAAGGCTGGGCAAAATAAAACACACACACAAAAAAAAAAATTGAGGAAATCAATCAGGTGATGACACAAATAGATATAGAGATGGCTGTAGCAAATATATACCCCTGGACTATAAGGCTTTAATGGGCAGCCTGTTATTGTGTACTCTTGCCCTTATGGGGAGTCTGAATATGCTTGTAATAAGTTTTCCACACTTTTGCCTAGATCTTCTGGTCGATGGATCTCATTCTTTGGCATTTGGAGACACAATCCAGGGAAAATTCCTAGGCTCACTATTCTGGTTATCAGGGGAACAGGCAGTCAGGAGATAAAGGGGGGGTCCATGGGAGAAGAATGCATATGTAAAGCAGAAATAGCCCTAAATCACCAAAACATTTATTTTACTTTTATAGAGGATAGAGAAAAGCCACAAAATACTAGGGAGAGGGAAACATATTTTCACAGAGGATAGAGGAATGTTGCCAGATAAGAGGGAGAGAAAGATGGGAGCACCATGTGGGCTTTGAACTTTGAAACTGATACTATGTAGCTCAATGATCTATGAGAAAAGCACAGGGGTCCTAATTTAAGGAAGTGTCCAATTAGGAAAGGTCATGTTCAGACAAAGAACTGCAGCATATATAATCCGAAGACAAAGAGACATGAGATATTTTATTTTAATTTTTTTTCCCCATTAGAGAGAGAGAGAGAGAGAAAGAGCAGGCTTTTTCCATTTCTGTACCCCTTTCTCAGGGAAGGTTTATATACACTTCCAATAAACTTTCACAGTTTTCTTAAAGAAGCCTTTTAGTCCACAAATTTCTTCTTCTATGTCCCAGGAAAAGGACCCACAGAAGAATCTGCACCCTGAACCCTACTTACCAGTACTATGTCACTGGTAAGTGACTATTGTCACTTTTCTTGCATATTGCAGTCTATAAGATATCAAGACTTGTTATTAAATTTTGAGGTTGTTTTTTTCTTTTTACAGTATAACTGAGTAAACCAAGTGAATATAGAATGAATTCCTATTCATTCCACATGATCAATATGGGAACTGAGTAAAATTAGGACTTATGAGGTCTATTGTATTATAAATATAAAGGAGAATAGTGACCTTCAGAAGTACAGATTAATGGAGAGACAAAAATGGAAAAGATAAAAATGAATGGTGAGATGGTGGGCATGGTATATGTAGGAAATCCTTTTGAATGAATCTAAGAACGAGAATCTAAGAAATACAAGCATTAATTAAAATAAGGTGATGGTACAAAGAGAAATATACTTAGAATTATTTTAAAGTGTTATAATCAGGTCAGTAATTAGGGATTGATTAAATAGTCAGGTTTATTAAAAGTCTCTTAATTCTTTCTGGACAGAGATTCATTTCTGGATCTCTCTTGTCAATATCAGAACAGATCTGGCTTGGGTCAGGCACTCAAATGTTTTTGAATAAGTGAATAAATTAATTACTCAATGTATCTAAGTCAAATTTTTTAACTTGAAATATGTCCTTATTTGTTTTGGTCATTAAATTTAGTAAGTGATCATCTTTATTTGTAAACCTTCATATGTGAAATTCAATATATTAAAATCTATTCCACTGGACTTAAAAATATTTTAGTTGCTGATATATTATGTATTTTTATTATTCGATTAGAGGCCTGGTTCATGAAAATTTGTGCCCTGGAGTGGGGAGTCCCTCAGCCCAGCCTGCTCCCTTTCAGAGTCCAGAAGCTCTCAGGTGCAGTAAGCGACCCAGTAATCATGGGAAGGGGACACCTCTGCTGCTGCCACTCCTGCATCACAAGCCTTGGCCAGCTGTGGTTACCTGAGCTTTGGGCAGCCTTGGGAAGCTGGGGTGCTGAGGGTGGGTCCAGCCGCACTGTGAGCCTGTCCCCCCCCCCCCCCCCCCCCCCCCGCCCAGCAGGGCTAAAAGGACTGGGGGATTCTGGCAAGACTGACGAAACTGGGCACCGCCATTTTGGGGCTATGGGTGCCGCCATCTTTGTGACAGCATGATGGCCAAATTGCATATTCCCTCTTTATTAGATAGGATAAAATTTGAAGATAACATGAATGTTTTTAATATTATTTAGGTTAATACATTTAGATTTAAGATTTGTATTTTTCCTAAACATATACTCAGGAATTTTTAAATATCAAAATCCAAATGTTAAAATGTTGCGGGAACAGCTTTAGGCTGCTATAGAGATGACTTTTCCATTGAGGGAAGATATTATTATTAAATGCTCTTCTAAGGTAAATCAATGATGTCCAGTCTTTATTATTTCTGATAATGAGAATGCAGAAAGGAGAGAATCATACACAATCAAAATTTTGAAGATAAAGTTTTTAAAATATTTTTAACTAAGAATGGTTTCTCATTTACTTAATAATACATTTAGTTCAACATCATTAAAAGTATAACAAAGTAAGCATCATATCTCATTCCAGTTTAGTATAGTATGAAAATGAATATAACTATTTTTACTATAGAAGAAGAGAAAATAAAATGCAATTAAATTAGTGGAAACATCAGCATATGTGAAGCACAATTTAAAAAGTGGGAAATTTTAGAATATTGATTTGTAGAGAAATTACCATTGTTGGGACATAAAGAAATGTATAGGAAAAAAAAAACAAGAACAACAACAAAGAAACCAAAAACATATATTTGGTTTAATTAAATATTGTGTGTAAATATTAAAAATTGGAGAAATGTAATCAAAGTTTGGTTGCTTAAGTAGTGAATTTTCTCACTCTTTTTTTTTTACTCCATAGAATTTATTTCCTAGTTTTAATTATTGTTTAATTTCTTTATTGATTCAAGGATTACATATGTGTCCTATTTCCCCATTACCTCCACCTCCATTCATGCCCCTAGCCCCCTGTTGTCTGTGTCCATTGATTAGGCTTATATACATGCATATAAGTCCTTTGGCTGATCATTCCCCTTACCGCCATTATTACCTACTTTCTCTGAGTTTTGATGTTCTGATTGATGTTTCTCTGTCTCTGGACCTATTTTTGTTCATCAATTTATGTTGTTCTTTATATTCCACAAATGAGTGAGATCATGTGATATTTATCTTTCGCTGCCTGGCTTATTTCACTTAGCATAATGCTCTCCAGTTCCATCCATGTTGTTGCAAATGCTAAGAACTCCTTCTTTTTTACTACAGCAGAGTATTCCATTCTGTAGGTGTACCAAAGTTTTTTAATCCACCCATCTGTATGCATTGGTTATGCCCATGTATATGCATACAAGTCCTTCAGTTGATTTTTGTCTAGAGGATTTATCCAATGATGTCAATGCTGTATTAAAGTCCCCTACTATGATTGTATTGTTGTCATCTCTCCCTTGATATCTTCCAGGAGTTTTTGTATGTTTTTGGGTGCTCCTGCATTGGATGCATCTATATTTATCAGAGTTATGTACCCTTATTATTATGAAGTGGCCTTCCTTATCTCTTGGTATGGCCTTTACTTTGAGGTCTATTTTGTCAGAAATAAGTACTGCTTCCCCAGTTTTTTCTTACTCTTTTCCATTTCCCTGAAATATTTTTACCATCCCTTCTCTTTCAGTCTGTATGAGTTCTTTTTTCTGAGGTGGGTCTCTTATAGACAGCATATATATGGGTCATATTTTTTATTATTCATTCAGCCACTCAATGTCTTTTGATTGGAGCATTTAGTACGTTTACCTTTAAAGTTACTATTGAAAGGTACTTATTTGTAACCATTTTTATTTTTTGTGTCTGTGTTCCTTCTTACCTTTTTCTTTTTTTCTTTTTACACCAGCATTTCTTGCATTGCTGGCTTGGTAGTGATAAAATCCCTTAGCATTTTTTTTTGTCTGTGAAGCTCCTTATTTCCCTTTCAATTTTTAATGATAACTCTGCTGGATAGAGTATTCTTGGATTCAGTCTCTTGGTTTGCATCACTTTGTAAAATTCCTTCCATTTTTTTTGGTCTGATGTATTTCTGTTGAGAAATCATTTGATAATCTAATGGGAGCTCTTTTGTCTGTAACTTTCTTTATCTCTCTTGCAGCCTTTAAGATTCTTTCTTCTGAATATTTTCCATCATAACTATGATGTGTCTTGCTGTGGGTATTTTCGAGTTCATCCTGTTTGGAACTCTCTGTACTTGTGTGACTTTTTTTTTCCTCCACATCAACGAAGTTTTCTGACATTATTTCTTTAAATAGGTCTTCTAAACCTTGTTCTTCTTCCTGCTGTTCTGGGACCCCCATTATTCATATGTTGCTCCATTTCATGTTGTCCCATAGCTTCCTTTGGCTCTCCTCCTGTCTTTTAATATATATATATATATATATATATTTTTTTTTTTCCCAATTGCAATTCAGTTTGGCTGTGTTTTCCTTCCCTGTCTTCTAATTTGCTAATTTGGTTATCTGCTTCTCCTAGTCTACTGTTGAAACTTTCCATGGCGTTTTTTATTGCAGCTATATCACTCTTCATTTCTTCTTGATTCTTACATAGGTTGTTGATTTTTTCATCCATTTCTTCTTGATTCTCACATAAGGTGTTGATTTTTTCTTCGCTCCAGTTTATGAACTTTATGACCCTTATTCTTAATTTTTTTCTGACATATTGCATGCCTGTATTTCACTTAGCTGCTTTTCTGATGATTCCTCCTCTTCTTTCCTTTGGGGGTATCTTTATCAACCCATTTTTAGTCTCACTGACTGATCTAGATGTCAAGATGTGCAGGGGCTACTCCATGGGTGGCAGTGGCTTTTCTAGCTCTGGTTGCTCCTTGGGCAGTCACAGTAGCAGCTGCTTCTTGGATGGCAGTGGCTTCTCTGGTGGGTACTATTTGCAGCAGTGGTGCATCCTCTGGCTGGTATAGGAGGCTGTTCATATAGCTGCTGATTATGAGGTTGCTGCTCCTCGGATGGGAATGGATTGCTTGTACACTGCTCCAAAAACAAGGGCCAGCTACTTACATGGCTGCTGCTCTTCAGACAAGGGTGGACTGCTGATGTGACTGATGTTTTTATATGGGTGCTGGCTGCGTGCTGCTGCTATTTAGATGGGACGAGCCAGGCATGATGCCACCGCTCCTTGGACAGGGGCAGATTGCTTGCAGGGCTGCTTTCTGCTCATATGGGTGCGGGCTGCTCATGCAGCTGCTTCTCCTCAGACAAGGGGCGGTCTGCTCATGCAATTGCTGCTCCTCATGTGGGAGTGAGCTGCTCATGCTGTTGATGCTCCTCAGACAGGAACGGGGCATTCACCCGGCTCATTCTTATTGGGCAGGTGCAGGCTGCATGTGGTTGCTGCTCTTCAGACCCATGTGGACTGCACAGCATGTGGGCTCCTTGGATGTGGGCAGACTACTTATGTGGCTGATGCTCCTCTGAGGTGGGGAGACTGCTCATATGGCTGCTGCTCCTCAGAAGGGGATGGGCTGCTCGCACAGCTGCTGCTCCTCAAATGTGGGCAGGCTGCTCACACAGCTGCTGTTCTGCAGAAGGGAGTGGGCTGCTCACACAGCTGTTCCTCTTCGATGTGGGCAGGCAACTCCTGTGTCTGTTGCTTTTGAGAAGGGGTTGGGCTGCTCACATAAGTACTGCTCCTCAGATGGGGGCAGATGGTTCATCGGGCTGCTGTTCCTTGGAAAAGGGTGATCTCCTTACACAGCTGTTGCTCCTTGGAAGGGGGCTGGCTGCTTGTGCAGCACAGCTGCTGCTCTTCAGACAGGTGCGGGGTGTGGGCTGCCCACAGCTGCTGCCCCTCAGAAGAGGGCAGGCTGCATGGGGCTGCTGCTCCTCAGTAGTGGACGGGCTGTTCAAGCAGCTTCTCCTCAGATGGGGCGAGCTGCTCACATGGTTGCTGCTCCTTGAGCAGGAGCGGACTGCTCACATGTCTGCTGTTCACTTGGTTGCAGTGCCGTGGGCCAGCAAAGAGGATTGGAGCAGTATCTGTAGAGGCTGAGCTTATATGGTGAAAATAAGATTAAGAGTTGGATGAATATGGAGAGGACCTCAATTTAATATTGAGGCAGTAGAAATAGAATAAGTGTATGAGAAGAATGATGATGAGAAGAAAAAAATTTACACACAAAAAAATTGATTTTAAAAATGGTATAAAAATCAGAAATAGCAAATTAAAGAAGTGATGGAAAAATAATGTTAAAAATATAGAAAATAGCCAAAATAAGTTTGGATCAATGGATGGAGAGTCAGCCTGTGTACTGAAAGGTTCCAGGTTCAATTCTGATCAAGAGCACATACCTTGGTTGTGGGCATATATCCATTAGGGGTTGTGCAGGAGGTAGGTGATCAATGTTTCTCTCTCATTGATGATTCTAACTCTCTCTCTTCCTTCCTCTCTGTAAAAATAAATAAATAAATAAAATATATGTTTAAAAAAGAAATAGAAAATTAAGCAACAAACAAAAACAAAAAAAATATGGAAGAAAAAAAAGGATAATAAAAATAAAAAATAAAAATAAAAGTGGAAAAAGTGAAGTGTCCTTCCTTAGGCTGGCTTATGATTCCACTAGTCTGTAGTGTTCTGTTTCTCAATTTCTGGTTGCTGGGACTAAAGATTTCTTTTTAGGCTATGACTTCAGGGAGTATTCAGATTCCTTTGTATTATTCAGGGTGGGATCTGGGTGTGGCTATATTGGTTCCCTTGAGACTGGAGGGAGGGGCTATCTCCTAGGAGAAAATGGCAACTTAGGTCTCAGGTAGGACTCAGCACCAGACTCCCTACTACTTCTCCTAGACCACCTCCTTCTCTCCCCAGATTCCAAAACTCCACACCTTCTCCCGCTCCTCAGCCACGGGTAAGTGTCTGTATCTGAAAGGTCCTATGAACTAGGTTCAGTGGAGAAAGGCACAGGCCCCAGCATGAGGAGGGACTGCATCCCTGCAAGCTCCTCTCTTGCCAGCACTGCATGGTCTGGCCAGCCCTTCAGGGCTGCCTCTGTGCTCAGATCCAAAATCCAGACTCCAAGGTCCAAAGTTCTTTCCTTCCCGTAGTCCTGTGGACCCCAACCTCCCCTCCCCCGCCACACACACACACACACACACACACACACACACACACACACACACACTTTTTTTTTTTTTTAATAGTCAGATGCTTTGCCTTTCCTCAGGGATGAGGCTTGGCATACTGTAGTTTTTCCCTGACCCTTTGGGCATAGAGCTCCAGCAGACTCTCTTGCCTAGATCCTTGATTTACTTTTATCCATGGGATCTCTGCCCTCACCAACTGCATCTCCTTTACCAATTTGGGCTGAATTCTACTCATTTCTACCACTCACTCTATTTGCTCCAGGATAAGGCTCAGGACACGTCCATCTATTCCACCACCATTTTGTCTCCTCTCATTTTTTTCTCTCTTTATTTAGCAAAGTGTTCAACATCTAAAAGACATGCAATCAATAGTTTTGAATTTATAATTTAATTCAATATCTGCAGTTTATAATATCAAGAGAAAAGAAAAAATTATGCAAAAAAAGAATAAATATCTATTTGAAATTCATAGTTTTCAAATTTCCTGAATTAGTTACCCTATTAAGAGCGAAAAAATTTTGATATGCATGTTAGTATTTACCATTAATATACTACTGATTTCCTTTGTATATAATTACTTTTTCATTTTCATTACTAGAAAGTAACTTTCCTGCAAGAGCTATATAGTTGTTTTAAAAGGTGTGCTGTGAGCATACTAGCACACTGAGTTCAAACATTATTCCTTAAGATAATTAAACTGAAATTATTGGCTACATTATTCTTAAATACAGAGTTCAACCACAACAATTGGGAGGAAAATTCTTAATGTTTTTGTGCTTACTGCCAAAATTATTGCCTGGGCGTTCTCCCACTCCATCGTTTGTTTCTTCTGGAGAGCAATAAAGAGCTACTGCTAACATATTTTTATCTATTTAAAATTTAATGATGTGATCTCTGAGGTCTGCTAGTTGTTGCCAAAATACCTTTCTTCTAGTTCAAAATTATATTAACTGAGTGAAAACCATAGTTGGATATAAAGGTGGTTACAAAAAAGGTAGCATCCTTAAACATAATTTGTATAAAACAAGAACAATTGGAAATGCTGGGATCTCATAAGATTTCAATTAATGTGCTGAACTGCATTTCTTTAACAGAAATAATCACTTCATTCAAGACACATAAAAATTTAAAAAGAGAGAAATACAAGTTTAGATAGTATTCATAAATGTGGAATTACAACATTAAATTAGTAATTTAATCACTTAGATGATCTTGCCTGGATTGGAAATTCAAGACATAGAAAGACCATCAAGAAGTGGAAAAGTTCAAGGGATTAATACAGTTGAATGCAAATTTGAACATTAAGTGATTCTTTGTATATAATGAGACAGGACACAGATTACAACTTTGATCATTCCACCATTAATACTCACCTAGCTAGAGTTTAAAGTGATCTAGGTAGATATCTCATGTAGTAGTAGGACCAAGTGTGAACTATTTATTATCTATCTATCTATCTATCTACCATCATTTATCTATCATCATCTCATTTATATATATATATACATACACACATATATGTATATATATTTATCTAGTTAAATGAAAAAAATGCAACTAAATATATATAATATGTAGCTTTTATGCATGAAATAAAGGGGACAAATAAAATGCTTACATACTTCCTCAGTTGTGCACAACAAAACACACTCATATGCTCATGAAGGACTGTTTCTTAGAGAATTGGCTTAGTTCTGGGGCTGAGAATACAAGATTGGTCTGAGAAAAAATTGTAACCGAAATAAGGATATATTCAAAGGATTATTGGACCATGTTAAAAGGACATAGGTTTGTATTGAGAGTTAGCTTGAAGTAGGTCCCACTGTCTAATTCTAGAGTGATGTTGTAATAAAAATGAGTAAATGATGACAATAGACTATAACCCATAGAATTAATTATGAATCCATGAGTCTACACTAATAGAAATAAGCAAATATAGAAATGAAACAGGAGGAAGTAAAAGCTCTTCCATATTCTAGAGTGCCAGTTAATAAATGCAGAGAGAGTGAATTAATTAGAAACATCATAATTTTGTATTCATCACAGTTTTTTTGTTTGTTTGTTTTGTTTTTTTAAACAGGTTTCATGGGTGGGTCACAGAACCTTGTAAAGCAGAGGTTCTCAACATGTGGGTCGCGACCCCTTTGGGGGTCGAAGGACCCTTTCACAGGAGTCACCTAAGACCATCAAAAACACATATTTCCCATGTCTTAGGAACCAACACACCGCTCAAAATTTCAAGGTAAGAGAAAAAGGAAAATTTTAGAATAGTTCCAAATGTATATCCATTTTTTTTTAAATTAAATCTTTATTATTCAGATTATTACTTTTCTCTCTTTTTTCCCCTCCATAGCTCCCCTCCACCTGGCTCCCACCCCTCCCTCTACCCTTACCTCCCCCACATTGAGTCCATTGGTGTATGATTTTTGTCCAGTCACTCCCTGTACACCCCTCCCCTCTTTCCCCCTGAGGATTATCAGTTCACTCCCTTTCTGTGCTCCTGATTCTATTATATTCACCAGTTTATTCTGTTGATCAAATTTTTAATTCACTTAATTTTTAGATTCACTTGTTGATAGATGTGTATTTGTTGTTCATAATTTTTTGTCTTTTACCTTTTTCTTCTTCCTCTTCTAAAAGAGTACCTTTCAGCATTTCATATAATACTGGTTTGGAGTTGATGAACTCCTTTAGCTTTTTCTTCTCTGTGAAGCTCTTTATCTGCCCTTCAATTCTGAAGGATAGCTTTGCTGGATAGAGTATTCTTGGTTATAGGTTCTTGCTATTCATCATGTTGAAAATTTCTTGCCACTCCCATCTGGCCTGCATCGTTTCTGTTGAGAAATCAGCTGACAGTTGTATGGGTGCTCCCTTGTAGGTAATGAATTGTTTTTCTATTGCTGCTTTTAATATTCTCTGTCTTTTGCTCTTGGTATTTTCATTATGATGTGTCTTGGTGTGGTCCTCTTTGGATTCCTTTTGTATGAGGTTCAGTGTGCTTCCTGGACTTGTAAGTCTATTTCTTTTACCAGATGTGGGAAGTTTTGAGTCATTATTTCTTTAAGTAGGTTTTCAGTATCTTGTTCTCTCTCTTCTTATGGCACCCCCACAATTCTGATGTTGATACTCTTGAGGCTGTCCCAGAGGCTCCTTACATTATCTTCACATTTTTGGATTCTTTTCTCTTCTTGCTTTTCCAGTTGAGTGTTTTCTGATTCTTTATATTTCAAATTTTTTACTTGATTCTTGCCTTCCGCTAGTCTGCTGTTAGGTCTCTGTACAATATTTTTTATTTCAGTCGGTGTTGTTTTTTTTTTTAATTCTATTTGGTCCTTTATCATCTCTAGTTGGTCCTTTTTCATCTCTAGTTGGATATTTTGCATCTCTAGTTGGTCTTTTTTCATCTCCTCTTGGGACTCGCTAAATTTATCCATCTTTTCTAGCATATTCTTGAAAAACCTTTTTAAGTGTGGTTTTGAACACTATATCCAGTCATTTATTTTCCTCCATTTCTTTTGTTTGTGATCCCTTCCCTTGTCTCAGCATTTTCACTATGCTGGGAGAACTTCTGTGTTGGATTCAGCCTTATGATACCAGACTTGAAAAACTGCAGAAGCCTCTCTGTTGATCTTGGGATGGGTGGAGTCTCAGGGCTTAAGGGACAGACTTGCCTTCCAGTCCGGCCCACCCTCCACAGTCCCTGAGTCTCATGTGACTAGGTAATCACTGGAGCAGTCCCTGTGCATGCAAGCTCTCTCCATTGCCTCTAGACTGCTGCCCCTCCCGCTCCCTTGTGCTCTGGGACCATACGAGTCTGGGTCCCCACAGTTTTGCTTGAAACTGGGGCCCAGTGGAGTCAGAAGTGGCACAGCTGGGAGGGTCTGTCTCCCGCCCACTTCCGAAAGCCAGTGGCACAATCAGCTGTCAGTCCTCTGAGCGAAATGCCCTGCCAGTCACCAGACTTCTGATCTTTTGCGACTCCCCTGAACCTCCGTGCACCTCTCCCCCTTCACAGTCCAAACTCCCCCCAAATGAGTTTCAGCTGGATCTGGGGTTCAATGTCACAGGGTAAGGAGTTTAATGCCTTTGAGAGTCTCCGTCTCCCTACCGCCAGAGAAAGTCAGCCAGGTTCACCGTCACCCACTCTCTCTACATTCGCGTCTCTGCACCTCAGCTTCCTAAAGCTCCCCTAAGTCTCTGTGAGCCCCTCTCTCTCCCTCCAGTTGCAGAATTTCCACTCCGCCAGCTCTCCTGCGGTTCTGGATGATGTCCGTTCTGTCTTTTAGTTGTAGTTTTGAAACTGTTGTGTGAGGCAGCAGTGTAGGTATTTACCCATGCCGCCATCTTGGATTATCCTCCAAATGTATATCCTTAAAGATACTCCACAATTAAATGCAATGTTTGATCCTTGACTAGAAACCACACCAGAAAAAAAATTCCTTTTGAAATAAGGGATAATTTCAGGTAATTGACAAAATTGAATAAGGTCTTTAGATCAGAAAATATTACTAAGAATAGCAATTTGCTGATTTGGATAATTGTACTGTCAGATAGGTAAAAGAATGCTCTCCTTTCTGGAAATGCAGACTAAAATAATTAGGGATAATGGGGTATTTTTAAAGCATTATGGTAAAAATTAAAGGCAGTGTCCACTTTGCACTGTAAACATGACTGTGCAAGCTGAAACCAAACAAAATGATCTAATAGCCAATGGAAAAATTATAGCTATTCTTAACACTTTAAAAGTTTTGCAAAAATATTATAAAACTATTTTACTGTTGGTTATAAATGTATAAGGACATAAAAAAGTCAAAACTAGTATTTATATAATCCACTATATTCAAAACATTAAAATTTTGAAAATCAATTTTTTTTCCACTTTGTAGAAAATGTATCAAAATAGTTTGAACACTGCTTGTCTTCTTCTTGTCATCTTATAATTTGTGATATAGGCTGGCATTTTTTCTATTCCTAGGCAAATTGGCATGTTGCTAAGTTTGGATCAGCTTCCAAACTTTTATTCTATGCTCTTTCAATGCTGAGAATATCTATGAGATGTTTTATAATGCTAATTTTTTTGTAAGCATCACTCCCTCAGGACTCTTTCTTTCTTTCTTTCTTTCTTTCTTTCTTTTTTGTCACAACCACTTTATTTCTTTATATTGATTGATAAATTCATCTTCATGGAGAACTTCTGGCTGCATATTTTCTTTCTTTTTTTAAAGTTTTTTTTTTAATATATTGAATTCAGAGAGGGAGAGTGAGAGTGAGATAGAAACATCAATGATGAGAGAAAAATCATTGATGGGCTGCCTCCTACACACCTCCACTGGGGATCAAGCCTGCAACTCTAGAATTGAACCCAGGAATTTCAGTCCACAGACTGACACTCTATGCACTGAGCCAAACCATCTAAGGCGGTTTCTTTCTTTCTTTCTTCCTTTCTTTCTTTCTTTCTTCCTTTCTTTCTTTCTTTCTTTCTTCTTTCTTTCTTCTTTCTTTCTTTCTTTCTTTCTTTCTTTCTTTCTTTCTTTAAATGTAATTTTATTGATTTTTCAGAGAGGAATAGACATGGAGAGAGATAGAAACATCAGTGATTCAAGAGAATCATTGGCTTCTGCACACCCCATGCTGGGGATTGAGCCTGCAACCCAGGCACCTGCCTTGACTTGGAACCAAACCATGATCTTCTGGTTCATAGGTGGGTAACCACTGAGCCATGCTGGCCAAGGTGCGTAGTTTCTTGAAGAGTATAAGAACAACATTCCCTTAGTCACCTATCTCTTCTGTAAGTGCACTTAAATTTCACTCTCAGTGTTAGCAATTTTTGCTCCTTTACTGCACTTTTAAGTTTGTTGGCCAATGTTTTCTTAAAATTATTCATTTGTGTAAAACTATATGTGCTTTTATCACTAGGACATCAGAAAGCAGCAGGACTTGATGCTTTGTGTCTCTGCATGAACCTATTATGAACCTATTAACAGATGCAGAATGACCCATTGCTGCCAGAATTTGAAAGAAGTTACATAATTGGTCACAGATCCTAATGTTCATTTGTTATTGACATAGTAATTTGTGGACTGAAGAATTCATAGCAAAGCATTTACTTTATGTATTTATTCATAGTTAATGAGGTATTAAAAGACAAATTGGGGCACATTAAAATATTTTAAAGTTGATTTGAGTAAAAATTGATTCCAATCAGGCAGTGCCAAACTGGAAGTGATTAACAGCTAGGGAAAGACTTATATAGAGAGGGGAGGCAAAAGCAAAGAAAGGAAATTATTTGATTGGCTATAGCTTAAAACCTAGTTGGTTGTTTGTGGTTAGCATTTTGATTTTATAACTATGAGGTATTTATAGAGTTAGATTTTGATTTACTTATGATTTTTGTTGTGATTTAACTAAAGCTTGGTAACTGAAATCTGGACATAACAGAATTTTGCAAAGTGAGGACTACCTCTATTAAAAATTGAAGCCATTACTAGTATTTTAGAATTCTTCTTCTACTAAGCGACTATATAGGACCTAATACCATTCCCAGTGTAGGATGCCTTCACTGCATGAGTTTTGGTGTGAACAAAGAACCTTGTATCCTCCTTTAGAAGGTAAATGACCAGAGCTACTGGGAGCTAAGACATATCTGTGTGAACCAAGATTGATTGACTGAATAGAAGCTCCTAAGCAGGATATGTAACTAGAGGAAATGAGTCAGATATTCATAACAATTGGAAGTTATTCAAGGGAATCAGGACATTGAAGATCAGTGGCAATGTGAGTTCCCAGTGAGGGATATGAAGTCTTTTGTGGCAATGGCACTGTTACCAAAAGCTAATTAGGATGTTATGAATAAGCCAGCCCAATGTGTGAGTGATTGTTCTCTTCTTTGGGTGATGCCCATTTTGTAGCATAGATGCTTCAGCCATTTCCTTGATTCTGTGAGCTTCCTTTGATCCTTCCAGGCCTATGTTCCTCTTAATAAACCCAGATTCATTATCAGTATCTGGCAGAAAGCTACATAAAATCCTCCTTCCCAGCCAAGCCTAGCTCTCCTTCTTATCTCCTTATTTTTAACTAGAGGCCTGGTGCACAAAATCTGTGCATGGAGGGGGAGGGATTCCCTTTGCCTTGCCTGCACCCTCTGCAATTCAGAACCCCTACACCTTTTTCTTAACTAGCTAACCTCTTCACATTTAAAAAATTACCTGAAATATCACCTATTCTAGGAAATCCTCTTTGAACCAATGTCTTTACAATCTGTATTAAGTATTTTCATAGTGTACCATTCTTTTTCTTTAACAGCTACTTAAAGTGGATGCAATGTGGTTTTCATTCTTGCATCTGAAAATTTTCTTCTTGCTCTTGTAATAGCAAAGCTTATCCAATTTAAATTTGCCCTTCAAGGGCTTACATTTGGTTCAGTTTCTAGTTGGCTCCCTGCTTTTTTTTTAAGCAATAAATGTGGGTTGTGATAGTAAGCCTCACTTGCAATCAAGCCTCTAGGTCTCTTTATCTGAATTTTTCTATAATTCCTATCACTTTAGTATACCAGAGATTGTGGTCATTGATAGAAAATAACTTCTAATTCATGGGAATCAATCCCCAGCCTGCAGGAACTCACCCTGCAGCCAGGGCCAAGCTGCTGGGTAAACCTGGGCTGTTGCTCCTAACTCTGGGAAGAAGGAGACTTCCCATGGCTGCAGGCTAGGGGCCCTGAACTCTGCACCATACCCCCAACAGGTTCCTAGCACAGGTTGGTCAGCAGAGTGGCTTCTTCGCCAGGCTCAGCCTGGCCTGCTCTCCCTGGGATCACAGAGCAGCTCGGCTTGGCCTATTCTCCCCATGATTGTGGGGTGGCTTGGCTAGGGCTCTTTGTCCCATGATTGCAGGTCAGCTTGGATCCAGGCAGACGGTGAGGTAGCTTGGACCCAGGCAGGCAACATCAGGTGCTTCCCCTGCTGCCTGCCTGGGTCAAGCATGAAGTTTAAAATTCCACCATTAGAAATACATTATTTTTTTCCCACACTGAAGCCTTTTTGTCATACAAAAAACTTTTACCCCTCCAAAAAAGGCAATATAAACTATTTTCACCAAATCTTAATGGAAATTAACTGATTATAACAGAAAACAAAGAATAGAACATCTTGAAAGGGAAATGAGGCACTAGAAGAAGTTAGAGGGTTCCAAGAAATACTACCATACTTCACAACTTTAACTTCAACCCTACTCCTGCCTTCTCACAAAGAGGATATTCTCTGCTCTTTCTTACACATGTCATGTTAATTTCCTCAGACCTCTAAAAAACCTCATGAAGATATTTCATGGAACATCAGAATATATAATAAAGAGATAATGTGCAAATTGACCTTCATTCCAACACATAAGATGGCTGCCCTCATGTGGCCAAAGATGGCTGTCACAGATGGCCAGCTGGGGAGGGAAGTTGTGAACAATGAGGTCAGCAGGGGAGGGTAGTTGGAAGGGACCAGGCCTGCAGGGGAGAGTAGTTGGGGGCCACCAGGACTGTAGGGAAGGACAGATAGGGGTGACCAAGACAGCAGGGGAGAGCAGTTAGGGGCAACCAGGCCTGCAGGGAACTGACACTTGTGGGAGGGAATGGTGAAAGCACAGATGGGCAGAAGGAGAAGTCAAGCTGTGTTGTGCCCCAAACAACCTCAGCAGGTTCTACAAGGGCCCTGGATTTAAAGTGGCCCTTAAAGTTATTCTCAAATGGCTAAAGTGGTCAGACTTTCCTAAATTGTATAATCACCCTATCTGAGATCCACCACTGTCAGCACAGAAATAAAAACAATGATTTGTGTTTGTGAAGTTAGTAATGATAAACATATGTCTTTATGATATTGAGACATTTTTCTTTCTCTATTCTTTTTAGCTGAAGCAACTAATATAAAATTTATTAAAAACAATTAAACCTCCTCATAGGACAGATATGATCTTTATGATTTATTATCTTTTATAGAAACAGTTCATTGTCATGAGTTGTAACTTGAACATTTTAAACTGTTCATTGACATGGGTTCATGACATCTGTTCATTGTCATTGACTATAACTTGAAATTGTCCAGATAGGACAATTTCAAGTTATAGTCTTCAAATGAATACAATATAAGAGCGTTTGCATTTATATTAAATTTGGCATGGTTTAAAGAATAAAGGAAGGCATTGTATTAAATGGTATCTCACATTAAATTGAGAGTTCAGCCTCCAGAATTTTCATGGAATATTACACAATTCATAGTTTCCTTAATATATTAAAATGTCTCAATGTTTTCCTTTTTTTATTTATTTACTTACTAGAGGCCCAGTGCACAAAATTCATGTACAGGGGAAGTGTCCTTTAACCCATCCTGCTCCCTATCTAATCTGGAACCCCTTGAGGGATGTCTGACTGCCCGTTTATGCCTGATCCAGATACTATTGGGTTTCACAATCCAGGACTACTGGCTCTCAACTGCTCACCTGCCTGCCTCCTTGAATGCCTCTAACCACTTCTGCCTGCCAGCCTGATCACCCCCTAACCATTCCTCTGCCAGCCTGATTGATGCCTAACTGCTTCCCTGCCAGCCTGTTTGCCTTTAACTGCCCTAACCTGTGGGCCTGGTCACCCTTAACTGCCCTCCTCTGCCAGCCTGGTCACCCTTAACTGCCCTCCCCTGCAGGCTTGATAACCCTCAACTGCCCTTCCTTGCAGGCCTGGTTCCTCCCAACTGCCCTCCACTGCTGGCCATCTTGTGTTGGCCATCTTGTGACCACATGGGGACAGTCATCTTGTGTGTTGGAGTGATGGTCAATCTGCATATTACTCTTTTATTAGATAGGATAGAGGCCTGGTGTACAGGTGAAGGCCATCTGGTTTGCCCTGAAGGGTGTCCCAGATCAGGGTGGGTGTTTCCTTGGAGCACGGGGTGATTTGGCTGGCTACGGTCCCCAGTGACTCAAGCGGTGGCCCTCGTATCTGGAATTTATTTATATTCTACAATTGAAACTTTGTAGCCTAGAGGAGAGCCAAGCTTTCTGCTGGCACAGCCATTGAAACTTTGTTGCCTTAAGTGTCAGCCAGGGTGTGTGGAAAGCTTGGCTTCCTCCATCGCCAGGGGCAATCCAAGCCTCCCTCCTGCTCTCTCTGTGGCTGTAGCCATCTTGATTGGGTTAATGTGCATACTGGCTCTGATTGGCTAGGGGGTGTGGCTGGTGGGCATGGCTTGTGAGTGTAGCAGAAGTATGGTCATTTTGCATATTACTCTTTTATTACATATATTAAATGTATTGGGTGATATTTATTAGTAAAATTTTATAAGTTTCAGGTACACAATACTATAATCTACATATCTATATATTGCATTTTGTGTTTACCACTCCAAGTCAAGTTTGCAAATTCCAAGTATTTTTTTTAATATATTTTATTGATTTTTTACAGAGAGGAAGGGAGAGGGACAGAGTTAGAAACATTGGTGAGAGAGAAACATTGGTCAGATGCCTCCTGCACACTACCTAATGATTATGTGACAGCAACCAAGGTACACACCTTTGATTGGAATCAAACCTGGAACCCTCCAGTTTATATGCCAGTTGCTCTATCCACTGAGGCAACCTGGTTAGGGCTCCAAGTATGTATTGATGTGCTTGAAAACATGAGCTTAATATGTATTCCTCAATAAAATTTGGTTGGAAAAAACAACTTTGCAGTATTATTTAAAATGCATGAAACTTATTTTGATGATATACAGATTTAGAAAAGTTTAAATGTTCCAATTTTGAAAATGTATGACTTCATAACTATACAAATTATAAGTAAAAGTTAGGGACATAATTTTTATCAACACTTTGTTTTTTACCCATTTAAAACATAAAACAAGGAGCATAAACTTTAAAAGTGAAATTCTGACAAGCAAAACGTTTATATTTTAAAAAGAAGCTTCTTAAAACATATTGATTCTTCAAATTTTCTGATTATCCATTTCACACAACATACATATTTGAACAAAAGAATCATATTCATACAAAAGTATAAATCATACAAAATTGAAATATATTAAATAATATTTGTAAAGGTTTTTTGTACATGTTTAGCTAATATTTAGATTTTTTTATTTTTTATTAATTTTGGGGATGACATTGGTTAATATGATTATATAGGTTTTAGGTGTGAGTTTTTATGTTACAAAATCTGTATACTGCACTGTTTCCCCACCACCCAATGTCAAATCTTTTCCATCACCATATATTAGGACCCCATCAGAATTTCATCTGACTTCCTATCAAAAACTCTACAAGCCAGAAGAGTGGAACCAAATATTTAAAGAGAAATTACCAATCATCCACAGCAAAATTTATCCTTTAAATATGTTGGAGAAGTAAAGTTGTTCCCAGACATACAAACCAAGGGATTTTATCCCAAAAAAAAACCCATTGCAGGAAATACTCAAGGAAGTTATTCTACCTGAAACAAAAAACGTAACATTGCATAAGAGTAAGATCACCAAAATATACAACATAAACAGGGATTATTTGTGACAACAAAAGCATACAGTTTGAGAGGGTAAAAGTCTGACCTGGCCAAAGTTGATTCAAAGTAAAAGGATGAAAAATGATTCTCCAAGCAGATAACATCCATAGAAAAACAGGTCCAGCTATACTTATATTTAACAAAATAAGTTTAAAGATAAGAGACAAAGATGAACACTTTATAATGACAAAGGGGACACTAGATCAAGAAAATATAACACTTCTTAATATATAAGCACCCAACCAAGGAGCATTGAAATACATAAAACAACTATTCACAGAACTAAAGGGAGAAACAGGTCAAAACACAGTCATCACTGGGGATCTCAATACTTCATTGACAGCTCTAAACAGACCAACCAAACAAAATCTATAAAGAAATATAGGCCTTAAGTGAAACACTAGACCAAATGGACATAATTGACATTTATAGAACCTTTCAATCCAGAACCTCAGATATTGCATCCTTCTCCAGTGCATATGGAACATTCTCAAGAATAAACCATATGTTGGATCACAAAACTAGCATCAACAAGTTCAAGAGGATTGAAATTATACTAAGCATATTCTTTAACCAAGATACCATGAAGTTAGAAATCAACTGCAAAAAGGAATTAAAGAAACCCATAAATGCATGGACATTAAACAACAAACTGCTAAAAAAAATAATCTAAAAAGAAGTAAAAGATGAGATCAAAATACATAGAGAGAGAAATGAGAATGATAATTCAGTATATAAAACTTCTGGCATGCAGTGAAAGCAGTTATAGGAGGGAAGTTTATATCACTATAAATCTATCTCTAGAAAAAAAGATAACATCTTAAAGGACTAGAAAAAGAACAAAAGCAACCCAAAGTCAGCAGAAGAAAGGAAATAATAAAAATTAGAGAAGAATTTAATGAAATAGAGAACAAAAAGACTATATAAATAATAAAATAATATTGTTGTAACATTAAAAATTGATTTGAAAATAGCAACACAATATGCTAATCAATTGAGATTTAAATTAATTGTAAAACTTTGGGAAATACCAAGTTAACCATATTTATAGAAATGTTGTAGAAAATATTTTACACATCAAGTAATGTATTATGTATATTAATGTGCTAATGTAGACTTCTGATGAGTAAGGCAGAGTGAGCTGAAGTATATGATTTGATTCTCTTATAAAATGTAGAGAGCGCCTGAGAAGGCACATTGAGCATTTATTTAATTATTGTCAGCTGAATCCAGTGGTGTTGGCAGAGCCACATTCTGGAGATATATCATGCCAGAGGCAGGTACATCATCAGCCTGACCCTTAGCTCAGATGTCAGGGGGTGGGTTTCATTATCTAAGTTTAACCAGGCACAAGGAACGGATGCAGGAGTGATTATTACAAAGAAGCCACAAAGAATGAAAAATTACAGCTTGGTCTTTAACCATGATTTCACATAATTTCCTTTGTTTTAAACTCTAGTAAAACTTCCTGGAATTATCCTATCTAATAAAAGGGTAATATGCAAACCGACCAATCACTATGATGAGCACTGACCATGAGGGGACAGACGCTCAATGCAGAAGCTGCTCTCTGGTGGTCAGTGTGCTCTTACAGGGGAACACAGCTCAGCCAAAGCCCTCAGCTGGGATCATAGCTGGCAAGCACAGTGGCAGTGCTAAGGATGTCCAACTGGGGCTTAGAACATCACCTGAGGTCTCCCAGACTGCTAAAGGGCAAAGGCTAGCTGAGTGGATCTCCCATCTCCTCCAGTGCATAATTGCTATACACCAGGCCTCTAGTACTTATATAATAAATGTGCTGCACTGGCTCTGGGTCACTGTCTCTCTATCAGAGGACAGCTGTCCCACTCAGTCCCAGCTTTTCCCCTCTTTCTCCGTGTCTGTCTCTTTCTTTCATTTTCTTAATCCCCAGCTGCCCCTACTCAGGATTCGTGGACCACTCTCTAGCTGCACTGGTTGCAATAAAGGGATAAATACTTAATAATTAAAAACACAAAATATCAATCACTTTCTATTAATATATTTTAATAATATAGAAGTAGGAAATACTGTATAAACAAGTATACTTCAGCTGTCCCAAATCAGATGAGATGAGCACACATTAAAGCTAAGTAGTTCACAAAAGATCAACGGGCAAAAAGATATTGATTGTGGAGTTGAGATTTTAATTACGAAATGATGATAGGATATAATTCCTAAACTCTTGACAAAATGGAAAGCTAAAACCGAGCTGGCAACTGAGCTAACTGTATAAAAGCAGATCTGCAAATTCTTCACACCTATGAAACAGAGATTCTAAATTCTCCATCCACCATTCTTGGGAAGTGTCAAATAATTACCTTATTGATCAAAAGTTTAGGGGTAGTCTGGGAAGACTTAATTTTGAATAACTGTATAAAGATCAGACTTCAATAAACATATATGTTGGACCATAAATCTCACTAAACACTTGACATAGTATCCTTAAACTCAAACATTAATCTTAAATTACACCAAGACTAATATCCCATATACAATGGTACCTCGAGATACGAGTTTAATTCGTTCCATAACCTTGAGGCGTGGGAAACTATGAGACCCTTGAGTCGAGGTAAACTGGTGGGTCATGTGCAGCCAGCTGATTCGTGCGATTACTCCTATCTCAAATGTTGCTCGTATTTCAAAGCAAAAATCACTCGCTCGACTGCTCGTATCTCAAAAATCTCGTATGTTAGGGCACTCCTATCTCGAGGTACCACTGTGTGTATAACTACACAAGATGAGAAAGGCAGATGGTTCTTCCATAGTAACAATACAATGAAGTTGAGTCAAGGAAAACAACAGCTAATCACTAAATAAGGAAGACTGCAAGAGATGAAGTCAGCTAACTTAAAGTTTGGATAATTTTCTTACCCAACACAAGAAACAATATTAAAATTTGAAAGAGTTTCTAAAATATGAAAGTTTGAAATAAAACTAAAATAGAAGAAATAGTAACAACCGTAGGTATAATAGGCACATTGAAATAAAAAAATAATAAATAAGTAGAAAATTTTCACATGTATTAGCACTTTACTAAATATATCTAAAAATTGAATTTGTGCTTTAGAAGATACATCAAAGGAAAGCACACATATCAGAGGCAGAAGTGCTAAAAGGTATGAAATATGAAAGAGAATTTAATGAACTACAAAGTAAAAGAAAAAGTCAAATGCTTAATAGGAATTTTTTTCAAAAGATGAAAATCTGCAAACAATATTTAAAATCTAAGAGTAAATAATATCTTATAATTGAAAAATGAATCATCTCCAAATGATTAAAATTCATAATAAACATACATGTTAGTTAAGATGAATAACAATAGATATGTACAATTCATTCAAATATATAATAAAATCTTAAAATCTGTCAGAAAAACAAACAAAAACCAAGATGAATTACTTATGAAAGACTCTTCTTTAGCAACCTTACTTACCATAAGTCAACAGGAATAGCTCTCAAAATTACTGTTACTAACTAACATTAATGAATAAGAGTGAGAATATTTATTGATGTGAAATTTCAAACAAATAACTGGCAGACTTATGATGTTAGTGAAAATAAAGTACAAGATTATTCATGCATAAAAGTTTAGCAAAAGCGATATGTTAATGATTAATCATTGGGTTTTAAAATTCCAACAGTCCCATACAATAGGATAGATTAAACTTGGAGTTAAATAATATTTAAAAGTTTTAAATTTGAGTTACAAAAATAAAATGCTTAAAATTTGTGTATGTGTTTATATTGGATGTGCAACATTTACAATATCCATTAAAGATGAATGGAATATAAATTTCATTAAGGGTAGAGAAAAATAAAAAAATAAACTCTCAAATATAAAAGAAGGAAATTTGAAAGGAGTAAAGAAAGATATGATACATAAAATATTCAAAAATATAGGTATATCAGTAATCAAAATATGAAATTTAATATTTTTTTAAATTTTATTTAA
>JAAGEH010000012.1:40238684-40299167 GCA_011751065.1 Lasiurus cinereus
TATATATATATATATATATATATATATATATATATACTTTTTTTTCCCATTGACCATCCCCCTGGCCTCCCCTAAGTCCCAGCACATGCCCTCACCTCTCCCCAACCCCAGTGTCTTACATCCATTGGTTATGCTTATATGGATGCATATAATTCCTTCAGTTGATCTCTTATCTTCCCCACCAACTCCCCAATCCTCCCAGTGTTCCAACTGTTGTTTGTCAGTCTGTTTGATGATTTTCTGCCTCTATATCTATTTTTGTTCATTTTTTAAATAATGTTCTTTATTATCCATAAGTGAGTGAGATAATGAGGTATTTTTCCTTCATTATTCACTGACTGGCTTATTTCATTTACCATAATGCTCTCCAGTTCCATCCATGCTGTTGCAAATGGTAAGATTTCCTTCTTTTTTACAGTGGCAAAATATTCCATTGTGTAGATGCACCACAGTTTTCTAATCCATTCATCTTCTGATGGATATTTAGGCTGTTTTCAAATCTTAGCTATTGTGAATTGTGCTGCTATGAAAATAGGAGTGCATATATCCTTTCTTATTGGTGTTTCTGTTTTCTTGGGATATATTCCTAGAAGTAGTATTACTGGGTCAAATGGGAGTTCCATTTTTCACTTTTTGAGGATATGCCATACTGTTTTCCACAGTGGCTGCAACCAGTCTGCATTCCCACCAGCAATGCAAGAGGGTTCCTTTTTCTATGCATCCTCTCCAGCACTTGTCATTTGTTGATTTGTTCATGATAGCCATTCTGACAGTTGTGAGATAGTACCTTATTGTTATTTTGATTTGCATCTCTCAGATGATTAGTGACTTTGGGAGGAAGATTCTGTATTAAATTCCTGTAAACAACATTTTAGAGAAAATGTGGTGCAGTTTGACAGTTTTAAATTGGTTTCTGAATATAAGAAAAGAAAAGATAAGTTAAAATCCAATAAAAAAAGAGGACTTTGAAAGAAAAAGTTATTTTGTATGTGGGAATAAGGCAGAGGAGTGTTAAAAAGCCTTATGAAATATAGTTGTGAAACTCAGGACCCATTTGCTTCTGGGGAGTCCATGAATATTTTTAAATTAAACATTCATAATCTTTACACATATTTTTCTGACTAAATTTATTTGTTTATTTTTATTATGAATCCACAGCTTTTATCAGGTTATTTTAAGAATTGTGACTTCTAAGGTACAGAATGATTGCTGCAAATGCAGTATTTAAAAAATTAGTGGATAATCTGAGAGATAAGACATTTTACTCAAAGGAGATGGGAGCATGTCATTTCCAAAATAATAGTTCTGAATACCAGTGCTTCTCAAATATGAAAAACTTGAACTATTCATATCTATCTTCTAGTTGTTATTATTATTTAGATTACTTATATACCAAACTTTAAGCATACTGCTTTAGAGTCAGAGGCTAATCCAGCCAGTGGTTGAGTAAACACCTGTGCACCAAGAATTTGCCAGTTTGATTCCCTGTCAGGGCACATGTTTGGGGTGTCCACTCATTCCTCAACAGGGGCCTACAGGAGGTAATCTATCGATGATCTCGCTCATGGATGTTTCTGTCTTTCTCTCCCCCTTCCTTTCACTCTCTCTAAAAATCAATAAAATACATTTCTTTTTAAATAAAAGAGATTTACTTCATTGTCATTTGAGCAGAAGATGGTTTTATAAAAATGATGATTTTACAAAAATGCTATTACAGTCAAAAAAGTATAAACAAAAACAATATCCCCAATGGGAGAATTCTGATTTCAGTTTGTGTCCTTATTCAGCTAATAACTAAGAAGAAAAGAAGGGATATATATTAAGGTTATAAGCTCTGTTTTTTTTTATTGCTTATTGGTCTAGTTAATATATTCCTATTGAGATATTTCTAACTACAAGTCATTATGATAAGTGAACAAATCATAAAGCTTCTCCATTTCCATATATTGAGAAAGAGGATATGCCATACTGTTTTCCACAGTGGCTGCACAGATATCTCACTCAGATATTTTGTTTGTAATTAAAAGTTTGGTTTCTGTTTGATTACTTAATGCATAGTTACTGAATGATTAAGGTATCACTATGACTTGTTGTATCAAAGGTATTCCTCTCCAGATTGATGTTTCAATCTACATTAATAAAAGAAAAAGATGCAAATTGACTGTACCTTTGGGATGCCCACCAGCCAATCAGGAGTATGCAAATTATCCAAACAAAGATAGTGGGTCAATTTGCATATGCAGGTGCGGAGAGGCCAGAGGTGGGGTGGGAAGCTTGAGTCATTGCAATGACAACGATGCAGGCATTCTGCATCACCTAACAGCTCCAGGCCTCTGGGCACCATGGAAAGGCAAAAGGGTGGCTCCTGGACGTAGTGAAGGCAGAAAGTAGGCTCTCGGCCAGAGAGAAGGCGATGCTGGCAGCCAGGAGAGGTAAGGCCCATTCTTGCACAAATCTTCATGCATTGGGCCTCTAGTATATAAATAAAGTTTTGCCTCTTCTTATAATTCTGGAAGTCAATTATGGACAAATCTTGTGTTTTTTTTTGGTTTTGTTTTTCTCTGACCAGGATGCAGAACTAAATGGATGATTCACCTGGGAGAACGTGGGATGAGAAATTTCCTTGACTTGGAAAAATCAATAATAGATGTTACTGACATTTGTTGATCATTTTGCTGATGTCAGGTACAGAGCTAAATGCCACATGTACATAATGAGAAAGACAATTAATAGCCACCCAGTGTCTCATAGAGAGAAAGAGCACACCTGGGTTCTGAACTTTGGGAATTGACTTCAGGGTCTCTGTCCTTCAGAACACTAAAATAATGAGAGGGGCAAACTAACAAGGAAAAAAAGCCTTAAAAACAGCATTTTTAAATAAAAAAATTAGAATTTTCTGATGACCAATAGATCTTTGATCAAACTAAAAAAAATAAAATACTAAAAATATAAAACTAAAAAGATATAAAATAGAAGCCTATAAATAAAATTATATTATATTTATCAAAAAGTACTTTTACTGTATCAAAAGACTATGAAAGTGAATGATAATTTATCTTAATTTTTCAAATGATAAAAAAATTTAAAATATCTTGTCAAGGACTTACAGAAAGTTGTATGCCAACATGAGTTCAGATATCTATCTTTTGAATAGCATTGTATTAAATCCTTCTCACATAGTAAGGTTTTGTGTTTTTTTAATATATATATATATATATATACACACACACACACACACACACATACATACTCATATACATACACATACCCATGCACATATCTTTTTATTAATTTTAAAGAGAGAGGACAGAGCGGGAGAGAGACAGAGAAACATTGATTGGCTGCCTCCTGTATGCCTGCAACCAGAAATCCAACCCAAGTGGGAATTGAATTGGTGACATCTCAGTGTATAGGATAAAGCTTTACCAACTGAGCCACGCTGTCCAGGAATGAACTTTAACTTTAATATGTATATAAATTTATTTCCCTGTTGGAGATAAACTGAGAGGTGAGAATGAAGAAAAATATAATTTTTTGAGCCTAAGGTAAAAAGAGATCTATATGTATATGTGGATATTTTACTAATTATAAAGAGTTGGTATTTTCTACATTGATTTCCTTTTTAATATCACTTAGTCCCAAAAAAAGGTAAAATGGAAAAAGTCAATCAACACTAAACTAAGAAAAATAAAGAAAATGGTTATTTGTAGTGTGGTTTTATACATGCTCCTAAATACACCTACACTTAGGACAAAGTTATAAGGATTAAAGAAACTTATTCTTGTGACATTGTAGTGGGAGAGGCAAGTTGCATATATATGTATACCCTATCAAATAAAAGGCTAATATAATAATTGTCCCCTCAACCAGAGGTTCGACCAGCAAGCAGGCCAGCCAACCACCCATGTACCCTCCCTTCCCCCTGGCCAGGCTGGCCAGACCCCACTCATGCACAAATTCATGAACTGGGCCTCTAATACACACACACATACACACACACACACACTGACTGAGTGGCCAGATTATTATGCATTCAGAGATCACAATAGTCTGGCCACTCAGTGTGTGTGTGTGTACATATAAATATAAATAAATAACACTATATATATAAAAACACATATATATATATAAGCACATATATATATGCATATATATATATATATATAATGTGTGTGTGTGTGTGTGGTCACACACATATATACAGTGGTACCTCAAGATACGAGTTTAATTTGTTCCGTAACCTGAAGCGTGGGAAACTATGAGACGCTCAATTCGCAGTAAACTGGTGGGTTGTGTGCAGCCGGCTGATCCGTGCAATTACTCCTATCCCAAATGTTGCTCGTATTTCAAAGCAAAAATTGCTCGCTCGACGGCTCATATCTCAAAAATCTCGTATGTTAGGGCACTTGTATCTCGAGGTACCACTGTATATGTATGTGTGTGTGTGTGTGTGTGTGTGTATACATATACATATACATAAGCCTAAGTGACCATTAAGAACAGACAACTGGCTGGTAGCTATGATGCACACTGAATTACAGGGAGCAGATGCTCAACTTACAAGCTGCCCCCTGGTGGTCATTGAACTCCCACAGCCAACCTCTCATGGTCCTTCCCTCTGGCTAGCCAGCCCCAATGGACCCTGATCAGGACTAGGGTAGAAGGCCTCAATCAGCCCTGATTGCTGGCCAGGTCACGGGACACCACCCATGCAGTGAATTCATGAACCAAGCCTCTAGTTCCAAATAAAAAGTCAGCTTAAGAGAAACTACCATTGTGAATTGTTTAATCTATCATCCTTAATTTCTAAAGTATGGATGGTTTGAATAAGTGTAGACAATATCATGTAAAAAAATTATAATATATCATATCTTAATAAGCCAGGGGCTTTAGAATGTCATCCTCAGTGCCTTCTAGATGGTTTTTCTCACCAAAAATGGGAACTTATGTGACACAGAAAGATACTATTTGTGTTGTCTGGCCTCAAACAAAACTTATCAACTGGTCCAATTTATGCCTATACCAGTATTATACTTTAAATTTTATTTTATTTTTAAGAAAGCATATCCTAATATGTTTATACTTACAAAATATGAATAGCTATATTTGAATGCAACAGGACAATTTTAAAAGAAGCAAGTATTTTTCTAGATTGACATTTCAAATTTAGCTAAGTAGAAGAGAGGACTTACAATTTGTCCTTGAAAAAGTAATTCAGATTCTATGAATCAAAAACCTGTATCAGAAATACACTGAAAATAATATAGTTTCTTACAAAACTAATGAAATTACAGAAAAATTGATTAAAAAATAAATTATTCAAATAGGCATGCCTTCGAAGGGAACTTCATAAATGGAACATAAGCAATAGAGTATATTAAATAACTAGTATAAAAATATGGAATAAGCTGCTTTCAAATTTGTATTAAAATGTTTATTAATAATATGATATGCAATGTGTTTTATATATCAGTGTAACTTAATCTCAAATAATATATAGTAAACTAAAGGCCTGGTGCATGAAATTTGTACATGGAGGGGGGGAGTGTTGTCCCTCAGCCCAGCCTGGACCCTCTCCAATCTGGGACCAGTTGAGGGATGTCCAACCGCCCAATTTGGACTGATCCCACTGGGCGATCGGACATCCCGTTCACAATCCAGGAGGGCTGGCTCCCAACCACTCTCTAATCTCTGCCTGATTGCCCCTAACTGCTTCTGCTTGCCAGCCTGATCGACACCAAACTCATCCCCAGATGGCCTGATTGCCCCTAATTGCCCTCCTCTGCCTTCCTGATCTTCCCTAACTGCCCTCCCCTGCAGACCTGGTTGCTCTCAGCTGCTCCCCCCGCCTCCACCTGCTGGCCTGGTCACCCCTAATTTCCCTCCCTTGCCAACCTGGTCACCTCCAACAGCCCTCCCCTGCAGACCTGCCCCTCCCCCCAAATTACCTTCCCTGCTGGCCTGGTCTCCCCCAACTGTCCTTCCCTGCTGGCCTGGTTTCCCCCAACTGCTCTTCCCTGCTGGCCTGGTCCTTCCCAACTGCCCTCCCCTGGAGGCCTAGTCCCCCATAACTGTCCTCCCCTGCTGGGCTGGTGTCCCCCATCTGCTGGCCCATCATCCCTAATTGCTTTTCTCTGCTGGTCTAGTCACTCATAACTGCCCTCCCTGGTTGCCTGATCACCCCCAACTGCCCTTTCTTGCTGACTTGGTCTCCCCTAACTGCCCTCCTCTCCTGGTCTGGTCACCACTAAATGCCCACAACTGCCCTCCCCTGCAGGCCATCTTGTGGTGTCCATCTTGTGTCTACATGGGGGCAGCCATCTTGTGTCTTGGAATAATGGTCAATCTGCATATTACTCTTTTATTAGATAGGATATTTAGGATAGTCTAATACTGTTTTGTAAACATAACTGGTAAGAATAATTAAATTAAACAATTGGGTAATAGAAAAGATTATGATGATTTAAAATTACATATTATTTTTAAAACAGTTTTAAAACTAAAACATTTATAGTAAAATTGAGAAAAGTATCAAGAGTTTCAATATGCCCCCTCTATCTTTCAGCCATCTCACTACCCACAGTTCTCCCTATTATTAATATGTTGTATTTATTAAAATTGATAAGCCTACATGGAAATGTTATTATTGACTAACTAGAGGCCCAATGCACAAAATATGTGCACAAGGGGTGGTGTATGTCCCTCAGCCCAGCCTGCACTCTCTCCAATCTGGGACCCCTTGAGGGAATGCTCTCCCCTGAAGGCCTGGTCCCCCCCAGCTGTCCTATCCTGAAGGCCTGGTCCCCCCAACTGCTCTCCTCTACAGACCTAGTTCTCCCCAACTGCCTCCTCAATCCCAATGGGCCTAAAAGGGCAGTCAGATATCCCTCTCACAATACAGGACTGTTGGATTCTAACCACTCACCTGCCTGCCTTCCTGATTACCCCTAACTGCTTCTGCCTACCAGCCTGATCACCCCCTAACCACTTCCTTGCCAACCTGATCAAAGCCTAACTGCTCCCCTGCTAGCCTGGTTGCCCCTAACTGTCCTTTCCTGCCAACTTGGTTGCCCCTAACTGTCTTCTCCTGCTGACCTTGTCATTTCCTACTGCCTTCCCCTGCAGACCTGGTCCCTCCTCCAACTGCTCTCCCCAGCAGGCCTGTTCCCTCCTAATTGCCTTTCATGCCAAGCCTGGTCATCTCCATCTCCCCTCCCCTGCCAGCCTGTTCACACTTAACTGCCCTCCCTTACTGGCCTGATTTCCCAAAACTGCCCTCCCCTACTAACCTGGTCCCTCTCAACCGCTCTCCCCTGCTGGCCTAGTCTCCTCCAACTATCCTTCTCTGCCAGCCCAGTCATCCCTAACTATTCTCTCCTGCTGGCCTGATTGCCAACAACTTCCCTCCCCTGCAGGCCATCTTGTGGCAGCCATACTGTGTCCACATGGGGACAAACATCTTTGACCACATGGGGGGCAGCCATCTTGTGTATTGGATTGATGATCAATTTGCATATTTCTCTTTTACTAGATAGGATACATTAGTGTTCATTCCTTATGTTGTACAATTAATTCTATGAGATGTCTTGTATCCATTATTATGATATCATATAGAACAGTGTCCTTGCCTTAAAAAGCCTCTGTATTCCATCTATTTATCCTTGCCCTCTTACATTTTTCTCACAGCCCAGCAACCACAGGTGCTTCTACTGTCTCTATAGTATTTCTCTTTCCAAAATGTCATATAGTTGGAAATGACCTACATTGCCTTAATATTTTTCTCAGCTTAACTATAATTTAAATGGTTTTCTTTCTGACTATTACTACCTAAACTTCCTTTTCTTGGGGCATTTTCTTTAGATAACCTGTATTTAAAAATTCTTTCTTATTCAATTTGAAATGTATGTACATCTTTGCCCAGGCACTAGCCAGTTTTACAAACCCAAGAAATGCTTTTATTCAAGGTCTTGTAACTACCTCTTTGAAATTTAAATATGGTAGAAGATAACAACCTTTTTTCCTAGTGTCTGTGGCAGTCTAAACACCTGACCTCCACGGCAATTATCAAACACAGATTGCATAATGAAAGAGAAAATCTTTTGATCAGGAATAACAATTTCTCTGGAGTAACTCTATATGCTCTGAACATCTCATCAATCTCTCCTCTAACTTCCTTCAGTGCTTTCCCACTAGACAGCCTCTGTGCTTAACATTCCTGCTGACTTAAAAAAAAAAGTATACACACACACACACACACACACACACACACACACACACACAAGAAAGAAACATAAATCAGCTGCTTCCTGCACACCCTCCACGGGGGATGTGCCTGCAACCAAGGTACATGCCCTTGACCAGCATCAAACCTGGAACCTTTCAGTCCACAGGCCAATGCTCTATCCACTGAGTCAAACTGGTTTTGGCCCTGCTGACTTTTGTTTCAGTGGAATTGAGTTGTATCTCTCCTCTTTGGAAATAGTCTTGAATAAATTCACCCTGCCTGTTTAATTTTGTCCGGTGCAGATTTTACATTGACAGGAAAATACAATATGCAGTATTTCAGAATTTTTTCTTTCACATAACCATATGCACTTAATGTTCCTTCATGGCTTTTGTTTGTTTTGTATGTGACTTGACTTCCTTTTATTATAATACTAGATGCCTAGTTAACAAATTCATTAAAGGATGGGGTCTGGCTGGCCCTGCTCTGATTTGGGCCTGCCAGGAGGAGGAGATGGTAGGAGGTTGGCCAGCTGGCCCACTCCAATCAGGGCCTGATCAGGGCCAGGTCAGCTGGGGGGAGGAGCAGTGGGTCCTGTCCCTGATTGGGTTTGAGAGACAGATTGGAGGTGGGGCTAGCCATCGGGAGGAGCTGTGGGCAATGGGCTGGCTGGCTCAGACACCAAATGGGGTGGTGGGAGCCAATAGGGTGTCAGCAGTTGGGCGAGGGTCTGTGGGAAGTTGGCCAGCCAGCCCCACTCACAATTGGAGTTGGGGTGGGGAGTCAATTGGGACAGACCTGGCTGGTGGGAGGGGCCCAGGGTCAGTTGGGGTCATGGGGACAGATTGGGGGTGAGATGGGCTGTAGGGAGTGGCTCCAGGCAGTTGGCTGGTTGGCCCTGTTCCTGATTGGGGTGAGGAGACTGATATAGGGTGGGGCCGGGTGGAGGGAAGGGACTGGTCATCCCCTCCCCCAGACCAGTTCACTGGCTGCAGTAGACATCATAGCAACTGGTCATTCCTATTATTACAACATTCCACATTGCTGGCTTTTTAAATGTATAATTTTTTTTATCATGATTTGTTTTTTCACTTACTGAAGGACTTCTTTGTTGCTTCCAATTTTTGGCAATCCTATATAATAAAAGCCTAATATGCTAAGTGTCTGACCATTCAATCATTTGACCAGATGTTATGATATGCACTGACCACCAGGGGAAAGATGCTCCAACCAGTAGGTTAACTTGTGCTGGGATCTGGCCAATCAGGACTAGGCTAGACAGGCCAGACACTCCCTGGAGCCCTCCTGTGGTCCCTTCCCAGCTCCAGTCATGCACCAGTGGGATCCCTCGGCCTGGACTGGTACCTCTCACAATCTGAGACCCATCAGAGATGTCAGAGAGCCAGTTTCTGCCTGATCCCCGCAGGCCAGCCCAAGGGAACCCCTGATGCACGAATCCTTGCACCAGGTCTGTAGTTAAGAATAAAGCTAAACCCTAACCAATTTGTATCAATGAATAGAGCATAAGCCCATGGACTGAAGGATCCTGGATTCAATTCCAGTCAAAGGCACCTATCTTGGTTGCAGGCTTGATCCCTGGCCTTGGTTGGTGTGCATGCAGGAGGCAACCAATCAATGTGTCTCTCTTACATGGATATTTCTCTTTCTTTATGTTTCTTCCTTTCCCTTCTACTGTCTCTAAGAATTAATGGGAGAATATCCTGGGGTGAGGATTAACAACAATAACAACAAAAGAATAAACTACTATCAACATTCATATGCAGGCTGATTTGACTGTTTTCCTTCCCCAGGTTGGTTAGGCTTTGAAGAAACCCTTGTTCATTAAGTTCTGGAAAAAACTGTTTCCCTGGAAGAAAGACATTTGTTAAGTAGAATAGAATCCCTCTGGGCTAATTCTCTATTCTGCCTGCTAGATGTAGAGAGGATTTTTATTTGTTCTTTACTGTGAACATTTGGTGTGGCTTCTGCTAGTAAAACTCACAAAAGTATGGAGAGCCCCCTCCAGGTATGGCTCCCAGGAGGTTTTACCTCTCAAACTAGGCCATACTTCGTTTCTACTCACTTACCCATTAAGTGTTCCAGTTTCTGGCTCTAGCAACAGTTTCTGTTCCTGATGAACTGTGACTCTTTCTAGTTGTCTATCTGTCAAATTTTCAGTGCAACAGTATGACTTAAATTTTCTGAAGGATCTAAGAAGAGTTTATTTTTTTTCAGATTATTCAGGTATTTTCCTGTTGAGAGAAAGGAGTGATTAATTCTGTTTGTTACCTATCAGAACAGAAACTGGAGATCCTAATGACCTTTTAAAAATAAAAATAAAATCACTGTAAACATTACTAAAACTCATACTGTATCCCCAAACATATTAACAAGTAAATGACCTCTGTTCAGAATTAAAAAAAAAATGTTATTTTTAATAATTAGGTAAGTTTTTCCTTGGAATGAATGAACGAACTAAGGAAACATTTTTAAACAGAAAATATACTTCTGATACTGTTGAGTTATTAATAATAGAAAAGGAGCAAAAGGAAGGCCAACTATGATAGGCATGTCATTTGGGCAGCTATACCAGGAAGCTACAGCTTGCACTCTCATAGTGCCAAACAAGGGAAGATAGATTCATGGAACCTGGGCAGGGGTGGGGTCAGTGAGAAGGGAAGGGACTAACAAAGGTGCTTTCTGTCAGCCACACCTGGGAACATAGGTCATTGGCCAGAATGGGCATGGCCATTGCAGGCCCACAAAGGTTTGGGACACTTAAGTCCCTGAACAAAGAAACTGGTTATTTTGTGCTCTCAGCTCTCTTGTGACTCCTAACTTTGGGCTTGTGGATCTCTTTTGCTCCTGCTTCCCTGCATTCACCCACATGGTCCAGGAGTATATGGACGCCACCCAGGTAAATGGACCCCACACTGGTATATGAATTAATGGGCTACAATTAGTCTAATTTTGAACTGGGCCTTTCTCCAACATGGAAAATAAACTTTAGACACTGCCTTTGATTTTAGCTTTATTGAAACCATGGGTATACTTCTATGACTGGACAAAGGAAAATGGGACTTTGGAATTTTAGGGATTTAAGTCCCTAAAATTTATGTAAATAAAAATCACTCATTCTCTACTGCCAGCCTCAATTTTTTTTTTCTCAGAATATTGTGTGAACTCCACTCCCATCAGAACCCACTGGGGGAGAGAGACCCCCACTTTGTCCAGTATCACTTCCATGAAAGTTAGGATATCTTATTGATATTTATCAGTCTGCCAAGGAACTAGTTATGTAACCTTTACCTCTATGAGCATAGATTTCCTGTCCTATAAAATAAAGAGAAAATATTCAGCCTACATGTTTTCTAATGCTATGCAAATGCTAATGATCCATTAGCTAGCACAAGTGATATTCCCATATGCTGTCATGTCAGAGAATAACCTATCTATGAATTTTTGCTATGTTACTACTAAATCTTTTTTTAAGAATGACTACAAGCAGTTAAAATTATTTCCTTGATTTTTCAGGTCCACTTTTATTTACTTCATTCTCCTTTGAGATAGTTCAGTCAGCACTTTTAGTATTTACAGACCAAACTAAATATAGATGGATAAAAAAGGTTAACACAGGAAAGCAAAACATTTAGAAGAAAAATAGATCAGACATTTAAACTCATAGCTAAGGAAATTACATGAAACCCTTGGGTTATATACAAAGGAAAGAAAAAATGACTACAAGATAGAGCACCACAGATCACATAATTGCAATATTTTCAAATCCTAAAGGATTCCTCTAGGGAATAATAACCATAAATATATTCATAAACTTAATAGCTTTTAATCTTTTAATCTTCCCTATAATATTATTCATAGACATTTAAACCACAGTTCTTTTGGCACTTATATGTCCCAGAGAATCAATGGCAGAGGATTGTACTAGGTACTGTCTACCCTGAGTATATTTTGTCTTAGTCAATTTATTATTTTTTCTTTTCTTTTTGTTTATTTGTTTCAGGTTTGGGTAATTAGAAGGAGGGGCATTATTATTTTGACCATTTCAAAAATTGCTAATAGTAATATTTGAACACTATTTGTGTGGGAAAATGATGGCTTTGAGACTCTTCTTACACATCAAAATTAAAAATTGCATTGTATATTTTACTTTCATACACAAATCATGCAATATAAAATTCAAATTTATCCTTTCAATACACATATTGGCAAAACATTTTTTTTCAAATTATACAATCAACTAGCAGTCTTTTTGCTCTATTACTTGCCCACTTTAGGCAATTTGCAAATATAAAAAGATGATACTCTAGAAATTATTTTATTCCTGGTGGCAAATATTACATAGGGAATTAGAAAAATTCAACACCTTGAATTTTTATCCCATTTAGTCTTCTTTATCTTGATTTAAGTTTTATTTATATTGTAAACAATGTCATTAGCTGACAATTCATTCTTATATTTTAAAATAAAAAGCAGTAATTAGTTAAATAGGGCATGCTATATGATATTTCAAATCTAGCTAACAACAAACCTTTAGTAGAACTCTGTGGTGAAGGAGATTGCTAACTTAGAGTGTGCACCCATGACATCACAATCCTGACAATACATCATGAGTTGGGTTCCTTGGAATTACATATCTTTCCTTAATAATGCTTGAAGGGATTTATTAACTTGTTACTTTGGGATTGCATTGCGAAACCAGAATAAAACTAAAGTAATATACCAACAAATAGAATGTTGTCGACCAGAATTTTTGAATTCTCCACATCATTTATTTGGACCTATCTTAGTTCTATGTGTTTTCTAATCCTATTATCATAGCAGAAAGCCAACACTCACGGATGGGCCCAAGTAGCAGTGCATAATGAAGCTATGCAATGACATTTAAAAGAACAGTATATATTATACTGTTATATGTTATATCCATTTACATTCCATTGGCCAAAGCTAATTATATGACTAGACTGAATCAGTGAGTCAGAGAAATGTATTCTTCCTGAAGAGAAGCCTGGCAAAAAAAAAAAGGGGGCAAGGAATTGGGAGTGTAAACAAATGTGAGCAAGTATAAAATAAGAATTAATACAATTATAGCTTGGTATTATATTGTGCAGTGTTTCTATCCTATGAATCATTCTATTTTACATAAAAATGGAGTTTTGTCTATTGATATAGTTTGTCATTTAAAAAAAATCAAAATAGCAAGAGTTCTCAGTCTCTCAATTGTAGTTCTAAGTTTCTTTGCCTTTTTGTTTTGTTTTGTTCTTATTGTACACTAGAGGCCCAGTGCATATATTTGCATGGGTGAGGTCCCTTGGCCTGGCTGGCGATCAGTGTTGATCATGGCTGCAAGAGGTTGGCCCGGAGGAGGGACCATTGAAGGTTGGTTGGCAATGGGAGGTTGGCTATGGGAGCACACTGACCACCAGGGGGTAGCTCCTGCATGGAACATCTGTCCCCTGTTGGTCAGTGCATATCATAGCAACCAGTTCGTTCAGTTGTTCAGTCATTTGATTATTAAGCTTTTATATATATAAAAGTGAGCCTCTTTCTATTCCTTTCCCTAATGTGTTCAGACAGGCACATGTGTGCATATACACACACATAAAACATACACTATTTTAGAACATAAAATAGTTTAATCTTTTAAAAAATTCTTTATGAACATATTTTTGATGTTGTACATGGAGTGATTTTTCTAATTCACTCTCAGTGTTGCTATGATGATACCCTCCTTTCACTCTAAGTTTTCCACAACACTGATAAAGTTGTATAATCTGCCCTTTCTTTTTGGCATGGTACAAAGTTGTTTTCCACTAAGAATATGACAAGAAAAAATTCCTCCACTGTATAGGAATCCTCAACTTTATTACATTATCTCTTGTATAATATCAAAATCTTCCTCTGGTTATCATTTCCTGTTTCACTATTTAATAGCCATCTTGATTTGTACCAAGAAAAATGACTAATTATGGCTGGGTAGAGTATTACAGAATCAGATAACTAGATTGTTAACTAAGTAAATCCCAGTAAGATTAAGAGGCTAAAAGAAACATCCACTTGAGAGGGCCAGGACACTTGGGTACGATGAATTGTTCAAAGACAGAACATTGTGCAGTGAGGTAGAATGGGAACTTAACCTATTGTAACATGAACACTCAGATTAATGTGATCTCATTAAGTTACATTAACTGTATATCCACAGGCTGCTGAGTTTTATTATATCTGATATTCAAGGAAAAGTATAGTATACTCCTGTAAAAAGCCTTATAAATTCTTATTATTTTTGTTCAGATATTGCTTAGAAAATTTCCAGAGGATACACAATATAATTTACTAAAATATCAGATTTGTTGGTTTTATGGTGACAGAGATCAACTTTATACTAGGTAAAATGCACTCACACATGTTTATTATATTTGAATTGGGCAATATTGTCTAAAAATTAAAGCTACTTTAAGAATTGTATAGTATATCTGACTATCCATTTAGTATAAAATATATATTCACATATATGCATCTATGCAAATATATGTATACCATTCTTGGTTTTCATTAATAACATGATACTCTGTAATTATCTTAATTTTCATCATGTTGCATATTCATATAGTTAGAACTTTACTGGAGCTATGGTTTGAATATTTGTATGCCTCCAAATTCCATGTGTGGAATTCTAAAAACCAATGTGACAATATTGAGAGATGGAGCCTTTCAGATATACTTAGGTCATGAAGATGGCACCTTCCTGAATGAGATTAGTGCTACTAGTGCCCTTTTAAATAGGACTCCACCGACCTCCCTAGGCCCTTCTACCATGTGAGGACACAGCAAGAAGGCACTGGCTCTGAACCAGAAAGAGGGCCTCAACTGACAATGCTGGCATCCTGATCTTGGACTTTCAGGCCCATAGAAGTTTGAGGAGGAAAAAAAAAGTTTTTTCTTTATGAGTTTCTCAATTTCTCGTGTTTTGTTATGGAAGCTCTAAAGCACTCACTAAGACAACAGTCAAAGTTACTTTGTGTCAAAGATTAACTGCATTCAATTTTTGGAGATAAGTAGAAACTATCTTAAAACATAAGTATATGCTTATGGAATCTTGCACATTCTATAACAGCAGTCCTGGGGATTGCTTGACCACTTGCCAGTTAAGTATTACTCATCTCTTAACAGAATAAATTATTAAACAGTTATCAGGTGACCATTTTTTCTTGTTTTTTGAGGTAGGTCTGTAGAGCTATGAACTTACCTCTTAAGACTCCTTTCACTGTGTCCCATAGATTTTAGATTGTTTTGTTTTCATTATCATTTGTTGTAAGATGCTTTTATTCCTTCTTTGATCTCTTTGGTAAACCAATCATTGTTTAATAGCATGCTGTTTAGCTTCCAAGTGTTTGCTTTTTTTTTCATTATTTTTATTGTAGTTGATTTTTAATATTATGCTATTGTGATCTTCTTGAATTTGAAGAGACTTTGCCTATGCCCCAATATGTGGTCCATCTTTGAAAATGAGCCATGTGCACTTGAGAAGAATGTATATTCTGTGGCTTTGGGATGAAATAGTCTGAAGATGTCAGTTAATTCCATCTGGTCTAATGAGTCATTTAGGATTGATGTTTCTTTGCTGATTTTTTGTTTAGAGGATTTGTTCAATGGTAATAGTGAGGTATTTAAGTCCCCTACTGTGACTGTATTGTTATATTGTTATATTCTCTCCCTTGATATATTCCATTTTTTTATGTATTTGGGTGTTCCTGTAGTGGGTGCATATATGTTTACTAGTTATTTATTATTGTTGGGTTGCTCAGTCCTTTGGTGAGTCCTTTGTTCTGAGGTGGGTCTCCTATAGATAGCAGATATATAGGACATGTTTTCTTATCCATTCAACTACCCTCTGTCTTTTAATTTGGGGCATTTAATCCATTTACACTTAAAGTTATTATTGATAGGTACTTGTTTGTTGCCATTTTTATTCTTTATATCAGTGTTCTTTTTTCCCTATTTCTTCTTTTTACAGCACCCTTTAGCATTTCTTGCATTGCTGGTTTGCTGGTTTGGTGGTAATAAACTCCCTTACTCTTTTTTTTTTTTTTTGGTCTATGAAGCTCCTTTTTTCACCCTTAACTTTGATAGCCTTGTTGGGTACAGTATTCTTCAATTCAAGACCCTTGATTTGCATGACTTTGTATATTTCATTCCATTCTCTTCTGGTGTGATTCCCTTCAAGATCACACCATCTCTGTGGCAAAGCAGGCCACTCTGGGAGAGATTTCTGCAGTAGTAGAGGATACCAGGCTAGGGAAACCTGGTCTGTCAGTCCCCAACAGTGATATCTGACCTTTCCAGCATGACTATAGTTGTCCCTCACTCACAAATACAAACACTCTCTGCATGTCCACACACTTCCCTTTTGTTCTCTCACTCACATACTATCTTGCAGTCTTGTGTCCCATCAGCAGCAATCTTGGATCCTCTTCAGGTTCAGAATTTTTGAAGATTTCAGAAAAAGACTCAGCACATCCACCTTATATATTATGCAATTAATATTATTATTCTTGATTTTATAAGTTAGAATAGCTGACTTTTATTCCCTGCCTTATAATAAAAAGTAACACTTGATTATTTTAAGACCTGACAAGATTAAAGACTTGTCATTTATCTATGACTGTGTGAGTAATTTAAATAATAAGTCAAATTATTTAAACTGATAGCAGCTGAAATTTTTGCTCCACAATATTTGAGTAATGAAAAAAAAGTCACTTGGGGAAAGAAACTTAACACATTATTTGAGAAACTTCCCCCTTTAGAATATTTAAAATACAAAACAAATATATGTTCTAGAAAATTTTTCTGTTTCAAATTAATAATATGCAGTGAATTTCACACTTGAAAAATTACATTTTTCAAAGGGGTGAGTTGGTTCTGAATATGATTTTTCCTTCATATTGCTAATTCTGGTAGTTTAGAGCTTGTACTTTGACAACCTACACCTAGCAGAGAGATCACAAAGCCTAATACACATTTAAAGTAGGAGGTTGAATCAGAGACATTAACCATAAAACAGGATGATCTAAAATATGAATACATCAATTTTGAAGTTATAGTTTGTGGAGAAACTCGCTTTTCTTGATTTTAGAAATGAGTGGCAGCTATGAAGAAAAAGAAAGTTCTCTAAGAATTCCTAACTGTAAGAATTCAATGAGAAAGCTACCAGAATTTTGATAATATTCAAGCAAATGATTCTAAATAGGCTAGACTTGGTAGTTTATTTAAATAAACTGGTGTTATTAGTGCTCCTACTGTCTTGTTGAAGGATTTTGAAATGCTTTTAAATGATAAACAATAAACAATATTGGCTAATTGAGAGAAAAAAAATTGTGTTAAAATTATTTTGATTAAAAATAATAATAAAGAAAATAATGTAAAATTTACAAAAATCACTGGTTTAGAAGCTTTTTATAAGCCTGAACATTTTGTTTGCATGCTATATGGTGTGTTGGAGATCCTTTAATAATCAAATAAATTTTCAAAAATTCTTAATATTACCAAAATAATAAAAGTATTTGTAAACTAATTAAAATAAAACTTTAGTATGCTTTTCTCATAATTGCTTTCCCTATAATTAATTACTTTGTGTTAAAAATATTAATGTGTTTTAAAATGCCTTAAGTGTATATTACATGGAAAATGCTCAGGATTGGCCTTCTCATACTCATTAAGTACATTAAAAAATATAACCTGGAGATTGATTTTGGGGAAAATTATAAACCAGATGCATTTATAGTTAATTACCCTCTGAAAATGTACTTTCTTTATTTTTAATTTAATTTTATTTTTTTCCATCACCATTTATCCCCTTTGCCCACTCCACCTAGCCCTTACCCCACCCCAGACCTTCATTGCACTATTGTCTGTGTCCATAGACTATGCATACATGCATATGAGTTCTTTGGTTAATCTCTTCCAGTCCCCTCCACTCTCTTCCCCTCTGAGATCCATCAGTCTGTTCCATGCATCCATGCCTCTGGTGTTTCCTCAAAAAACTAAAAAAAACCTGCTGTTTGACACAGCGATTCTACTTTGGGAATGTTTTCTAATAATTCTGAAACACCAATCAGAAAGAAGATATGCATCCCAATGCCATAGAAGCATTATTTACCATAACTAAGGTCTGGAAATAACCCAAGTACCCATCAACAGATGAGTGGATAGAAAAGTGTGGTACATTTATTCAATGGAATACTATGCAGTTGTAAAAAAGAAGTATATCTTACCCTTTGAGGCAGCATGGGTGGATCTAGAGATTATTATGTTAAGCTAAATAAGCCAGTCACAAAGACAAGTATCATATGATCTCACTTACATGTGGAATCTAACGTGCAAGCTGAACTGACCAACAAATAGGGTCAGAGGCATGGATGTGTGGAACAGACTTTCTTTTTTTCTTATGACTGTAAAACTTTGATGCAGACATGCATCAAACTAGTCATACAGCCCTAGCCAGCATGGCTCAGTGGATAGAGCATCGGCCTGTGGACTGAAGATCACAGGTTTGATTCTGGTCAAGGGCATATGCCTGGATTGCAGGACAGATCCCCAGTAGGGGGCATGCAGGAGGCAGCCTATCAATGATTACCATCATTGATGTCTCTATCTCTCTCTCTCTCCCTCTCCCTTCCTCTCTGAAATCAATAAAAATACATTTTAGCCAAAACTCAGTGGATAGAGCATCAGCGTGTGGACTGAAAGGTCCCAGGTTCTATTCCGGTCAAGGGCACGTACCTTGGTTGCAGGCACATTCCCAGTAGGGGGTGTGCAGGAGGCAGCTGATCGATGTTTCTCTCTCATCGATGTTTCTAACTCTCTTTCTCCCTTTCTCTCTGTAAAAATTCAATAAAATATATTTTTTTAAAATAAAAAAATATATGTTAAAAAAACTAATCATACATAATGTGATTATCATCCACAAAGTTTTCTATATTATTTTAATTAATCCTCAATATATCTGATAATATTCATAGATATGAAATTCTGTTAAATAAATATTATATATGGAGTGATAACATCATTCTAATTTTAGTTTGATTAATATTTTATGTTTTTAAGAGTTTCTTGGGCTTCAATTTATAGTGAAAGATATAAATTATCTGTAAAAAGCAACACATTTAAGGTCACTGCAGTTAAAATACACTAAACACATGTTTTCAATATCTTTGTTTTCAAATAACTGAAATATTTCTCTTAGCTACTATAATATTCCCAGGTTAATTGAGAAACTATAAAATAAGTCATGTACTATGCACAGGCGAAAGAAGGGGTTGCTTTCTATATTCCTTCTTCTTGCCATGGTTATTCTTCTTTTATATACTCTGCCCAAATCAGAAATTCTTTTGAAGGTTGAAGTGATATTACTAATTATTTATTACTAAAATTCATAATTTTTTCTAGCCTTGTAGATTTTACCTCTGTCTTATAAGCATTTTTTTCAAAAGCATCATTAAAATATAGTCCAAACTATTCCATATTCCTAAATTTAATCAAGCATTACAAACATTTACTTATAGTCAGCAATGCTGTATTATACACTTAAATTTTGTTAAGAGAGTAGATCACATGTTAAGTGTTCTCAGCATAAAAAATAATAATATCTAAAAATCAATAATTGACTTTTAGAAATATTATAAACTATTATCATGGCACAATTTTTTACACAAATTATATTAGATCAAAAGTATTGTATTAGATTCTTGAAATGCTAAAAGGAAGTATGGCACTAGAGTTGCTTCTCAAATGAAATATAACAGTAAAAAAAAATCAAACTTTAAGTTAAAATAATTTGATATATAAAAATTAACTCTATAAAATTTAAGTGTTTTACTATATATTGCTAGCTGCCATCTTTTATGTGGAATGAACATGCATGCCATGCCAGGTGTCACCCACTGAAAAATAAGCTTTACATGTATTGACTCACTTAAATATTCCATTTTGTCTCATGAACATGATCATTTTGAAAGTTGCAGTTAAGTTATTCATGAATCCCGTTCAATGAGGGTATACATGCTATTTCCACATGATTAGATCCATATTATAGACCACTGGCTGAACTGTGCTGTGTTCATTTCACTGTATACAACATAAAGGATATAACATGACTCTGGCTTGTTCCATCATATATGATTGCTTGATTAATGTTATGTCTTCCAGGCTTCTCCATTATAGACTTAACTATGTTTCTCTTTGAATTTAGAAATATCCTATAGAGAAGTCCTTTGAAACTATGCAATATCACATTCTTCATTAATTTTATTTTTTGCCCTTACTAGAGGCCCGATGCATGAAGATTCATGCAACAATGGGCCTTACTTCCTCTGACTGCCAGCACTGCCTTCGCTCCAGCTGTAGCTGCCTTTTCGCTCTGGGCCAGAGCCACCTTTCTCCCTTCCCATGCTACCCAGAGGCCAGGAGGGGCTGGGTAGTGCAGAATGCCTGCACCTTTGCCATGGCAATAACAGAAGCATCCCATTCTGCCCCTGGCTGCACGGCACCTTTGTATGCAAATTAATCTTCCATCTTTGTTGGGTTAATTTGCATACTAACTCTTGATTGGCTGTTGGGTGTCACGAAGGTATGGTAAATTTACGTCTTACTCTTTTATTAGTGTAGATTGGTTTATAGCTTTGCAATTAACATTGGTTAAAGTAGTAATACTCACATTGTGTTAGATTTGACTTGTGGGACTATCTCCAACCTTACTTTTGTGTCCTTTTGGCATGACCTCAATCCTTTTTGAATAATTATTTTCTATATTGCACACAACAAGGTATTTCAAAGTCATATTGTCCTTTTCCTAACACTGAACTTGAATCAATGGTTTCTCTAAGATCCTTGTTGTTTTTTCTTTATTGATTAAGATATTACATATGTGTCCTTATTCCCCTACTATTTCCCATCCCCACCCTCTGCTCATGCCCTCACCACCCCTGCTGTCTGTGTCAAGTGGTTAGGCTTATATGCATGCATACAAGTCCTTTGGTTGATCTCTCCCCCTTTCCCCACCCTTCTCTACCTTCTCTCTGAGGTTTGAGCATCTGATTGATTCTCTGTCCCTGGTTCTGTTTTTGTTAATTAGTTTATGTTATTCATTATAATTCACAAATGAGTGAGATCATTAAAAACTGTGGGACATCTACATAATGGAATACTATTTTGCTGTAAAGAGGAAAGTTCTCTTACCATTTGCAACAGCATGGGTGGAGCTAGAGAGCATTATGCTAAGCAAAATAAGTCAGTCAGAGAAAGATAAATAAGAGCCCTTGTTTTTTAAGAGGTCGGTGGTATTGGGTAACTCTGGAAGTGATATAGCAGTCTACAGGCCTTTGACACTAACAGGAAATATAATAATCATAGAATTATGTTAATTCATATACTTGTTTTCCATTTTAATTCAAAATACCAGGTTTATTTTTGTTTTTGTTTTATATTTATAACTTTCTTGTCTAACAGGAAAAAACCTTGGTTCCCAATATCCTTACTTAATACTAGTATACTCACTTGCTCAACTAATAGTCATGTATGAGTTTGCAAGAACTGAAATAAGAACATACTGGATGGCTTAAACAACAGAAATTTATTTTCTCACAGTTCTGTGTACCAGAAGTCTGAGATGAATAAGAGTCAGGATTGGCTTCTTCTCCGGGCTATAAGGGAAGAGTCTGTTCAGGCCTCTCTCTTTGGCTCACAGATGGACATCTTCACTCTGTGTCTTCACATTGTTTCTCCTCATTGCATGCCTGTGTCCAGACTGTCTCTTCTTATGATTCTTTATATTGGACTAGGACCACCCTAATTACTTCATTTAACTTGATCACATCTATAAGACTATTTCCATAGTATTGAAGGTCATGACTAATATATGAGTTATGGAAGACACAATTCAGCCATAACATACCCAGTTTCTTATTGTCACCCTCACCCCCTTTTTTTGCCAGGCTGTCCTCCTCACCTCTCTTGAACAGATAATAATCTGTGTTGGACTGGTGTCCCCCATGCTAGATACTTTCTGTATAAACTCTGACACCCTGGGGAGATCTCCTTTGAAATGTAACTGCCTGAACTCTTCAAACTGCCTGAACTCAAACATCCTGTGTTAGCCTGCACCTTAATGTGGATTCCTTCCTTATCCTACACCAGGCTAGTCCCCCAATATGATGATTTTCCATATATCCCTTTCAGGGAATTCTTTAAGTATTGACAAAGAAACCCAAAAGATGCCTAATAGTGTACTTTTGACTGTTGAATTGTAAAGTAATCCTACTATCCCCGAACTCAGAAACTGAATGTCCAAAGAAGTAAAACCTCTGAAAGACAATGCTCTCAATCCCAAATCAGATATATATGCAAAGAAATGACTACAATAGCACTTCCCAGATTTTCAAACCATAGGCTGCCAAACAATATATCTAACTAAGGAAAAATTATTCACTGTCAGGTCAGGTGTTCCTTGCTATTTCTGTCCCTCAGGAAACATGTGACCTTTTGTAACATATGTTTATTATACTCTCCTACATTAAAACAACCTTGAGTGGACAATTCTTTTTTTTCCCTTTGATTCTGCTCTTTGCCAAAGTAAAATCAGTAGATAAATCTTCTGATCTATATGAATACTATGTATCACATATCCTGGATTTGGAGTGAGAAGCAAAAACTGGATGAAGTTTTGGTTTCATCTTTCTTTTGTGTAAGGAATAATATTTTGAGAAAAAGTGATAAATTCTGAGAATTCATGGAGAGACACTAAAGTGGGCCCCACCTGCTAGAGGCTTAGTCATCTGACATAGTGGTTAAGATGGTACAGATGGAGAACTTGAACATCAGTGAAAATATTATGACACCAAGCATACAAGCCATGAAACCTAACTGACCTATGGAGTCCTGATATATTTATTTCCTTATTTTAACATGAGGCTTATATTAACAAATTCAGGATCCTGACAATATTGTAATATTCAAAAAATATAACTGTAAGTAAACAAAACTCACACAAATAATAAAGCTTGTCAGCAGCTTTTAGTACCTCTCTCTATTGAAAAATTCTTATAAAACCTTGTTGTGAAATATAAAACATGCAAAATTATGCACAAGACTTAATCACATAGTTTATCAGCTATTCATAGCACCTTTTGAACACACTATGGTGTAGCTTTGCATTTTTTAATATTATTTATAGAAGAATGCCGTGTATATTCTTTGGTGTCTCTTTTCAGCTTACAAAATGTTTGTGATACCCATGCATGCAATTGCATAAAATTGTAGTTTATTTATTTTTAATGTAAAATATATCACATTTCTATTTGTATGATAGACATTGTTGTGTGCAGTTGTGGGCTTCAATAGATAATGCTATTTTGGATATTTTGTGCATATCTTCTGGTATGCAAAAAATATCCAAAATAGCATTATCTATTGCCATGTTCTGTTAGGGATACACCCAAGGAAAAATACCTAGATAAAATGTATGTGTATTTTAAATGAGGCCTAAAACAATTTTTTCTTTTTTTTTTTAGGAAAAAAAAATATCTTGGAAGGAATCCTGAGAAATAGTGTCACCATGAAGCACTCATTAAGATCATTCATTTGGACTCTTAGTACATCATATTGCAGGGAGGTGGGAATAGCCAGACTGTACATTGTTTGGCAAGAATTTCTGAAGCATGGTGAGGTACATACACACGGCAGTGGTAGATTGACACTTGTCTATTTAAACCATTTCTAATTTTGTAATTTTCACTTTAGCGAGTTTAACCACGTCTGCCCACAAGCCAGAAAAATTATTTCCTGCAATTTTTAAATTTTAAGTTATGTTTTTGATCCCTTGATTCATTATCATGGTCTTTTACAGGTAACCTTGAATTCTTAAGAGGTACAATACAAATCTTGCAAGATAAAACAGGGTTTCAAATTACTTCAAAATTTGTGTCCAGTTTCTAGAATGCAGATTGTATTGAAGTGGCAACTGGGATGTGTATCTAAGAAAAGGTGCAATCCTGAAAACCAAAACACATGATAAAAATTTGTGTAGCTCAGTGCCATTGGTTAAGAAGTTCTCAGATCAGAAACACATATAAAGATTTCTTCTGTCGTCTCAGAAATATTTTAAAAATACTGATTTTACATTAATAGTCATAGCAAATTGAAGCAATCAACTTCTGGCTATGATTAACTCTTTTGACTAGTGACTTGCTTGAATAGAATGTTCCCATCAGTGCAATGTATTATTAGGACATATCATAAAATTAAAATTTATTAGTACAAACAAACTAGCCCAAGATATTTAGTCTTTAAGAGGAAACTCATCTCGCATACAGAGTCAATATGTAACTTGAGATACTGATGTAATTGAATTAGCCTGTGCTAATCTTCTAAAAATTGATTTGGCTATTTTTAACCTTAATGTAAATGATAAATTATAAGTAAAATTAATTAGGTGCTATTATATTGCACTTATGCCCTAAATATTTAGAAACTTTGAAAAACTATATGCTCCTAAATAGTTCTGACCATCAAAATTTTAAATTAAGTATATTTTAAAGATTGAAAACATTCTTATGCACTTCTACACCACTTAGAATATTTTGAAAATGTAAGAATGTTTTTTAGTAATGATAGACAAACAAAAAAGAGAAAGAATTTGACCTGGGGTCAATATATAATACATTTTATTGAATAAATTAACTAGGATTAAGAAAATCTTGGTTTTAATTAATCTTTTCTTATTCACTAGTCTTGAGACTCTGTGTATTGTATTTTAACATTTCTGTCTCAATTTCCCTATTTTTAAATGAGGTTATGGATCCTAGATACAGAATCATAGCAGCAATCTTGAATATCTATCAATACAACCGGATAAATATTGGGAATTATTGTTGTTTTTATTTAATTATTTTTCTTTACTTTTTTTTCCCCACCACCATTTTCCACTTTATACACTCTTCCCCCTCCAACTGCAATCATTATATTATTGCTCCTGTCCATGAGTTCTTTCTCTTTGTCTCTCTTTTTTTTTTTCTTACTTAATCACTACATTCTCTCATAGGCCTCCCAAACAGAACTGTCTGCCTGCTTTCTATTTATTGCTAACCTCAAGATTACCATTGTTTTAGTCATTCATTCATTTATCCAAAAGTAATATATACACATTTACTATGTGCAAAAGAAAGAAAAATCTTCAAAAGATGAAAATTTTCAAAAAGAAAATTCTGTTATATTTTTCTATATTTTTATGATATTACTATATATTATTAGTGATATAACTAACACATTTACAAGGTAGGGCAAAGTGGGTATATATTTGTGAGTATGAGAAACACAGAACTTATTCTGGTATTATATTTATTAATTATATTATTTTCTATATGAACAAAGGTAAACCTACTTTTGCCCCCCCCTGTATAGTGATCTATGAGAAATAATCAATGTGTTTACACAGTGCCTGACACAGGGTTAGAGAGTGGTGATTTTTGTTTAAAGAATAAACTTTAATTAACATTTATTGTTATTTTTAAAATCTTTATTGTTGAAGGTATTACATATGCCCCCTTTTTTCCTCCATTGACCCTTATATCCTGCCTCTGCCCTCCACCTCAGGCCTTCACCACCCTATTGTCTGTGTCCATGAATTATGCATATATTAATACAAGTTCTTTGATCTCTTTCCACCCACCCACCCATCCCTGCCTTCTCTCTGAGATTTATGATTACTATTCTTACATTATCATTTTCAGGGATATATTATATATATTAAATGACAAAACTGAAGCTGTACTACCTACGGCTCATCATGAGAAGGCAGAGCACTTTGGAAATGGGCAAAAGAAGGAGGTCCCATTCTGACATTTCAGATTGCTATACTTTTGTTTTTTTGTTTTAAGATATATATTTATTTATATTATTAGAGGCCTGATGTATGAAGATTCATACAAAAATGGGCCTTCCTTCCCCTGGCTGCCTGCACTGCCCTCACTCTGGCAGAGCTACCTTTCTGCCTTCCCATGTTGCCCAGAGGCCCAGAGCACCTGGGGCAGTGCAGAATGCCTGCATCATCACCATGGTGATGACACAAGTGTTCTGCTCTACCTCTGGGTTCTCAGCACCTGTGTATGCAGATTAACCTGCCAGCTTTGGTGGGTTAATTTGCATACCCACTCCTGATTGGCTGGTAAGTAGAGTGAAGGTATGGTAAATTTGCAATTTACTCTTTTATTAGTGTAGATTTAACACTTGCAGTTAAAAAGGATCAACCCAGATTAAGTAACAATGGCACAATCTATCAAGAGGTAATCTAGAGGCCCTACACACCCTAATATTTTGTTAAGGATTTTGTGACGATCATGAGAGATTTCTTTCTATAGTTTTCTTTTCCTGTAATGTCTTTATTTTGGTAGTAGAGTGATACAAGCTTTCACAGGGGAGTTGGGTACTACTTTCTAATTTTCTAGAAAGAGCTTTTGTAGAATTGTATTATTGGTAATAAGTTATCATTATATGTTTGGTCAAAATCACCAAGAAAGAATTAAGCATATTTATTTATTTATTGGGAGGACTTCTATTAATAATTTGCTTTATTTTTCAGAGATACACTGTTTCTTATATAAGTTTATGTGTTTTATGTTAATGGATTTTGGCCACTTCATTTATAGTTGCACATTATGGGCATAGAGATTTTTTTGTAGTGTTTTCTTGTTATTTAATGTCTCAGATTACTGGCAATTACACAACTTTTAAAAAATGTGTTAAAATATACAAAAATAGAATTTTCTATCTTTTTAAAATATATTTTTATCAATTTCATAGAGAAAAGGAGAGGATAAAATATAAAGAAACATCAATGATGAGAATCATTAATTGGCTGCCTCCTGCATGCTCCCTACTGGGGATTGAGCCCCAAACTTGTGCATATGGCCTTGACTGGAATCAAACCCAGGACCAATCAGTCTGCAGGCTGATGTTCTATCTACTGAACCAAACCAGTGACGGTGAATTTTCCATCTTAATAAACATGTATAAGTGTACTGTTCTGTGGCATTAAGTATGCTCTCTTTACTGTGAAAGCATCACTACCACCCATCATCTTGCAAAACTGAAACTCTATACCTATTAAGTAACTCCCCATTTTTCTCACCGCCATCACCTTGTAACAAATATTTGCTTTCTGTTTTTATGAACTTTACTAGTTTGGATACCTCATTTAAGAGGAATTATATAGTACTTGTCACTCTGTGGATTCCTATTTTTGTAATGTTCTTGAGGTGTACTTTAAGATCCATAATGTGGTCTTTCTTGGAAAATGTTCCATGTACTTGAGAATAATGTGTATTCTGTTGTTCAAGATAATATTTTATCAATTTCAACTAGATCAAATTTATTGGTAACATTGTTCATGTAACCTATATTCTTTTCAGAATTTTTTTCTGTTTCAGCCATCAATTATTGGAAGAAGTGTATTAAAATATCTTACAATAATAGATTTGTCTATTCCTTCTTTCACATGAAGTTTTTATCCTACATGTTGATGTTTCATTGTTAGATTCATGTATGTTTGAGATTGTTATGTCTTATTGGATAATTGATTCATTTGTTATTATGTGATATACTTACCTATCTCTGATAATATTCTGTGTTCTAAAATCATTTTGCCTGAAATTACTATAGGTTGTCCAGTTTTCTCTTGAATAGGGATAGCATGGTATATATTCCACCATTTCTTTGTTTCTGAACTGAGTCTGACATTTAAAGTGTGATTATTGTAAGCAGCTTATACTAAGGTGTTTCTTTTTTTATGTCTAAACTTATAGTTTCTGCCTTTAACTCTTCTATTTATACCATTCACATTTAAGGGATTATAGATATAGTTGGTATAAAAGCTATCATCTTTGTAACTGTTTTCCACTCCTTGCATGTTTTTCCCACCTCTTTTTCTGTGAACTCTGATTTTAATTAAGCATTTTATTTGATTCCAATGTATCTTTTCCTTGACATTTCATTCATACTTATTTTTAAAAAAAATATTTTTTTGGTCTTTCTCCTTCAAATAATACCAGACTATTTTATTTGTAGTTTGGGTATGTTATAAGAGTTACTACCCTCATGTCTATGATGTGTTTTATGAGATTTAAAGATTCATTTTATGGTGAGATACAACACAATGATACTTGAATAATGGCTGAATTCTTGTTACTTGCAGCTTCAAGCATAGAAGGTTGTTACACAGGGTCACACAGGAGTTTCCAGTGAGAGACAGCCTAACTAGCAAGTTTGAGCTATATTGGGCAGTATGTCTATGTGGCAAGTGGGGCAGGTAGATTTCACCAGGCTTCCTGATGACTGCCTACTTTGAACAATTTCACCACTTCCAAGGAAGAAAGTTTGTCCTTGTTCCAGAACTGGTATTCTGATAACTTGAGGCAATTGGGTTGTGAGCACAGTGGCCCAAAGAGTAGAAGCCTGACAAGGAAAGTGTTTGGAGTACAAGTTTAGCAAACTCACTGTGAAAGTATTAAAAGTTTTTAACCATGACTTCAAAACTGGGTCAAGACAGTACTTGTGAAATATTATTTTACAATTAATAACTTCCTATCTTGACATAGTTCTATCTCAACCTCCATTATTTGAGGTGTTTGGCCTGAATAGTAGAGATTTCCAGAAAGTAGTGCATGAGATGCCTTAAGCAGCATAGAAAACATTTTGTTATGACAATTAAAACAAACCAAGTAAAAGGATAAGGAGTCCCCAAAGGCTGGCTAATAGCTAGACTCCTCACTTTTTTGTTGTTCATCTGGATTAAAAATCAGTCATGACAGGAGCTTCTAGTAATATTTTGATTATAGTAAGGAATGTGCTAACTGTGTTTTATATATTTTTATGTTGATGATTTATAGTTATTTTACTAATAGTATAAATGTATTTGCTTATCATTATTATTTATTGTCTTTACTATTTCAATTATTGTGTCAATTTATATTTAATGCAATTACTATTAAATTTATGGTTAATAGTTTAATTACTTAGACTACACATTTTACATTCCTTTCATCTTTTGCATTTTTTTCTCCTAATTTTGGATTATGTATAATTTACTTATCTTTTAAATTTCCCATAAACATTGCAATTAAAATTATTTACTAAAGTCAAATATAAATTAGTACTTATACTACTTCTTGAATAACAAAATAATTTTAACACACATTAAATCCATTTGTTTTCCTTCCAGGTATTTATTTCCCATGTATTATTCCTTTTATATATTTTAATTGTACATATACTTAAAATTCCTAAAAGTGCTTTTCTTGTTCTATATAAGCATTACTATTGCTTAGTATATCACATTACTTCAAAATGTGATACTTTTCACTTTACCTAAAAAATCTCCTTTTGCTAATTCTTTAGTTTACATCTGTCTATGATAAATTTACCAGTCTAAATATTCTGTATTTTTTGTAAATTATCCAACTAGATGTAAAATGAAGATAATTTTTAATTTCATAATTTATGGAGACATGTTGCTTGATGTTTTTATTAATTCTTAATGTTCTTTTCAAGGTATGTTTTTGCTCTGCTGGTGTTGTAACAGTTTTGCATAGGTGACTTGACATATTCTTTCTACTATTAGAAAGTTCTTAGTCATTATATCTTTCAGTAGTGCTTTTACCATATTTATCTGATCGTTTCTTTATCTGATCATATACATTCCAATCATATGTGTTAGAACTTTCAACACATCCTAAATGTTTCTTTTGAGTTTTAAATGCTTTGTATTGTGTTATTTTATATTTTCTTTTTTCTCCCTCCACCTGCATGGCACTGTATATTAATCTGTATCTGTTTATTAATTCTCTCTTTGGGAATATTTACTTTTATGTTAAAGTCATGGATTAGATCTTTAGGTTTATATAATATAATTTTTGGTTCAATAATATTTTTCCGACCCCCCTCCTTGTTCAGAAATTGCCTCCTCCTTCCTACTATCATTATCTGTAGTGCCCTGCTGAATTTCTCAGCTTAAAATGTATATTCTGGAGCATATAGATCACAGTTATTTTAAAAACTTTTTAATTTCTCAGATATCTGCATCCCTAATAGATTTTATTCTATATTTTCTTTTGCTTTTGCTCATTTTATTTTATTCCCTGATAATATTTTATTGAAGAATGAATGCTGTGTGCTAAAAATCATAATAATATTTAACAACTTGATATGAAATTTTTCCTCCTCTTATGACAGCTCTCTCAATACAATCTGAAATTGCATTTCTTTGACACAGGGTTTTAATCTTTGGAGGTTTTTTTATTTTTAATTTCTGGATTCCCTTTAATTATTAAGATATTTTCCTTCTGTTATAGCAATAGAAAGCTTGGAGGTTTATAACTCTCCTGTGTCTTGTTGGACAATTAACTTGAATTTTTATATCCCCTTCTCTATGAGATTACTAAAAGCTTATCTTGACTGCCCAGCTTCTTGACCAATAAAATGATTAGGGGGTTTTAATCTGGTCTGATAATGATATAGGAGGGTGAGTTTCAATTTTTGTAAGACTCAGTCTATTTTCAGTTATATTTCATTCTTGGAAATTAGCCTTTCAAGAATCCAGATGACAACTATTGGGTGTTGAACAGGACCCTTTCATATTTGTGAGTTTAAAACCCTACTTTTTGTCTCTCTAATCCTGTATGACTATATGAAACTTTCATTGCATTTTTCTCATTATAGAATTAAACATTCTAGCTATAACTTCATAGAAGTTTAAAGAAAAACTTTAGACTGCTTTATCTCTGAGAACTTCCAAACTATAATTTCATAAGTACAACACACTTATTTTAAAACAACTCACTGAACATTGAAATGGTTTATTTAAAAGCATCTACTTTCTATACTACAACCTTCTCTCCATCTACTTACATTTGAATTAATATGATACTCTTCTCTGCCTGACTGCACACTAAGCTCAGTGTATGCTGTTTCTTAAATCCTCAGATTTCAAAAAAGGAAAGGGAGGAAAAAAATATGTGTTATGAGTGTACATTTATCTCTCCCTTTACCCTAATTTGTTTTAAGAAATAAATCTTGTAATATCTCTCAAAGTCATCTATTCCTATTTATTCCAACTGACACTACACATATTTAAGGTCACGTTTTACTTACCATGATATTTACATAATCTTTCACATAGTTTTCTGAGAACACATTTTTTTTTCCTTTTTAATCCAGTTAATAATGCTTTTATTTTGTTCTTTTAGGAATACTTCTCCAATTAGGCCACTCAAATGATAAAAATTGTATTAGGTCTCTCTTTTAATAGATAATGTCCATGTTTCTTAGCTAATCATTCAATCTTTATATAATCCCTATTTATAATTTTCATTATATTTACACAATTCTTCATGTTATGTATTATTTAAAATGCAGAACTAATGAATATTAGTTATATTTATGTATTCAAATCAGACAATACAGTATTTTATCTGACTATGTTTGTAAAAATGTCTTCAAGGTCAACACTGGTTTCTCTTCCAGACCCTAAAACACCAGCTCTCTCATCATTTTTTCCCCCTTCAAACCAACATTTCATATCCATGGCATTTACCCATATATCTTCTGGAATGACTTTCTATCTTATTATGTAGTTGTTTATTTATGTATTTTATCTCCTCAAACAATTTGTATATTTTTCAAAAAGCATACTTCATATTTGATTAATGATTGTCTGTTCATGCCATTCAACATAGTGGCTTAAATCTTGCTGGAAACAATTTGTTTAATGAATGTATTTGTTTTCTATTGCTAAGTAATAAATAACCATAACCTTGACAGCTTAAAACAATGCTACTCATTATTTAATAATTCTATAAATCAGAAACCCAGCTAATCTCAACTGAGTCTGTTTAGAGGTTCACAAAACATCAGGTGTTGGCAAGGCTGGGAGCCAGTGTGGAGTCTGGGGAAGCACATGTTCCTAAGGTCATTCAAATGGTTGGCTGAGTTTATTTCTATGATGTAGGATTAAGGTTCCCATTTTCTTGTTTGCTATCACACATGAGGATACTTTTAGCTTCTATAAGCTGTCCACATTATTTCTCTCCACTCCCCACTCCTCTACCGCACAAACACCATCTTCAAGACAGCTAGTTTGTTAAATACTTATTGTGCTCTGATTCTCTCTGACTTCTCTTTTCCACCAGGCAGGGAAATTTCATTACCTCTAGTTTATCTGACTCCTCAGGCCTACTGAATTTCAGTTAACTTGAGACTTCAGTTACACCTTTAAAATATCTTTGCCATGGTATCTAGATTAATATTTCAGTGATGAGGACACAGAAATCTTCTAATGATTATCCTCACTATTACGCCTACCTCAATGGATAAAAAAGAATTGTCACTATTATGAATCATATTTAAAACTTTCAACCCTTGACTATACAGGATCTTTATTTAATTTGAGAAAAAAATTAAGTAGCATTTTTGCAACTTTAGTAGAATTTTTATTGTATATATTAGGTATTTAAAGTCTTTGCTTTATTAGAAATTTATCTTATACTATGCATTCAATTTTTTCCAATTGAAAAAAAGCTTTTAAAGCCTTATATTTGACTCATTAACTCCTACTAATTAATTCAAATGAATAAATTTTTATATTTTTGGAAAACACATTTGTGGAAAATAACATTATCCTTATTGCCAGTTATAGGATGTGTTTGGTTTTTCTCTATGATGTGTAAGAAGTGGCATACAATTGTCAATATAATAATCATAGAATTTTACAAACTACTTTGTTCAAGATTCTTTGAACAAAGCTTAAGAGAATGCTTGTTATTTTCAGTGTATTGGGTAATAAATGACGTGCAAATTAATTGTCCAAAACAATATTATGGGTAAATGGCACAGGTAACACTTGAAAGTGGGATTTATTTTAGATTCAGTGCTCTTTCCACTGAATAATACCTATGAGGTATCACTTCTTATACTTATAAATTTATATGACACAAATGATTTTATTTCTTTGTAGGCCATGCCCCTGAGGAACAATAGCTATTTTAGTATACCTTCTTCATTTCTTCCAGTTACAGTTACCTTAAAGTTGTGAAACATATTCTGGTCATATATTGTATCTTTAAATTTATATTTTTAAAGCTGAAAGGGTATATTTTCAGCTTTAAAATAAAGATAAATTACGAAATAAATATAAATTATGTTGTATAGATAAAAGAACAATTACATTTTAATTAGGTTACAAGATTTACAGGATAAATGTGGCTTTTAAAAGTGAATAATGCTTTTAGGCCCCAAAACATATAAAATAAGATATACAAAAGACACTAAAAATATACAAATTTATATTATTCAGTATGGATAAACTATCTCTGCAATATTATACATGATTTACATTTTGATCTTCATTAGCATTGATTACTATAGCAAGTAGAAATCCTATATAATAAAGAGGTGATATGCAAATTGACTCTTATACCATCACACAAAATGGCTATCCCCATGTGGTCAAAGATGGCTGCCACAAGATGCCCAGTAGGGGTGGGAAGTTGTGGGCAATCAGGGAAGCATGGAAGGGCAGTTAGGGGCAACCAGGCCTGCAGGGGAAGGCAATTGGGGTTAGTGGGTCAGCAGGGGAGGAGAGACCAAGCCATCAGGAGAGGGCAATTGGGGGTTACCGAGCTGGCAGGGAGGGCAATTGGGGAAAATCAAGCCAGAAGGAGAGGTTATATGTCAATCAGGCTGTCAGGGGAGTGGTTTGGGGTTGATCAGGCTGGCAAGCAGGCAAGCAGTTGGGAGCCAGTAGTCTCAGATTTTGAGAAGGATTCCAGATTGGAAAGGGTGTAGGCTAGGCTGAGGGACACTCCCCCAGTGCACACATTTTGTGCACCAGGCCTCTAGTCTCATAATAGGAAAAGGCCAAATCTAATGTCAACTTATTTCTTATTTTTTGCAAAATTTAATGCTATTTATTTTATACTTCCTCTAGTAATTGTGTGTACAGTGGAATTTCTACTATTTTTAAAAGTAATATTAGTCTTTCAACGGTATCTGAGTTTTAGCATCTACTTGTTGTTTTCTTTCTGTTTTCCCAAGCAATTGTAACACTAACTAGGTACATCCTCAAGACTACATCTCCCCAGTGACATTAATTTTTTTTCTTTTTTTCCCATTGGTAAAGTATAAATACTATTGCAAAAAAAAAATACATAATTAAAGTGGTCTTTTGGAAAAGTGGTGCAACCTATATCTTGAGTTTTCACTCTAGTTACCAAAAGAAGACATCTGCACTGTTACTTCTCTGCCCCATGAGCCACCAAAAATTAAAGAAAAAGAAAACAACAAAAACACACAAAAATTCTGGTTTTAATATATCAAGACAAATTGATACAAAATTTATTATGTGGAAATAAATAAATTTTCAGTGTTTTGGGTATTTATTTACATATATTTAGGTTTTTAACAGAAGAGGTCATAAAATAGGTGTTTTAGAGAAGAATATATATATATATATATATATATATATATATATATATATATATATGCCTAATATGCAAAGTGTCCCCTTGGGGGTTCAACCAGGAGACTGGGAGTTTGATCTCTTACTGTGACCTGCACTGACCACCAGGGGGTGATATGGAATGAAAGAGGGCCCTGGCTGGCCTGATCACTGGCCAGGCCTATGGACCCTACCTGTGCATCAATTTTGTGCACTGGACCTCTAGTTGTGATTATAATGAAGATCATATTAGGCTTTTATTTCTTTAATTCTTCCAGTTGACTGTAGATCCTTAAGATGACATTTAAACAACTAATTTTATAATTAAATATATGCAATTAGTTAACAGTTAACAAAAATTCTTTCAGCTGCAGGTGGACAAATTAACTTGATTGTATATAGTACGTAGCACAATATCTGGGAGAATGTCAGTGTAAGTTCAACTCAGTCTGCCACCATCTTCTTGCTCACATTTTTATTGTTGAGACAAATAACTGGAAATCTCTGATATCTGTCCTAATTACCAGTCAGAGGTAAGTGGCTAGATTATTATGATCTCTGAATGCATAATAATCTGGATACTCAGTGTATATCCTATATAATAAAAGGTTAATGTGAAAATTGTCCCCTGGACTAGGAATTCGACCAGGAGGCCTGGTGCATATATATAAACACATACATACACTGAGTGTATACACACATAAACACACACACACACACACACACACACACACACATACACACAAATGTATTTACAGTGGTGTGCTGATAATGTTTACCTGTTCTCTGGTGGGTAGGGGGGAAGACTTGATTTGTCTTATTTACTGTTTTTTTGTAGAATAGACACACTCACCATAGCCAAGTTCAAGATTCAAATATGATGTCACAAAGTGCAACATTGGTTAAAATGTGCAAAAGCAAGGATTATATAGTATTTTCACCATACAGACCTAACAGACATAAATATCTCAAAAGCAGAAATAATATTAAATATAGTATAATATAGTATAATAATTTGGTAGTGATGATATTTAAATATTGATTAGAGCTCTTTTATTGTTTATTTAATTTTAAGTTAATGTAGCTTAATTTTAAATAACAGTTATATTAACAACTATTAAGTAACATTGGTTAATAAGATGAACAACTATTAAGTTATTATGACAGTGTTACAGTAAGCTTACATAGACTTGTATGGGCTGACTTTCAGTATCCCACTGATTCTAGTACTGGAAAAATTTCCAGAAAAGAAAATTTCAGGTCATTTAGCTATTTTTATACTTTATATAACAAGATAAATTGCCCAGAAGTTTCTAATTTAAAAAAAAGTTTAGAAATTTTCTAAGATTTATGAAGTCAGTCATCCATGTTATTAGTCTAGGCATAAAACGACAATATGTTTCTCCTTCAATGCCAATCATGACTTGTATATGTTTCTATTGTTTTACTCATATCTTTATATTTATTTTTTCAGTCCTAAGTCAGTGATATCTTTATCTTCCTACAACGCACGGAATTAATGAAAATAAATCACAACATAGTCAATCTAGATGAAACAGTAGTAACTCTTTAAAGATAGAATAAAACTGGAGCCAGGGCTGGAGGTTATTGGCACCAGCTGCACTCGAATTTTGGACATCCCCCCCCCACTGCCAACATTTCATCCCTGAACTTGTAGTTATGACAAACATTAGATATTTCCAGTTATTTGTCTGAATGATAAAAATGTGAGCAAGAAGATGGTGGCAGATTGAGTTGAACCTACACTGACATTTTCCCAGGAAAACTGTCCTGAATAACCAACTGAAGATGAGCTGGAGATAGTCCTTATAATCAAGAACAGAAAATGGAGACCACAAAGAGACTGGTAGGAAGTGGGGAAGTGTGAGAGGACTGGCCGGGCACACACAGACAACAGTTGAAGTACCAGAGGGATTTGGGGTATAAACACCAAGCTAGGCCCTCAGCCCAGAGCACCAGAAATGAGAAAGGTGCCTACATAACATCTGGATGTGAAAAGTAGCAGGGCTTCTGTCCACCAGGGGGAGACAGCTAGAAATCCAAGCACCCTTTTACATGACCAATGAACAAAATTCTATGTGCCCTCACTCACCTTGGGCTCTGGAAGAAGAAAGGAAGAGTGGACAAGAGCTGTGAGAGGAGAATCCATAGTTGGTGGCAGTGGGTTCAGTTAGTTAGCCTCTACATCCTGGTATCATAAGAGTCCAAAACCAAATTCAATGGGTTGTATTATTGAGCAAAAGCAGAACAAGATCATGGTTTACAATAAGTGTTTCCAGACTGTTTGAAATTGTTTACCTTGCTCAAATCTATATATTAATTATATTATTTCATGTTGAAAAAATAGTTTTTTTCCTCTATAATTCTTAATTCAGAAGAGGTACTAAAGCTTGAGGAGAGAAATAAAAGAGGAAGAATAGAAATAAATGAAAAGGACTGTTTTTTCAAGGATAGGCATTATATATGTTTACTTAACAAATATTTGAGGTGTGCTATGTCTGTTAAAGTAAATATACTCAATCACTAATGTAATCTTTGGAATAATTAAAAAGAAATCCCAACGCAAATTTTCATTTTGTTAAAAAAAAAGTCAAATATAAAAAAAGTTAAATGTTGAAATTAATAGATTAAAATAATATGTTCTTGTTAATAAGATATTAAGCATTAAATCTCAATTGTCACAATGGAAGCTCTAGAAGGATAAAAAAGTACATTTAATATCAGTAAAATAGTCATAGTAAAATTACATTAACAAAACAGAAGATTTAAATAGATTTTGCAATTCAATAGCACAGAGAAGTCTGGGTTGATTTAAGTGCTAATGAAAACATGACTAATTAGATGTGAGGACCAGGCAGAACACCAAATAAATATAAGGATGTTTAAGCCAATCCATGCTCACTTACAGAAGCAGATAGAAGATAATGCTGATCCAAGGAGAAACAGGATAGTGAGGTGCCTGAGTAGGTACCCGAGTCCAAAATGGAAAAGCCCTTGGTATTCTCATGTCTGTACATTCAGGTCTACCTCATTGAATGTAGTAATTTAACAGGTTCTATATAAATTTTATAATTAAAAGTATATTTAATTAGATGCACATCATCTTCTGATGTGATTGCATAATAGACTTTTATATGCCTAATACAACAAAACCAACCTTTTTTTTTCTTTATCTTACTTTTTGTTTTTTGTTCCCAACAAATCAAAGTATTGAACACAGCAGTTGGCTCATAAAAGCTCAAGTCAGAGGAAAGTGGACTACTCAGAATTGCTGATGTTTTGAAAGTTTTCAGTCTTTGAGCGATAAGGATATGATCTCAAATAAAACTTTTCACAACACTATTGTACTTTCTTTATCTTCTAAGCAGAGCCCCTTGTCAGCCTTTGATCCTATTCCACTAAAGTTTCCAGTAATTCAGATGTCCCAGAACAACACATTCTACATCCCTATAATTGCAAACCAGCTGGTAGGACTTCATGAGACCAACAAAAAATACCTTAAGAGGCTGTTTTAAAAACAATTAGTTGCTAAATTATATTCATTCCCCTCATCATTTGAAGTATTCTGCATATAAAATATGCCCACGATTACCTAATTAAAATAGAGGAGAAAAATTTCCTTGCAATTTACCTTTTGGCAAAAACATATTTTTATAATAATCCTGAAGCTGTATTTTTCTCTCTAGTGCCTTTTCCTAACAAAATGTATGCTGTATTCAATAATCCTTTCACCTGTAGGTCTATTGGGCACTGCTAATAATAACTAGACCTTTGCTATTTGTAGAGAAAGCAGCTCAGTGAAAATGGGGTCAGGAAAATCTCTTTCTCAATGGATGCACAACTTCTTATGGAAAAGAAAGGAGGGTACTAAAGTACTCTTTTTAATATATAGGAACCTAATTTATAGACACTGGAATTATATTTGACTATTTTTATAGAATAAATATATGATATATTTTATAATTTCAAAAGTACATCGTATAAAATCATATTTCAAAGGGAAGTTTTCAGGCATAAGGTGTTTAAAATAATAACTGTGATACTTTTTATTAATCATTGTATAAATGATTCTTTATATGCTTGTGCATAAATTACACTTTTCTCTCTTCAATGGAAGGTTTAAGTGGAGTTAATTGTGGTTAAAGATATAATATGACTTTGACCTGAGGATGTATGGGGGGCAATTTGATATAATTTGATACTCTGGTGACATTGCTCTGTAAGTTTTTCCAATATGTTCATTTTTTGAACATTTGAACATTTTAGAGATTTTTATAATGCAAATTTACTGCATTGGTATGCATTTCAGGGCATGATGGATGATTGGGGCAAAACTAAATGGACTGATCAAGCTTAGTTGAACCTTCCAAATAATGAGAAAAACAGTTTTGTTGTATTTTACCCAGGGTTTTGTTGAACATCTAGTGGCAGGAACTGAGCAAAATGTTTCAAATTTCCATGAAAATTATGCTTGGAGACTCTGACTGACACATTTAAAAATATATGTTTATTTGCAATATTATTCCCTAGATTTTTATAGAGTCTGCTTTATAAATATGTTTCTAATTCAGAATTGCTATGATATCTTGTTTACAGTATCGTATATTTAATACAATCAACTAATTGTTATTTTTTACTTAAAAGGCAAGAGATAATCTAAGAAAATGGATACTTGTTTCATCTTTCTAATGTGCATATTTAATCCTGATTGTAATAAGAGTTCAATGCATGAAAACCTTAAGATAAAATTATATACATTATGAGAGTTATTGATGTAGAATTTCAAAACTATTATGACCTTTTATTTAATGTACTTAATTTAGGTTTAATGTAGTAGTTTTCAGTAAAAATGTCCAAATAACTGTATGAAGTATTATTCCTCCATATATATTTATACAAGAGGCCCAGTGCACAAAATCTGTGCACTAGGGGTCATCTCTCAGTCCAGCCTGAATTCTCTCCAATCTGGGACCCCTCAGGAGATGTCTAACTGCCAGACTGGGCCTAAATCGGCAATCAGACATCCCTCTCACAATCCAGGACTGCTGGCTTCTGACAGCTTGCCTGCCTGCCAACCTGCCAGCCTTATCAATGCCTAATTGCTTCCATGCCAGCCCAGTTGCCACCAACTTCCCTTCCCTACTGGCCTGATCACCTCCACTGCCCATACCTGCCAGCCCAGTTTCCCCTAACTGCCATCCCTTGCAGGCCTGGTTGCCCCCAACTTCCCTCCCCTGCACACCTGGTTGCCCAAAACTGCCTTCACTGCTGGCCTGATCACCCACAGCTACACTCCCCTGCTGGTCATCTTGTGGTGGTCATCTTTGACCACATGGGGATGGCCATCTTATGTGAGGGTGTGAGGTTCAATTTGCATATTACTTATTTTTATTTGGGATATGTACTAAATGAACATAAATTTGTATAATACTCTAGAGGTCTGGTACATGAAAATTCATGCACTGGATTGGGGGGTGCCTCAGCCTGGCCTGCCCCCTCTCACAGTCCAGGATCCCTCAGGGGTGGGAGGTAACCCCGTGATCAGGGGAAGGTGATGATTCATCACACCTCTGATCCTGCCACTACTGCAGTGAAAGCCTCAGCTTGCCCTGGTTACCTGAGCCTCAGGTGGCCCCTGGAGGCTGGGCAGCTGCCAACTGAGGCTTGCCTGTGCCTTAGGCTGGCTCTGAGCAGCTGAGGGGAATATGGGATTCTGGAGGCAGGTGAGCAGAGCTCCTAGGCCTGCACCTCACTGTGCTTCTGCTGCTCTGGTAGGGCTGAGGGGTCTGCCATCTTTGAGGGCAGGGCAGTCAATTAGCATATTTATTTTTATTGGCTGTGGACACCGCCACCTTAGCAATGGCATGAGGGTCAATTAGCATATTTTGTCTTTATTAGATCGGATTGTTTTGGGCAAATAATTCAGGTAACTCATGCTCAATTAAATTAATAGTTGAGCAATTTCATAAGAAATTTGAGTAATATGAATAAAATTAATTCTTCACAAATCTAATTTTTCTTAAAGGCAGATTATTTTGCTTATATTTTCCAGATGATTTCACAATTTCTTTCTTAAATATTTTTTTAAGAGTAGGAAAATTTTGGCTTTGAAATTGAGTGATTTTTTTTTGTAAAAAAAGGACTAGAAAAACCAATACCTATGTCAATGAAAACAAAAATTAATTTTTAGTGCACACTTTATTTTGATATTTAGATTAACATTCTCTATAATATGTTAGTCAAACATTAATGGATAGTGGTCAAGAGTGCAAATATAGAAATTAAATAGCTCCAGATTCCATCTCAAGATCACACAGAAACATATCTCACTCAACTGTCTCCCACATCATGAGAAAATTTATATGGTGATTATTTCTCACTTTGATGGTGAACAGATTACAATCTTTGTTTTAATTGGTCTTAGGAAAGTAAATCTACATATGTGAACACATTGTGTGAGCTTTGTTTGCTTATCTTTTATAGTGAGCCAAGGGTTTGCAATATCATTTAGATAACTACAGTTTCAAATCTGCTAGTGTGCCTTGTTTAGCATCTTTTGAAAATAAATGAAGAAGAAATGATAAAGTATTCATTGAGTGCCTCTTTATTTATTTTTTTCATTATTTTGTTATTTTTATCTCTTCCTTAAATTTTGTTATTATTTTCCTCATATATTAGGGACTACCATAAAAAAGGGAAAATATCTTTGGAGTAAGAAGGATTAACCCATGGTCTTTGAAAAGAAAAATGTTTTTATGATATGGATTCATTAAAAGAAACTAATGTTCTATTGGAAATAGGTTGTCTTTCTTCCCTAACATATTTATAAAGAGATTTTGAGCACATCCTTTGGAAGATATGTCATTAAATGTCTTACTTTGAGTTTTCAAACAAGAACCTCCTACAAACTGCATTACAAGAGGAAGTATGTGTGTGTGTGTGTGTGTGTGTGTGTGTGTGTGTGTGTTTAACAATTTGTTTTGCCACCAAAAAAGGATTAAAGATGCAGGATTAAAAAGTTAATCAGGAATGTAAATGGACTTATTAAGAAGATAGGCAAGATGATAAATGACCATTTTGTTAGAAATATCTACCAGGTATAATACTAGCAATAAGAACAATTGCTTAGAGCACCTGTTACAAGGAGATCCACCATTCATTGTATCACTGACATTTGTTGTTGTTGATGATGTATAACAGCAATTTTCAACCAGTGTGCCACAAGAATGTTTAAAACTTATGACACCTAACTATTCAGTCAGGGACACTGACTTACTTTCCCTTAGATGGTCAAATAAAAAGAAATGACCAACAGTCAACACAATAGCCGTTCAGTGTGAATGAATCAAAATTATACATATTTTTGTCATATTGGAAAAAAGTTATATTTTGGATGTACCAAAAATTATAGTAAGTATATTTATGTGTGTCATGAATTAAAAAGTTTGAAGACTGCTGATCTATAAGATTTCCTCACACAATTTGATTTCGGAAAGGTAGATTTGAGCGGATATCTATTCAGTTTGAGGTTAGAGATATTAGCCTTTCTTTAAAAGTTCATAATTAGCCTTTCTTTAATGTTTGTACTTAAATAGGCTTTTATTAATATCTCAAGTATTACCATCACCGTTTATTAGTACATTTGTTTCCTCTTTCTTTCCTTTGCCCTCTCTCTTCCTTCTCAGCCTCCTCCTTGTACTCCAATGTAGCCCATCACCATTCTCTCAGCAGTGAATCTAGAAAGGTTAATGGATTGAACAGAGAGATTCAGAATTAGTTCATTGAACTGAGTAAGCTAGAAATGGGACCAATGAAAATACATTAAGAACTAACTACTTTAGTCCACTTTAATTCATTTTTCCTTCATAGTCACAGCAATGAGAGGCTTTAGGTCAAGATGACAGCACAGGTAAATGCAGCACTCACATTCTCCCATGAGGATATAAAAATTACAACTAGCCTACAGAACAACTATTTTTCAGAACCTCCTGAAATCTAGCTGAACAGAAGTTCTACAACCAAGGATATAAAGAAGAAAATACTTGGAGACTGGTAGGGAAGGGTACAGATGAAGAACAAGCTGGTTCCATACCCACATGTGGTGAATAAATGCCTAGAGGCATATCTGGGCTGCAGAGGTCCCCCTGAGGTGTGAGGGGTCCCAGCTCCATCCTAGGCCCCCCTCCAGCCCAGGTTTCTAGTGCAAGGTAGATAAGTTCCTGTAACTTCTGGCTGTGAAAAGCAGAAGGGATTGTGGCCAGAGGGCTTCTGGATTCCTAAGTATAGCTTTTAAAGGACTTGCACACAAACTAACTAGGACTTACTCATTCTGAACTCCAGCAGTGGGGCAACAGCTCAAAAGGCACCAAGGAATACAAGGAGGAACCAAATTTTCTCCCATCAGGGGTAGAGTTGGAAGGGCTGCTTTTTCCCAGACAGAAATGCTAACAGAGGCCATTGTTTCTTTTTTGAGCTCTTCCCCTAAAGAGCCAGCTGGCAGGAACCATATTTGATTCTTTATCAAACTGGCTAACACTGTTCACCTCACCCCTGGTTATTTCCTCAGACCCTGCCCACACATAATTGGGGCTCACCCAAGTCCTGTTGCAAGTGGCTTTCTCATATAAATAGCCTGCCTTGGTTTTAGGCATTCCTGAAATCTCTCAAACAAGCAGCATCTAGCCTTGGTGTGTCCCATACATCTGGCCTAACACTAGTGACAGAAAGCCTTATTCTCAGTTTGGCCTCTTCGGGTCACCTCAAAGCCAAGCATAAGTAGTAGCCATCTATGGATTACTTTGTAGTTCATAATGATGGTCCTGGATAGAGCACAGGTGGCTGCTGATCATAGCCTACAACTCCCAGGAGGCCCCAGACTGTGCACCTCAATAAGCACCAACCAACCACCTCCAAAAGTGACACAAGGGGTGGAATCAGTGAACACCAGAGCCCCACTGAAGTAATTCCTGCTCCATGAGTTTGGTCTCTGTGCAGGTAATCTTCCATAGTGTTTGCAGCTATTCCTCAAAGCTGATCAGCCTGTGATTACATTTCTACCACAGAGGTGCCAACAGCAAGCAAGGTTTAACTCTAACAGGAGGATATACATCACCCATATTGGGGTCTTATTAAGAGGGCCCAAGTTGGGTGATCAGGGAGACTGAGCAACTAGACTCTTTAAGCCACGCTACCAAGTCCCAGATATATAGCAGCTCTATCTAATTCAAAGAACAAACAGGAAGGCAGCCAAAAAGAGGATAAAAAGAAACATGGCCCAAATGAAAGAATGGAGCAAAACTCCAGAGAAATAACTAAACAAAATGGAGACAAGCAATTTAAGATATTGTCACTAGGCTTAGATAGATGGTGCAAAGTTCCCTCTACCACTTTAGATTAGTGCATTCAAAGCCAAGAAGGATCTGGAAGGATTATTGTCTAGAGGAATCGCTTTACATCAGGTCTTGTTCTGCTCTGGATATGTTAATTTTATAAATGCTGAATAGTATGAAGGTAATAGAAATGCTTATGCTAAGAATACTCTATCTCTAGGAATGAAGGGTTCTTAGCACATCAAGAAGTACCTATAATAATTAATTATATGCTTGGATGGCATAGGCCATGAGCTAGGCCCAAATAGTAAAATCAAACAAACAAAATAAAATAATTACAACAACAAAAAAGGCACTTAAGGAATGTGGAAGGCAAAGTATTCTTTTGTTTTTAAGTAAAGGAATCACAATTTAAATTAGAATAGCACTGCTGACCTCTCTCTAAGCCTTGTAACTTACTACTCCACAATAGAGGGTGACTTTTCTCAATTTCCATTGTAATTTATTCTTATTCACCTGCTAAAATAGGATGAATTTGTTGTCATAGGCAGCTAGGAGTGAATAAAAGAGAAGGGAGCTAGATTGGCTGGACCTAATTGAGTCTGGAAGTTAGAGTTAATCTGGCTTGGAAGTTACAGCTTTAGACACCCCAGGTAATAGCCAAATCCCACCCAAGAGGATTAACATTTTTATTTCACTCCCTTGTAGAGAGAAAGGACTGGGTATCCAATCTCCCAAAAGTACAATAGGTCCAAGGTCCTGGACTATGGGAAAGGGCAGGAACAAACAAAAGGAGGGATTTATTTGCTAGGCATATGTATGGCAGGAGTCAAGACAATAACCACAGAGGAGATTCTAGTTGAGAAAAGGATTGGATGAGGGCATAAAACCCCAGAAGATCTAAGAAAGAGATTGGATGGGGGAGTGCTTAACATAATTACTAGAAGGATCAAGAGAGAGATTGATTAGTTTGAAAGAATGTTTGCCCATTTTCAGGCCTAAGATAATATAATTAAGGCTTAACAAAGGCCTGGCTGGGTAGAATGTGCTCACCCATTTGTTTGCATGTTCTTTCTCTGTTGCAGCCATGTGAGCCCAGCAGCCATGCGGGCCCAAACTTGGGTGGGCTCCAAGCATGGGACTGGGTGTGACAGCCCATTGTAGGAAGAAGTGCAGCCAGGAATGTAGACTGAGCTGGACTAAGCTTTGGCATGGATTAAATTGGATGCCCTGCCAGTGCCAGGTAATGGACCTTGGTACTCCTTCTGTGCTTGGTAAAGACTAGACTGCACTTCTTGCACAGCAGGATGCAGCAGGTTGTGGATGAGACACTGGGCAACTGGGAACAGTTGTTTGTGTTTGCTCCAGCTCCAATAAATCTTCCCATATATGAGTCTTATGACACCATGGAAGAGCTCTATTTTCCACCTAATATTTAAGCACTGCTTCTACTTTCCCCTTATTGAACCAATCCCTAATGACATTTAAGAGTTAAAATCATACAGGTCTTATCTTTTATTACTCTGAACATTCTGGTAACAGAATCATTTTTAAAACTCAAGGTCATTTGCCTGTATAACCAATCTATATCTTACAACCTAGATTGATTAACAATGATAATGACATTTTAGTTTCCATCTACCTGGATTTTGTCTGTTTTTCAATAGGTTCAGAATTCAGTAGGTATGAGAAGGATAAATTTTACTTATCTTTGAAAGCCATAACAGTGGATATAACTAGAAAAGTGGATAAGGGAGTCTGGAATGGATAGAAGAAGCATAGAATGAAAATGTACATTTCCCTCTCAATAATCACAAATTTATAGTAATAGGCAGAATGCCCTAAGCAGAATGTTCAGAGTAATAAAAGACAAGACTTGGATGATTTTAACTCTTAAATGTCATTAAGAATTGGTTCAATAAAGGGAAAGTAGAAGCAGTGCTTAAATATTAGATGGAAAACAAAATATTATTTTGTCCCTGAATTGAAGAGAATGGAATGATGTCAGGGAAAGAAAGAATACTGTGTGTTAATTCTCCTGAGAGATCAAGTAAAATGACTGAAAAAATGTCTTCTGTGGCTAGAAATGTAAACTTTATTGGTACAGTAGTGGCCCAGTGCACAAAATTTGTGCATGGAGGGGAGGTTTCCTCACCCTAACTTGCACCCTCTCCAATCAGGGACCGTTGTGGGTGTCTGAAAGTTGGACATCCCTCTCGCAATCTGGGACTGCTGGTTCCTAACTGTTCACCAGCCTGCCTACCTGATCACCATTAACTGCCTGCCTGATTGGCCCTAAATGCCCTCCCCTGCTGGCCTGATATCACCCCCAACTGGCCTCCCCTTCCAACATGGTTGCTCCCAACTGCCCTCTACTGATAGTCTGATTGCCCCTAACTGACTCTGCCTGCCTGATCACCCCTAACTGCCCTCCCCTGATGGATTGATCTCACCCACAACTGTCTTCCCATATAGGCCAGATCTTGTCCCCCAACTGCCCTCCTCTGCTGGCCACTTTGGTTCTGATTGGTTGATTTCTATACCAGTCAGTGTCAAAAGCTCCGCCTTTTAGGCAGCTATTGGATTCTCACAGTTCACCTATATTTGGATCTGATTAGTTGGTTTCTATGCCAATTAGCATCTAAAGCTCTGCCTCCTAGGCAGCCATTGGCCCCTCAGAGTTCATCCAGATTTGCTTCTGATTTGTTGGTTTCTATTTCAGTCAAGAAACAGCCAGACATTAAAATCAGTGGTATGAGGTAACTAGTGATTGCATTTGTTTTCTTAATGGAGAGCTTGAACACATTTATAAATGATAAAAAATAATTCAATACAAAGAACATACTTGTATATACAAGATAAAAAAAGATAATTTAAGCAGGAAGCACAACTTTTCCCTTAATCTTCTCAGAATTTTTATGAAAGGCTTACCAACATTTCATAACAATAGAGTATTTACAAGATGTCTCCAATTTTTCAGTCTCCTTAAAATAAATATCTGTTTCTAAAACTTTAAATATTGGAAAATATTTTAGTAACTTGAGATAAATATATGGATTTTTTCTCTGAGTTTGGTAAAATTGTGCACTGTTGATATTTACAGCATGTACTTTAGATGCAGGCAGACATGGATTTGATTTCTTATAGTACTTAGTAGTAGCATGACCTTGAGGTCTTTACTTGTCTATATCTGATACCATTGATATTGAACACTTCATTATAAAGATATTTACGTATTTTTTACTCAAGTCCTTTGTTCAATTTTATGTTGTTGTTGTTGCTTTCTTTTTAGCAACTTGATTTTTTAAAAAATTCTGCATCTGTAATACTAACAATAAAAGGTTTTTAAAAAATATTCTGTAAACAGTTTTTCTATCTTATATAAAAGATAGTATTGACTTGTATTCATTTTATTTGTTTAATAAGTATAATAAATTTAAGCTATTTATAGATATGTCTGCATTGCTCATTATAATATTTATTTTATAATTTTATAAATTATGAAACTTTCCTTATTCCAGTGATTATTTTTTATATTCTTGAAATAATTTAATACTGAAATATATTCTGGTATTGATTGTTTTCTTACTAATTTGGCCAGTTATTGATAATATGAAAACTAAGGTATTTATTTATCTTAAGAAAACTTTATTGTGCTCTGTATATTTTAAAAATGAAAAGGATAAATATAAAATATATGTGAGAAGTAAACAATGAGAATACAAAGAGTTGTGGCACTCAAACTCCAGCTTAAGCAAAAGAGCAATACTAGAATCCAAGAAGTCCCCATGTGGTCCTTCAGATCCTATTTCAATATTTTACTTTCCCCAAATATTTACTATTCAGAATTTTCCTTGTAAAATTCCCTTAATGCTCTTGAGGGTTTTATTACCTAAGTTAGAATCACTAAATATATGTATTTTTGCATGGTTCTGAATTTTGAAAATGAAATGTACTGCATATATTTGTACTACATATTATTTGCAATAATATATTCAGGTATATTAATATTTATCTTTTTCTATTACACATATATATGGTACTCAATTTAAAGTGATCTTCTGCAGTGGTTGGCAAACTGAAGCTCATGAGCCACATGCAGCTCTTTGGCCCTTGAGTGTGACTCTTCAAAATACTACTGTCTGGGCAAGTCTATTTTGAATAAGTGGCATTAAAAGAAGTTTACGTTTAAAAAATTTGGCTCTTAAAAAAAATTTCAATCGTTGTACTGTTGATATTTGGTTCTGATGACTAATGAGTTTGCCGACCACTGTTCTAAGGGACAAAATAATGCAGTTTTATTTTTCATTTGTATTTCTTTATTTTTTAACCCATTATGTTTACTTTTTAACTGCTGTGTTTATACCTGATGCTGCGATCCTTCTTCTCTGATTACTTTCAATTCGAAGAAAACTTTTAGCCATTCTTTAAGAAATAGTTTTAAATGTTATATTGGGGAAAGATGGTACAAATTATTTTAATTTATTTTATCTCTAAGTATTTTATCTGTTCTTCATTGCTAAAAGTTATTTTTGCCACTACCTAGTCCACTCAAGCTGCTCTATCAAAATACCACAGATTGGGTGGCTTAAAAATGACATCATTGCTTTTGCGCCTGAGTATAGCAAATTGGCCTTGAAAACACTAATGAGGATTCCCAAGCTCAAAGTGGCATTGAACTCCCCACATACTCCAGACAGGAACCCCACACAGTGGAGGCCACAGATGATTTAACAATAGGCAAAATAATCAATATTTCACATGTTGCTATTTTAAAAATCTAGTTCCTTGTGTTCTACTATTTTATATTGTCTTTGAGACATGAGCCCACTTAAATTATGCCCTAATATACTTATTTAAATTGCTTCATATCGAACTCTAATCCTGCTTTTATATTTGTACTAATTAATTTCATGGATAGTGTATTGTTTCTGTGTACCTCTACATTGGCTGGATATTTAACATTCTGAATTATAAGATTGTCCTCTATGCAACTTATAAATCAATTTGATGATCTATTTATACCTGGATTTATAACCCAACAGATGTTTGTGTAGTTATATACCCAGATGAATACTGTATCCTGTGGCTTATAATGCTTCTAGGTGATCAATTATGATTGAGACTAACAGACTTTGAATTTAATAGATCATTTAGCAAAAGTATTAAAATAACAATATGACAATTACATTTTTCACTTATATTGAAGATTCCAAAAAAAGTTTATGTGTATTTAGCAAAACTAAAGAAAACTATATAATTTTTCATGATTATGACCTAAAGTTAGAGTTTAAATTACCAAGTACCTATTGTGTATGAACTGTAGTCACTTCTCTACATAGATTTTTATTGTTAATAAAAACTTATATCATAACAGCAAATACCTTCAACTATTAAGCCACAATATTTAAAAACATTAATGTTATATTATATTTAAAAAATATAGGACAATTTAAATGTATGCTAATTTTATGTGTTTTTTTTTTTAACCATCAGCATGAAATTGTGTGAGATAGAAATATAGATTATTAAAAAATAGTTAGGGTTACAGAATAAATCAATTTGAAAACCACTGTTAGTTAGCACATTATATCCTAAAAATTATTAGTGAAGGTGGTAATACTGTGGTTTGGTGCATTGATGAAAATATCCTAATAGCAACATTGAGTCCAAATGGGAAAAACATAATATAATGGAGTAACTTATGGATATAGACAAGAAATGAAAAATGAACAAAAATTCAGAAATTAGAATAAACATGTTTTGAGGAAACATTGAATAGAACTTATTGCTTAAATTGTGGTTAATTTATTGTTTATGACAGACAGTGTAAGAAGTATTTCTGAACAGTTATATACTCTGAAGGCTATGGAGAAACTGGAATGCCAGGTTGCTAATAAAGTGATGTTAAATTTTAAATGTTCTATTTTATAGTTAAATTTTATAATTAGGACTTAGAGAATAAGTTATAGTCTATAAATAAAGACAAAAACACCTGATTCAAATTTTGCTTTAAAATACTAATCTTGCCCTGGCCAGTTTGACTTAGTGAATAGAGTATTGGCTTATGTACTGAAGGGTCCCAGGTTCAATTCCAGTCAAGGGTGCATGCCTAAGTTGCAAGCTTAGGTACCCAGTCTCATCATTGATGCTTCTATCTCTCCCTCTTCTTTCCTCTCTCAAATCAATAAAAATATATTTAAAAAATAAAATACTAATATGTAATATCAGCAAGATGGTGATATAGGAAGCTCCAAACACTTTTTTTTTCCTATGGAGACATCAGTTCAACAATAATACACATTCCAATTATTTTTGAAAGGAAGTTAGAGGCTGCTGTATGTAAGACAAGTTTAAAATCAAAGGAGAATTCACTTTTTTATAATAGTCTCTCACCATAGGCCCTCCCCATAGTCAGGAAGAAAAATTCTCTCTACATAACCCTGAGATGAGTGAAAGAAAACTGCACCATGCATCAAATGTTCTAATTTTAGCGGGTTGCAGGTTTTTGTCTACCCAACATAGGCAAGTATACTCAGGGTACCTGGGAGCCACTGAGGACCAAAAAGAGCTGGGTAGTGTGTGCTGCTGCTTCCGTAGACAGACACTGAAGAGAGCAGCAGATGAAAAGTACCTGAAAAAAAAAAGGATTGGCCAATCCCTCTAAGGATTACCTGCACAAGTCAGAGAAAATTCATCACAGAAAGTGTTCGAGAGGTTCTCAAATCTTTAGGCTAATTTGTGAAGATCTTTCATTGTATCTAATCCCTCACTATTTTTCAAAAACACCTGTATCAGCCCTAACTGGTTTTGCTCAGTGGATGGAGCACCGGCCTGCAGACTGAAGGGTCTCAGGTTTGATTCCGGTCAAGAGCATGTACCTTGGTTGCAAGCACATCCTCAATAGGGATATGCAGGAGGCAGCTGATCAATGTTTCTAATTCTCTATGTAAAAAAATAAATAAAAATGTTAATAAAAACACCTATATCAAAATAAAGCTATAAGGAACATAAAGAAACAGGGAAAGGTGGACAAATAGAAGATACAATATAATTTTCCGGAAATCAACCCTAAAGAAACCAAGATATATTAATTAATAAAAAAATATTCAAAATATTATCATAGAGATGCTCAAGAAAACAAGCTCAGAAAAACAATGCATGAATAAATAGAGAATTTCAGCAAAATGATAGAATATATAAAAAAATAACTAATTTTATGAAACTAGTCAGGAAATTGATTGCATCAGAAATCCAAAGTCTCCCAACAAATGAAAGCTCAAGCCCAGATGACATCACTGCTAAATTCCAAACATTTAAAGATTTAACACCAATCCTTTTCAAAGGTTCCAAAAATTGAGCAAGAAATAGTTCCACATTCATTTTACAAAGGCAGAAATATTCTGATATCAAAACTAGAAAATATTCTACAAGAAAAGAAGACCACAGGCCAATAACCTTGGCAAACATAGCTACAAAATCATAAAAAAAAGTACTAGCAAACTGAATACAATAAAGCAATAAAATGATCATACATTATGATAAAGAGGGATTTGTACCTGGGATGCAAGGGTAAGTCAACATCTCCAAATCAATCAATATGATACAGTACATTAATAAAACAAAGTATAACTAGCACAGGTTCTAATAATTGTAGAATAAAAAACAAACATCTGGTAAAATTCAATACTCTTCTTTTTTGGATTTTTTTCTCTCTTTATTGATTAAGGTATTACATATGTACCCTTATCCCTCCATTCCCCCCAAACCCCCACTAATTCCCTGGTGTCTGTGTCCATTGATTAAGCATATGTGCATGCATACAAATCCTTTGGTTGATCTCTTCCCCTTACCCGCACTCTCTCCTACTTGCCCTCTGAGGTTTGATGGTCTGATTGATGCTTCTCTATCTCTGGATCTGTTTTTCTTTATCAAATTATATTGATAATTATCTTCCCAAATGAGTGAGGTTTTGTGATATTTATCTTTTTCTGACTGGCTTATTTAACTTAGCATAATGCTCTCCAGTTCCATCCATGCTGTTGCAAATGGTAAGAACTCCTTTTTTACTGCAGCATAGTATTCCATTGTGTAGATGTACCACATTTTTTTAATCCACTCATCTTCTGATGGGCACTTAGTTTACAAATCTTAACTATGGTAAATTGTGGTGCTATGAACATAGGGATGCATATATCCTTTCTGATTAGTGTTTCTAGTTTCTTGGGATATATTCCTAGAAGTGGGATCACTGGGTCAAATAGGAGTTACATTTTTAGTTTTTTGAGGAAACTCCATATTGCTCTCCACATTGACTTCACCAGTCTTCATTCCCACCAGCAGTGAAGGAGGGTTCCTATTTCTCCACATCCTCACCAGCACTTGTTGTTTGTAGATTTGTTGATGATAGCCATTCTGACAGATGTAAGATGATAACCATATTGTCTTTTTTATTTGAATCCCTTGGATGATTAGTTACTTTGAGCAGGTTTTTATATGTCTCTTGGCCTTCCTCATGTCCTCTTTCAAAAAGTATCTATTTAGATCCATTGCTCATTTTTTAATTGGGTTGTTTATCTTCCTTTTCTTCAGTTGTATGAGTTCCTTATAAATATTATTGCTAAAACCCTTATTGGTGATTACATTGGCAAATATGTTCTCCCATGCAGAGAGCTTTCTTGTTGTTTTGTTGATTATTTGTTTCTTTTACTATACAGAAACTTTTTATTTTGATGTAGTCCTATTTGTTTATCTTCTCTTTAGTTTCCATTGCCTTAGGAGCTGTTTTGGTGAAGATATTGCATTAGTATATGTCTGAGATTTAGCTGCCTGTGGATTCCTCTAATATTTTTATGGTTTCCCATTTTATGTTTCAGTCCTTTATCCATTTTAAGTTTATTTTTGTGTATGGTATAAGTTGGTGGTCTAATTTCCTTTTTTTTGTATGTATCTATCCAATTTTCCCAACATCATTTATTGAAGAGACTGGCTTGACTACATTGTATGTTCATGTTTCCTTTGTCAAATATTAATTGAGAATAGTGGCTTGGGTCAATTTCTCTTTTTACTATTCTATTCCATTGGTCTACATGTCTGTATCCTTCTATTTTGAAACACTCAAAAAACTAGAATGAATAAACTAATCTATTTATATAAAAGGATAATATGCTAAGTGTCCCTTACTCCATCTGACTGGTTGCTATGATGTACACTGACTACCAAGGGACAGATGCTCAACTCAGGAGCTGCTGAGCTTCAGTGACTTGGCAGCATGAGTTATTGGATAACACACCCTGAAACTAGAGAGGAGGGAGCCCAATTTCTTGTGGGGCTTCACAATTCCACCTTTGCTGTGGCGTATGTTGTTGCTGAAGCACTATTGGCCCCAAATCTGGTTTACTACACATTTGCATTTCATTTTGCACCCTGTATGACAGCAATTTTGCAGAGTGTTCTCTCAATCTCTGGGACCCCTCAAGGGATGTCAAAGAGCTGGTTTCAGTCTGATCCCCACAGGTCAGGCCCAGGGACCCCACCTGCCAGAGGTACATTGCTCACTCTACAGATGTCCTTTGAGCCATGGCATTGTCCCAGATGTGGCTAGCTGTGGAGGGACCATAGGAGGGACCAAAGGGGCTTGGCTCCAGGGTATGTCCAGCCTGTCTCACCCAATCTCAATCTGCCAGCTGCCTTCTAATTAATTTCCTTTCAATGTGCATGAATTTGTGCACTGGGTCACTAGGCTTAATGTAATAAAGGCCATATATGACAAGCTTACAAAGCTTAAAGTTCCTCTAATATCAGGAAAAAGGAAAAGGTGCCCACTTTTTTCACTTTCATTAAGCATAGTATCAGAAGTCCCAGCCAGAACTTATAGGCCAGGAAAAGTAGTAAAAGGCATTCAAATCAGAAAGGAAGAAGTAAAATTATCTCTGTTGGTATATGCCATGGACTAGTATGTAGAAAAATCCAAAGAGCCTTCAAAAAGAATAAAAATTAATAGACCTATTCAGAAAAGTTGCAGGATATAAAATAAAAATATTTGTAAACTGACAATGAGAGTTTAAAAATAAAACAAACTAAGATGATCCCACTTACCACAGCATCAAAAAGAATAAAAAAAACTTTAGGATCAACTTCACCTTATAAACTAAAAACTAAAAAACATTGCTGAAAGTAATTAAAGAACAGAAAAATTGAATGATATATCATGATCATGAATGGAGCACTTAATATTGTTAAAATATCAATACTCCTCAAATATATCTACAAATTCATTTCACTCTCTTCCAAGATTTCAATGGAATTTTACACAGAACTAGAAAAAATAATTCTGCAACTCACACAGAATTAAAAAGAATACCAAATATCTAATATTGTCTTGAAAAAAAAAAAAGAACAAAGCTAGAGGACTTAAATTTCTATTTTTATATTTATTTTTACATTATACTTCACATATAAAATTACATTAGTTTTGTGTGTACTACATAGTGATTATACATTTATATACCTTACAAAGTGATCAAACCAGTACATCCAGTACCCATCTGGCACCATACATAGTTCCACACTTAACATACCTCTGATTATTTTTGTAATTGGTAATTTATACTTCTTAATTCTATTTCCTGGTTTTCAAACCTATTGCAAAGCCACAGTAATAAAAACAGGATGATACTGGCAAAATGACAGACATATAAAGCAAAATAAAGAGCATAGAAATAAACAAATGCATACATGGTAAGGGGACTTTTGACAAGGTTCCCAAGACTACACAATTGGGAAAAGATAATCTCTTCAACAGATGGTTTTAGGAAAACTGGATATCCACATGCAATAGAATTAAATTGGACCCTCATCAGACACTATACACAATTATGTCATAATAAATTAAAGACTTAAAATAAGATGTGAAATAGTAAATGTCTTAGAAGCAAACAAAGAGAAAAAGCTTCAAGACATGGTATTGGTGATGGTTTCTTTGGTATGACATCAAAAGCACAGCTAACAAAAAGAAAAAAAAATAGATATATGAGAAGCTTCCAAACAAAAATGTTTCTGTACATGCACAGCAAAGAAAAATTTAGTGGAATAAAAAGACAACCAATGGAATGGGAGAAAATATCTATTTTTAAGACATATTTGTAATGACGTTAGTATTCAAGATACAAGGAACTTAGACCACTTGTTAGCAAATAAACAAATAACCCAATTTAAAAATGGCCCAAGGACTATAATAAACATTTTCTAAAAAAGTCATATATATGGCTGACAAGTAGGTATATAAAAAGATACTCAACTTCACTACTCATCATGAATCAAAGCCTAAATAATATACCACCTTATATCTATTAGGGTGGCCATTCTCATATATATACACACCCATATATATATATATATATATATATATATACCAGAGGCCCAGTGCACAAAATTCATGCATGGGTAGAGTTCCAAGGCCTGGCTGGAAATCAGGGCGAATCTGTGGGATGACTGACAAGGTGAATAGGGGGCCCCTGTTGGCATCCATTTTGGTTGGCTTAGCATTACCTGCTCACCAGGCCTGTCCCCCACCGCCACTGCTGGTCTGGGCTTGCAGGCTAAGGGCAGCTCTTGCATTTAGCATCTGCCCCACTAATGGTCAGTGTACATGATAGTGACTGGTCGTTCCACCAGTAGTTCTGCCATTCAGTCAATTTGCATACAGTATTAGGTTTTTATTATAGGATATAAAATAACAAGTGTTAGTGAGAATGTGAAGAAATTGGAACTGTTGTATTCTGTTAGGGGGATGTAAAATGGTATAGCTATTATGTAAAAGAGTTTTGGAGTTCCTCAAAACATTAAAAGTAGAACTACCATATGATTTAATAATCTCACTTCTGGATAGTTATCCAAAAACTTTGATATCATTACCTTAAAGAGATGTTTACACTCCCATGCACATTGCACCGATATTCACAATTGCTAAGAAGTGGAAACAATGCAAATGTACATTGACAGATGACTGGATTAAATAATGCACAATGTAGATATAATGGGATTCTATTCAGGCTTAAAAATAGAAGGAAATTCTGTCATATGCTACAACAGGAATGAATCTTGAGGACATTCTGTTAAGCAAAGTAAGCCAGTCTTAGAAGGACAAATACTTCATGATTCCACTTACATGAATTATCTAAAGTACTCAAATTCATTGAAGCAGAAAATAGAATGTTGGTTGCCAGTAGCTGATGAGAGGAGAAATGAGAGTTGCTGTTCAGCGAGTATAAAGCAGGTAAGAATGAAAAGTTCTAGAAATCTATAAAATATTGTGCTTATAATTAACAAAACTGCACTGTACACTTAAAATTGTATTTAAAAAGGTAGGTACCATGTATGTGCTCTTTTTTACAATATTCATCTGAAATGTAGTCATGGGTTGATTGAACCAGGGAGTTGGGATAGTTAATAGGATATTTGAGAAATACAGCAAGAAATTAAGAGGCTTGATTTTGGATGACAACAGATTTTTTTTTAAAAAATTTAGTACTTATAAAAATAATCGCCATTCTATTTTAGATGTATGATAAATGTAGAAAAAATTAAAAAGAAGCAGAATACCAATAACAATGAATGTTTTCAGATGAAAAGAGATTGAGTCAAATGTGAATATATGAAAGAAAAATTGCAGTATTTAATTTTGCTTTTGCCATTTACTGCATACTGGAATTTGATAGTTTTGTATCACATGACATATTATTTTATTTATTTATTTATCCTTTCCCTAAGGATATTTCTTCCATTGCTTTCCAGAGACAGTGGAAGAGAGGATCGGAAAAGAGAAAGACAGAGAAAGACAGGAGAGAGTGACAGATTGATGTGAGAGAAACACATCGAGTGGCAACCTCCCACAAATGTCCTGTAAAAGGCAGGGAATGAACCCTCATCCAGTTACATGCCCTTGACCTAGAATCAAACTTGTGACCCTTTGGTGCAGGGGCACTGCTCTAACCATTGAGAACCACTGGCAGGGATCATATGGCATTTTAAAGATATGTAACATTTACCAAAAATAACTATGTCTTTTTACATAAGCATTTTAAGAAATTCTGCTAAAAATATTAGGCATTTTTAAAGTGTTCATTTATTTGATCTAGTAACTCATTTTTAAAACTAGAATATAATAATTATCTTTTTGCTCTATATTTAATCTTTCAGCCTTCTCTCCCTCTCTTGACCTAAAACACACATATAAATAAATAAATATAAGCAATAATACCAAAGTTATAGAAATAGTTGTTGTTGTTTTTTAAATCTGCCTAAAGAAAAAAAAACAAATTCCCCAAGGTCTGAACAGACATTTAAGCAAAAATATCTAAGATTTAATAAAGAAAATGGACACAAATTATATTTCAACATAATTTTCCTTAGGGAAATATTGACTAAAACAAGAATTTAACACTACACACCTATTAAAATGGCTATAAACTTACACTATATACTAAGTGGCCAGATTATTATGATCTCTAAATCTCTGAATGAATATAATCTGGCCACTCAGTGTGTGTGTGTGTGTGTGTGTGTGTGTGTGTGTGTGTGTATGTGAGTGTGAATGTATATTGGAGGCCTAGTGCATGAATTCGTGTCGTGCATGGGTGGGGTCTGGCGAGTCTGGACAGGGGGAGGGGATATGGACAGTTGTCCAGCCTGCTTGCTGGTCGAACTCCTGGTCAAGGAGACAATTTGCATATTAACCTTTTATTACATAGAATATACACTGAGTGGCCAGATTATTATGCATTCAGAGATCATAATAATCTGGCCACTCAGTGTATATACTAATTATTCATGAATGTATGGGGCAATAGAAACTCTCATTTACTGCAGATGAATTTGCAAATTGATATAGTCATTTTGAAAGACACTTTGGCAGGATTTTTTCAAATTAAGCAAAGACATACCATATGATTCAGCATTTATGCTCCTAAGTATTTATCCAACTGATCTAAAAACATATTACAACATAAAACTTTGTGTATTATTATTTATATATACTCAACAAAACCACAAGGACCCAAAATGTTCTTCAATATGTAAAAAGATTAAAAACAAAACAAAATTATAATATAACATACAGTAGAATATTATTCAACAATTACAAGAAAAGAGTTATTTATTCACAGAACAACATTGATGAATCTAAAACACATCTTATTAAGTAAAAGAAGCTACACTTAAAAAAGCTACATATAGTTTACTTGTAATTCTGGAAAGGAAAATACATATAAGTAGAAAAAAGAGAAGTTGTTGCCAGTCTTGAGAAAGAGTAGTATTTGACCAAGGGAAGAATTGAAAAAACTTTAGGGTCCTGGAAATCTGTATATTATACAGTTGTGGATACATGATGCTATGCATTTGCCAAAACTCATTCAAATTACAATACAAACTGTAAACTTTAATAATCATAAATTTTAGCTCTTTCTCTACCATTGAGGTGTGTGCATTTGATTCTCCTTTGGCATGTCTTCCCCCGAGACTTTTAGGATCAAAAAGTTCCTAGCCAAGAAGTGAAAGCAGAATCAGTACATTCCCCAATGGGTTTGGATGACAACAGGTAATAAAATCAGGTACCACTCTGTGGGAACCTCTTTCCACGTCCCGCGTGGTTCAGGGTTCCCGGTTCAGGGTTCGGGTTCTGAAGGAGGCCGCATGCAAACGAAATGAGAGACCAGAAAACATTAATTTGGCGATATTGGGGGGCCAGGCGGGAGCCTTCCTCTAGTGGAAAGGACTGCCACTTGCTCTGGCCTTTTTCTCCCTTTTATTAAGGCTTTGGGACACACCCCTAGCCTTTAGGCAGGAAATAACAAAAACAGAAATTAACATGAAACAAACAGATAGAGGTTGCTTCAACCAATAATGTTTCAACTAAACCATGAGTAATCAGCTCTGACCTTTCAGAGCAATTAAGGTTGACCAGCCTTCTGGCTTCCTGTTTACATCCATTTAATAAGAACAATATTTGGTTTCCGACACCACTCAAAGGAGACATTGGAGAAGAACTAAACTGGGTCTATGAGGAATCATACAAGAAAGATGGCTCACATATTTATGCTGTATCCAGGTTGCCCTTACCTCTAAATAAATGAAAAGATCAGTATGGTCTGGACAGTTGGGCATTTTAATTAGGAAATTATTGGACTCATGATTTTTCTCTCTTGACTTCTTTTTTCTGCAGCAGTAGGTTGGTTCAATATTAAATGTGTGAGATCTTTTAAAAATAATAATTATCATTACTTAAAAAGGGTAGAGAATCTCAGGATAAACTGCATAATGGCATGCATTTAACTGTATTACACTGTGCACCATATTCTCACTAGAGAGCTTCTATAAAAGCTGTGTTGACTTGGATGTTTTTGGGAAAAAGATGGTTGAGAAGAAACTACAAAACTAAAAAAAACTAAAAACTGCAGCCAGAAGCCAATTCCAGCATGTCATAATTGCAAGAGTTTTATTGAAAAGTTGATGGAACTTGGGGATTCAACAAGGACTGAGTCACATATATTATCACCTGTTGTGAATGGCTAAAGGTATTTTCCCAAACCTGAAACGGATGATTGCTTGCTGCCAGACAGCTCAGGTCATATTAATCTATGTGTTATTGTCTCCTGTTGGCCAAACACCTGAACAGCTGAAGGCAATCCCCCAAGCTGAACAATGGATTCTGTACAAATCCCTACTCTTTGAAGTATATATCTCCACCTTGCCTTAGCACAGATTGTGTTAATAAAAAGCAAGGAGACCTGAGACAAGAGAACTTGGTTCCTTTAGCCAAGCTCCTCTGCTCTCACCCTCCAAATGCCTTTCAAAATTATGTTTTCTCTCTGGACTCTTATTGGATCTGTGCACAGCCACTTTTCCAGATTCCAGAACCCTTCTAGATGCTTGATCAAGACCACCGATGCCAAATGGCAGCCAACATCTGGCAAACTGAAGATAAATATTGTACTCTAGTTGGTGAAGATGCTGATGTTGATTTATTAGGATATGAGTTACCAATTCTGAAATTTCTGTACATATATAATGCTATTGGAAAAGTAAGTGAATGGATAGAGGATAGTGGAAGTCAACTGTTTCATTGTTGTAAAAGATAAGGGAGGAGAGTTAAGTGTGAACCATGTGGTACTGGATTAAAGTTGGAGGCATCAAGATAAACTCCAGCAGAAGATCCAACCACCTGAGTCCAGTTCAAATACTGACTCACACAACTGTGAGCAAATAAAATGGTTTTTGTTTTAAGCAAATAAAAAAAAGATGTATTCATGCTATGTATATGTATATGTATATGTATATGTATATGTATATGTATATGT
>JAAGEH010000012.1:40299177-40306677 GCA_011751065.1 Lasiurus cinereus
TATGTATATGTATATGTATATGTATATGTATATGTATATGTATATGTATATATACATACATATCTGTATATGTATATGTATAGCTAAATAAATACATTAATAGTTATAGATATGTGTATATACAAAGGTTCTAGAAACAGTGACACTAGTGGAAATGAACATACCCAACAATTAGAAGTCAATTTGTAATAGCATTTTCCTATGAAAGAAATTGCAACTTATAAGATAAATGGGTCATTCTAAGGCTGAACAACAAATATGCAGGATTAAGTTGGAATGTCTTATTGTCCAAAAATAAGGGAATTCTCAAATATGAACATTTTAAATGTGAATGTCAAAGGATGAGGAAGCCATCTGACAGAGCTCCCAATGACTAAAACTGGTGCAATTTGAGCACCAAAATAAATAATATTGTATTGGATTATAATTATAAGTTGAATATCCATTATAAAATAAATATTCATATTATAAAGTGAATATTCATAGGTTTGTATTAATATCAATAAGTGATTGAATAATTTAATAGAGGAGAAGAGACAAACATACTGTATGGAAATGCCAGTGATACAGGTAGCTACTTTCCTCCAAAAGAGTTTTTAAATTAGAATAATGTTTAAGGCATGTCCTGAATTATAAGAAGGGGATAGATCCATTGTACATTTCCATCAATAAGTTATTGTATAAGTTGGCCCTACATATTGGTCATAACCTTAGGAGGGGCATCTCCATAGGATAGATTATCATTTCCAGGAAGGGATATAGCTGTAAGCCATAAGAGTTGAAAAATAAATTCTTTGTCATTAAGGTAGAATCTCTTTTGGCATAACACCAGAATATCATCTAATTCTTGTGGGTTTTATTTTTAGAGTTACTAGTATAAATCTTTCTCCTGAATTAATATTGTAGATAGATTGATAGGTTTGTCAGAGATTTTTAAAGTCCTAATTTCATTGTTTCTTAGTTAATTATTCATAAATATGAATATACTAGAGGCCCTGGGCATGAAATTCATGCACTGTGGGTTGGGGGGGGGGTTTCCCTCCGCTCCGCCTGCATCCTTTTTTTTTTTTAAATATATTTTATTTATTTTTTTACAGAGAGGAAGGGAGAGATAGAAAGTCAGAAACATTGATGAGAGAGAGACATTGATCAGCTGCTCTTGCATGCCCCACGGTGGAGATGTGCCCATAAGCAAGGTACATGCCCCAACTGGAATCGAACCTGGGACCCTTCAGTCCGCAAGCCAACGCTCTATCCACTGAGCCAAACCAGTCTCAGCATGAATCCTTTTTAATCTGGGACCATTCAGGGAATGTGTGACTGCTGGTTTAGGTCATACATCCCTTTCACAATCTGGGACTGCAGGCTCCCAACTACTCACCAGCCTGCCAGTCTAATCACCTCCTAACCACTCCCCTGCTAGCCTGATTGACATCTAACTGCTTCCCTGCAGGCCTGATCACCCCTAGGGAGGCAAATTCGGGACAATCAGGCTGTCATGGAGGACAGTTAGGAGTTAGTGGTCCCAAATTGTGAGAGAGATGTCCGACTGCCCGTTTAGGCTCGATCCCGGCAGTCGGACATCCCCCAAGGTGTCCCAGATTGGAGAAAGTGCAGGCTGGGCTGAGGGGACCCCCATGCACAAATTTCATGCACCAGGCCTCTAGTATAACATAATAATAAACATTAGTATTTTATTGTAGAAGTATTATATATGTGAAATATATACAGTGTTTTCTACTATTCAATGTCAAACTTTTATCTACTTTCTGCTTTTATTAGTGACTGATTTTCTAATATTCTGCTTGAAATGTGAAAGAAACATACATAGATTTATTCACATTTATTCAACAACAGAATACCTTCTGGAAAATCAAATAACATCCATTTTTCCAATACAGTTCTCTAGGAAATAACAATGTATATTACTTATTCACTGAATAATACTTAATAGTTTCAACATGTTATATTTAAAATAATTTAGGGAAAAAAGCAGAAAATGTTAACAGATGGCAAAACAATAGTTTTCTTGTTTTAAAAAAGCTCTACACATTTCCCAGTTTATCTCATTCCAATTACTTTAGAAAATATTATTTTCCTCATAAACAGATAAATTATTATCAATAGTGTCAGCTATATTACAGGAAATTATAGTGTAACATGTAATGTGAATTTAATAATATTATAAGGAAACAGGCCTTGGGTCATTTAGGTGGTGTGAAACTCTAGTGTCATCAAAATGCTGCCACAAGTCAGCAATGTGTTTGACCTTCTTTACTTATGCAGCACAATTGACTGAGTTTCTGAATGATGGAGTGTTACATTTTTTTTATTTATCTAAATGTGAATTTACCTGGTAGTTCATTTGATTTTAAAAATGTTTTTGATGTCAGTATACTGAAAATTTAGTGTTATACTGGTACTTTATTATCAGTCTCAGGAACTTAATTGGAACCCCAAAAAGAATTTGACAGTTCTTTTAGATTTAAGTAATCTTTTGGTAACTGCTTTCCTTAAAAGTGCCATACCATTTACCTAGGTCCATTGCTTTATTCAGATGTGGTGTTATGTTATGATATCTGGTAGAAATTGGACTATATATATTTAAAATTATAATTCTTAAATCATTGATGGAGTAATAGTGTATTGTGAGCAATAGTTGAAAAGAGATGGATCTTTTCTCAAGCTGGAGAGAAAAAAAAATTGAAAGATTTCAGAGAAGAAAATATCAGCTAAATTGGTCAAACACAACAGTTTATCCAATAACTCACTGTAGGATTGAACCTAAAGTAGAATACTCAAAACAACTTCTTGGCTTCAGAAAATATTCTGAAGGAAAAAGTGGGTAACCAGAGAAAGTCTTAAAAATTCTACATTAGAATACGTATTCCAGGCTTTAAAACCTTCGACACTCTCTGGATTTAATATTCTTCAAATGTTGGGTTGTTAATATTCCCAAATATTCATCAATTTTTAAGAAGAAAGAGGAAAATGTGATCACATAAATTAATAAATATATGTATTCTGTATACTGTATACATTTCTCCAAAGTATGTGTGTGCGCACCTGTCTGTGTGTGTGTGTATTTGTGTATTATTTTTACCAAAGAATCATTTCAAAATGACTTAGTAAAGAGAGGGATTGTGAAATAACTTTCTTCTAGTGAATTGGATTTCATATCATAGTTCAATAGCATGAAATACATTTTCAGGATATATATATAAAATCTGGCCACTCACTCAGTATGTGTGTGTGTGTGTGTGTGTGTGTGTGTGTGTGTGTGTATTAGAGGCCCAGTTCATGAATTCATGCATGGGTGGGGTCCAGCCATCCTGGCCAGGGGGATGGGACATTGGCAGTTGGCTAGCCTGCCTGCTGGTCAAACTCCTGGTCGAGGGTTCAATTTGCATATTAGCCTTTTATTTTATAGGATATACACTGAGTGGCCAGATTATTATACCCTATCTAATAAAAGAGTAATATGCAAATTGACCAACACTCCAACACACAAGGTGGCTGCCCCCATGTGGTTAAAGATGGCAGCCCCCATGTACACAAATGGCTGCCACAAGATGGCCAGCAGTGGAGGGCAGTTGGGAAGGACCAGGCTTGCAAGGGAGGGCAGTTGGGGGCAATCTGGTATGAAGGGGAGGACAGTTCAGGGGGACCAGGCTGGCAAGGGAGAGCAGTTAGGGGTGACCAGGCCAGCAGGGGAGGGCAGTTGGGGGTAACAGGCTAGTAGCAAAGGACAGTTATAAGTGACCAGACCTGTAGGGGAGGGCAATTGGGGCTGACCAGGCTAGTAGCAGAGGGCAGTTAGAGGTGAGCAGACCTGCAGGGGAGAGCAATTAGCGGTGACCAGGCTGGCAAGGGAGGGCAGTTAGTGGTGACCAGCCAACAGGAGAGGGCAGTTGGGGGCAACCAGGCCAGCACCAGATGGCAGTTAGGGGTGACCAGGTCTGCAGGGAGGGACAAGGCTTTTAGGAGTGACGAGGCCTTGCAGGGGAGGGAAGTTAGGGGCAATTGTGCCAGCTGGGGAGCAGTTAGGTGTCAATCAGGCTGGCAGGGGAGTTGTTAGGGGCAATCAGGTAGGTGGGAAGGCAAGCATTTGGGAGCCAGGAGTCCTGTATTGTGAGAGGAATATCTGACTGACCATTTGCGGATTGGGCCTAAATGGGCAGTTGGACATTCCTCAAGGAGTCCTAGATTAGAAAATGTGCAGCCTGAGTCGGACATCCCTCAAAGAGTCCTAGATTAGAAAGTGTGCAGCCTGGGCTGAGGGACCTGCCCATGCACCCCCTGTGCACAAATTTTGTGCACCAGGCCTCCAGTTTACACACACACACACACACACACACACACACAGGCACACACACACATATAATTGGTTCTGAAATTCAATTTTCTTAAAATACTTGAATACTAATTGTCTAAGAACAAGAACTTTCTGTTGCTTTTGGTAAAAACAAAAGTGCATTTGTAGCTTTATATTTATCACATGTGTCCCAATATTTTACATTTGAAATAATAATAAGGGTGCCTTCAAATATCATTGAACAAGTAATATGCCATGCAATGTGGGCTAAGCACTTTGCATGCTTTATGTCATTTAATCCTCTCAAGTATAACATCTGAGACAGCAAAAATGTTGGGGAGTTAAGTAATGTAATGTAAGTTTCAAATCTGACAAATAGTTTATTTGAAACCAGTTTTCTCTGAACTTGAAGTGCATTACTCTTATCCATTATGTTACTTAATAATTACTGACTAAATATCTGTGAACAGAAGTAGAAAATAATGTATTTAGGAATTTTAAATAAAAAGAAAAACAAGACAAAGTTCTAATTGATTTTGTGTTTTGAACAGATGGATTTGCATAAAATAGCACATTTCTTCTTATCACAGATGCAATTCTAGAAGTTGTATATGTACATTTTTTAAAAAGGGACATAATGTTAAGTATAATTTAAATTTTTGGAGTAAACTTTTAGTCTTGTAAATATCAAATTGTATACATTTCATTTTCAAATATTTTATGATAACTTTGTTTAAAAAGTGAGATAAATAGCATAAGATATTTTATCTTCTGTCTAAAAACATGAGAAGTATAGAGAAAAAAATAAATATCCTGAAGTACAAAATCAAAAATTCTTTAGACTTTTAGCAAATAACTACTGCTAACTTGGTTGTGGTTTGTTTTATACAGAAAAGAAATATAATTCATATAATTGCAAATTATTTTAATAGTAATAGACTCTTTAGATATAGAGTTTCTGAAGAGTAAGCTGAATATATATTTTTCCCCTGACAATAGTTTAGTGGATAGAAAAGTTAAATTATTCTCAACTATCATCTCTGAGTAAATAATTCACTAGGAATGTCTTTCCTTTTTATTTAAAGCAGCAGTTTAGCAGTTTAACTTTCTGTGTTTTCAGTTACCCAGAGTCAACTACAGTACAAAAACATTAAATGAAAAATTCCAGAAATAAACAACGCATGTTTTTTTTCTAAGTCTTTTTTATTTATTTAATTTTTATTAATTTTTTATACATATCTCCCCATTGCCCCCCCTCCCTCCCAGGCATACCCCAACCCCCCAGTGTCTGTGATCATTGGTTATGCTTATATGCATGCATACAAGTCCTTTGATTGATCACTTATCTACCTCACCTAACTTTAATCTTTCTGCTGTAATTTCACAGTCTGTTTGATGCTTTATGATTTTTGTCCTCCTGAGAATTATCAGTCTACTCCCATTCTGTGCTCCTGATTCTATTATATTCACCAGTTTATTCTGTTGATCAAATTTTTAATTCACTTAATTTTTAGATTCACTTGTTGATAGATATGTATTTGTTGTTCATAATTTTTTTGTCTTTTACCTTTTTCTTCTTCCTCTTCTAAAAGAGTACCTTTCAGCATTTCATATAATACTGGTTTGGAGTTGATGAATTCCTTTAGCTTTTTCTTCTCTGTGAAGCTCTTTATTTGCCCTTCAATTCTGAATGAGAGCTTTGCTGGATAGATTATTCTTGGTTGTAGATTCTTGCTGTTCATCACGTTGAATATTTCTTGCCAATCCCATCTGGCCTGCATCTTTTCTGTTGAGAAATCAGCTGACAGTCGTATGGGTGCTCCCTTGTAGGTAATGAACTGTTTTTCTCTTGCTGCTTTTAATATTCTCTCTTTGTCTTTTGCTCTTGGTATTTTAATTATGATGTGTCTTGGTGTGGTCCTCTTTGGATTCCTTTTATTTGGGGTTCTGTGTGCTTCCTTGACTTGTAAGTCTATTTCTTTTACCAGATGTGGGAAGTTTTCAGTCATTATTTCTTTAAATAGGTTTTCAGTATCTTGCTCTCTCTATTCTTCTGGCACCCCCACAATTCTGATGTTGGTACGCTTGAAGCTGTCCCAGAGGCTCCTTACATTATCTTCACATTTTTGGATTCTTTTCTCTTCTTGCTTTTCCAGTTGAATGTTTTCTGCTTCTGTATATTTCAAATTTTTGACTTGATCCTTGCCTTTCTCTAGTCTGCTGTTAGGACTCTGTATAATATTTTTTATTTCAGTCAGTGTATGTTTAATTTCTATTTGGTCCTTTATCATCTTTAGTTGAACCTTTTTCATCTCCTCTTGGGTCTCACTAAATTTATCCATCTTTTCTAGCATATTCTTGAAAAATCTAATAAGTGTGGTTTTGAACTCTATATCCAGTCGTTTTTTTTCTTCCATTTTTTTTTTGTTTGTGATCCCTTCCCTTGTCTCGGCATTTTCACTATGCCGGGGGAAACTTCTGTGTTGAATTCAGCCTTATGATACCAGACGCAAAACCCAAGAAGCCTCTATTGAGCTTGGGATGGGTGGAGTCTCAGGGCTTAAGGGACCGCCTTGCCTTCCAGTCGGCCCCGCCCTCCACAGCCCCTGAGTCTCACGTGACTGGGTAATGGCTGGAGCCATCCTTGTGCCTCTAACCGCTGCCTTTCCAGCTCCCCTGCGCACCAGGACCACATGAGTCTAGGTCTCTAGAGTTTCGTCTGAAACAGGGGCTTAGTGGAGTCAGAAGTGGCACAGTTGGGAGGGTCTATCCCCCACCCACTCGCGAAAGCCAGCAGCACAATCAGCAGTCTGTCCTGTGCGCAGTGCGGTGTGCCCCACCAGGCCTTTGATCTTTTGCGATTCCCCTAAGTTTCCGTGCACTTCTCCCTTTTCACAGTCCAAACTCGCCCCGTATGAGTTTCGGCTGGATCTGGGGTTTAGTGTCGTAGGATATGGGGTTCAATGCCTTTGAGAGTCTCCGTTTCCCACCCGCCAGAGAAAGCCAGCCAGGTACTCCGGCACCATGCACGCGTCTCCGTACCTCAGCGTTTTGCAGCTCCTCTGGGTCTCCGTGAGCCCCTCTCTTTCCTTCTAGTTGTAGAACTTCCACTCAGCCAGCTTTCCTGTGGTTCTGGATGATGTCCGTTCTGTCCTCTAGTTGTAGTTTTGAAATTGTTGTGCGAG
>JAAGEH010000012.1:40311677-40436281 GCA_011751065.1 Lasiurus cinereus
ATCATATCACGGTTTCCATGTTAACCACATAAGGTAATTGGTGATGTTAACCTTGGTCACTTTGCTAAGGTGTTTGCTAAGTTTCTATCGTATTAGTAAAACATTACTATTTTTCTATTTCTCTATTATGTGGAATCTAATCACTAAGGTGAAATTGCATTCAAAAAGAGAGGATTGATATTCTTCTGTAAAGTTTGTCCCACATGTCTCATTTGCTTATTTATGCAATCCTGTATTCATGTCAGTATGGACTTGTGCAAGTTTGTTAAATTTTGCATTATCATACAATAATATTTATTTATTATTTACTTAAATTAATTTATAATTGATCATTTGGGTATGATCTGTATGGCAACTGAGTACCTTCTACATGTTCCCCTTTCTTCATTTTTGAGCACTTCTTAATTTTCCCCCAGCTATACTTGAGGTATTATTGACAAATAAGTATTATATATATTTTATGTGAACAGCATAATAAATTCGTCGCATTTTCTCATTTCTAATATGACAAGATGCTCCAGGATCATCTTATGTTTTTCCTACCCACCCTAGAACAGTCCTTTATCCAAAGGTCAACTTTTATCTTTTAAGCTTATTCACTTTGAGCATAATTTCCAAAAAGGTAAAATATAACAAAACCTTTGAACATGTACTAGCTAATGAACATTAACTTGATTTTATTAATAGGAGAATATCTTCTGTAACAGAAAAATTATGAAGATCCTTTATTAATTAAATATAATACAAATGAGTGAGAACACAACTAATAGAGTTCAGCATTTTTCTAAATATTTTTGCTATAGAAATTGTAAGCCAAATTTGTATTTTGAAGAATAGGAATAATTCTAATAATATTACTGATGATATATGATGTAACAAAATTAAAATGACATTGAAAATTCTGTTTTGACGAAATGGATGAACATTATATTAGTATGTGAATAGTTTATTTGGACTATAGGTTTATATTATATACCTATTATTAAATAATATTCCCAGAAGGACAGATAATTTTGCATTACTATGAATAGATTATTAAATTTTTATCCAACAAATATATGGTAAGACTTTAATATGTGTCTGGGACTATGCTGTAAGATGAGAACCTTACAAATAATCAAGCCATAACCTCCTTTACATAGAGCTTAAATGTATTGTGTCAAGGAGTCATCTTACCTAATAATAGAGAAACAAGTAAACTGACTGTACCTCTCCTATGAATGTACCTGCCCACAGCCAATCAGAGTGAGTATGCAAAATAACCCAAAAAAGATGGTGGTTAATTTGCATATGCAGGCAGGGTGGACAGTGCCATGGCCCACTCCTGGGGATCTGGGTCCTTTGGGGGTAAGGGAGGCCAGGTGGGCAGCACCAGAAACTGCCCATAAGGTACCAGTCCATTGGGCCAGAGGGGGGGGTAACACCAGATGCCACCCAAGGGTTCTGAGCCCATCACAGGCCCCAGGCAGGGCAGCGCCCACCTAGTCACTCTTTTGGGGCTCTGGGAACATTGCAGCCCCAGGGAGGGGAGGCCAGCCCACCTAGCCACTCAGTGGAGGCATGGCTGGGCCTGCTTAGCTACTCTGGTGGGTCCTGGGAACATCACTTAAGAAAAAGGCTCAGAAGCCCGAGGAGAAGGTTTGTTCTATTTGCCCGGGAGCTGTCACTTAGGAAGGACAGAGAGCATAGCTCTGAGGACTCCCTGTGCACTGAGTCAAGTTCCACAGCCAACTGGAATTAGCCTCAGTTTCCTGGTCTGTAAAATGGATTAAGCATGTCCTAGTGCCTTCACTGAGCTTTGATGGCCAATTGAGATGCTATATAAAGAAAGTGAGGGAAGAAGTGAGAAAGAAAAGGAAAGACTAACAACACAAAAGAAAGACCGGAAGGATCCTGTAAATCCATTGTCACTCTAATAGGGAATATAGATGCCAGGTGTGTACTGGAAATAGCGGGGAGCACTTTGAAAAGTATATGATTTTCTGACCACTATTCTGTAATTGATATAGAACCTGAAACCAATACAAAATAATATTGAATGTAAATAAATGAAAATTGGAGTGAGATTTTTATAAATTTCAAAGTTTAAATAAAAGCTGTAAAGTAAGGAAAGGGGGGATTAAAAATAGTGTTTTTCATTTTACCACTGTATTGTCTTTTCAGTACATGAAAAAGACAGTTGTCTTTATATGGTGTTGTTAGACTTTTCTAAGTCATTATCTTATTTTAATTTTAGGAAACTTAAAGATAAGATAATTATTTCCTCCACTATTCAAAAAAAAAAAAGGAAATCTTGGTGTTTGGTCCCAATGATTCAATCATCAAGCCCTTATTGTAAAGTAGGGTTAGTAAACTTTTCTGTGAATGGTCATATCTATACTAATAAAAGCCTTGGGGGTGATCAGGCCACCAGGGGATAGTAGTTGGGGGCAATTAGGCCAGCAGAGAAATAGTTAGGTGATAATCAGGCTGCCAAGGGAGCAGTTAGGGGGCAATCAGGCAGGCAGGTAAGTAGTCCCTTCAAACCTACAGTTGGACATCCCCTGAGGGGTCCCAGATTGAAGAGGGTGCAGACTAGACTGAGGGACACCCTCCCCAGTACACAAATTTCATGCACCAAATCTCTAGTAAAATAACAATTTGAATAAATATAAAATGAAAAATGATGTAAGTGAATCAGTGGAGATATGCACTTTTAAGTCAAGGAGATCAGGAAAGGTGTCAATGATAACGATTGATCTGTTTTGGTATGGTTGAAAATTTCTAAGCCGATTTTAAGTGACAAAATTTCAAATTAACAATTGTCTATGTGTAACAAAATAACAATTGTCTATGTCAGTGGTCGGCAAACTCAGTCAACAGAGTAGCAAACCGTGTCTTGTGAGCTGCATGTGGCTCGTGAGCTGCAGTTTGCTGACCACTGATCTATGTGGAGCATGGAAGGATGTATAGTAGTTTTTACAATAAGAAGTAAATCAGAGTATCTAGAGAAAGAGGTGTTAAGTAAGTGAAGGAGAAAGCAAGGATGTACAGGGTTTGGTCTCCATCTTAAAAACAATTGGCTGTTTAAAATTCATTTAAATCAGGATGGCATAATCAATTATCTTGAATAATTAATTGACTATATAGGTGACTAGATTTTAGAGAGGGTTCAGAGAAGATATAACAAAACCAGTTAACAGGCAATTACAGTAGTCTGAGCGGTGATAATAGTTTAAACTAAAGTAATGTCAAGGAATCAGGAAGAGGTTGATAGACTGAAAAGTTATATAGAAGGTGGACTTTGGTAACAGCTTTAAAATGGGAAGCTATGACGTCAATGCTAACACATTTTATTGCTTTTGGCAATTGCTATTATTTGTGCCATTTGGAAATAAAGTAAGGTCTCTCAATTTATTTATTTCCTAGAGGTCCAGTACATGAAATTTGTTCAGGGGAAAGGGGTTCTTTCTCAGCCAAGGCTGCATCCTCTCCAATCTGGGAGCCATTGAGGGATATGATAAAGTTGCTTATATGAGTTTAAGGTCAGAAAAAAAAAAAACTAGGAAAAACATCTATACAACATTGAGACAACATTGAACTTCAAGGTCCTAGAGAAAGAAGCATCTTAACAAAGGTGAGTCCTTCTCTTCCCCTATCATCTTTTCTCCTCTTATTTTTAAAGTGCTCTTGAAAAGCCAGGCAGTGGGATGCTTTTAAGGGTCAAAAAGCTGAAAAAAGTTTAGGCTTCCTTATAGACCAGAGGAGACAAAAAATATATACATATACGCACATATACATATATCTCTATTACATACATATGCCAGACATATTGTAAGAAGCTAAGAAGATTCCAGGGCAAGTGGAATAGGGAAACAGACAAGAAAATTAAACAAAGCCATATAAATTGGGCAGCTTGCAGCCAGCTTGTGAATTGCAAAACCTTATCTTCTCCAACCAAGGATACTTGAAAGCAAATGGTTTCTACCTCTCCTCCCTAATAAGAAAATACTTAACTTAAATCACCCTGACCTGAAAAAATAGAGACCAAAGACCCAGTTAATGCCATTTGCACAAGCTAAACCTAAGGATAGATGAAGTCTGGAGGACAAATAATAAAGCTCCAAAAGCATTTGGTTGTATTACTTGAGGGGGGAGGTTAGGCAGGAAATACAGTTGCTAAGAAGGAGGAGGGAAGGGGGGGAAATAGGGGGAGTTTATCTTACCCATGGAACAGCAGTCTTGGGACTTACTAAGAAAAGATTGTCAGATGTTCCCATAAGTTCTGGGAAAAGCCACAATAATGTAAAAGGGGAACATTGAAATCCAGTCTTTCTGGCAGTAGAACCTTGAAACCTATAGGGGGAAGATTATAAAACCCTTAAACTCTGCCAGGCAGGGTGCTCAGACTAGCTGAGTTGCCTGCTTTAGCCAAGTGTATTCTTAATCAATTCAATTGCTTTGGTTCAACAATACTTTCTATTATTAATTTGAATTCTGTCTTGTGAGCATGCAAGAGCTGAGGAGAGGAAAGCCAGTGCCCTTTGCCTAGGGCAGCTCTCTAGTAACAGTTGAATTCAAGATCACAGAAAAAAAAAGGGGGTTCATAGAAGTGACATGGAAACTCACCATCTATTTGTTACTGCAGTCATTTGCACATTTACAAATTGGTAAAGTGCCAATTTGAAAGAGGCCTAAAAGCAGAGTACACTTTTCAGAAGTTTCACAATACTAAAGATCCTAAAGGTAAAGTTGAAGGAACAAGGAGGGCCTGAGAAACAATGGCCCCTGGAATGCAGCTGGGATGATTCCAGGGCTACACTTTATGAAGGTGGCTTTTCAAGATAGATTGAGGCTTGAATTAAAAAACAACCTTGGCCCCTGACTGGGGGGAAAGAATGTACTTCACTCCAATTTCTCACACAGGATAATGTGCCTCTTCACTGGAGGCAAATAACATCACTGCAGCAGGTGCTGGTTACCAGTTTCCACAATCTCCATGAACCTTTACTACTTTACTTTAAAGTAGTAGTTCTGTTTTCAAATGCCAGAACTGGTGCCGTTTTGCATGGGAACTTTCTCTGGCTTCGAGTTTGCTGGTCCAGCATTAATTTGGCGGGCCAGTAATGGCGAGGGATGAATTGCTCTCTACTCACCAGAAACTGAATTTATGTTGTGAAAAATATATCAGCTCTCTTGCCCCTTTGAGGTAAAGGCAGTTCAAAACACAGCAGGTGTAAAAATAATGCTCTCATTCTCCCCCTTTCCTTCTTGAAAGCAGGAAACAAAACCCCTATGTAGAAGACACTCTCCCTGCACTAAAAGAAAATGAATATTCTTAACATCAGTGAAGGAAAGCTGACATTAACAGAATTCTGTACAAACATACCTTACAAATTTTAAAATAATTCTTAGATTCCTTTAGCTTCCTGCATAGTTTAGTTACTTTTCTACAATTACCTTTTTTTTTGTTCAACCTAATATAAAAGCATTCAGGCATTGCCACTTATTTAAGTCTTCATTTGTTAATAGGTAATATTAATATTATGTGATAAACAGTATATGTTTTAGACAGTGTCATGTAAAACTTGTATTGCATAAATATGTATGCTTTTCTCCTGTTAATTTGTCTTATGCCAATTTAATTCTCAAATTTAGCCAAAAACCCTAAAGTAGTAGAGGTAAAGTTTTGCCTCTCTATCACAAGAGTTTTAATAGCACTCAATCAATTACATATTCTAATATTTCCTTGTTGTTGATAACATGGTTTTTAATGATAGATATAAAGGTTTCTTTTCATACTGATTTATTCTCATGCCTAAAGCTACCAGTTTTCTTAGCTTTGAGTTTGATTATTGCTTGTTTAACTTGCTGTTATATCTATACTTATACTTGTATCAAACACTGCTAAAAGTAAAGGAACAGTGTATGATTTGCCCAATTGTTCTTTCCAGACTGAAAATTGACTTTGAACTTTATCCTCCTCCTACCCCTTCCACAATAAGATCCCTCTTCATTTTCCAGAGATGCTGTAAAGCAATCCTGCCTACAATTGAGGCCTGTCCAATTCATATTTAATGGATTTTTTAAAAATTATGTGAATTCCTTATTTTGAGAATCTCCAAGTTCATACTCTCATCTTATTATGCTGAGTACTTTGTCAGCATTTAATAAATATTTTATTGTATCACTTCACAAGTTCTATGTTGAATCTCACTATAATTTTCTCTCATAAAATTAACAAACCTTTGATCACATACAGATTAAAAAGGGGTAGATATGAAGGGATGAAAGAAGGACTCTCCAACTCATAGGATAGGCTAGTTTAAACAATTTCAATATTGAGGTGAGGGATATCACATTATTCTCATTTCTTTATTTGCTTACATTGCATGTGAGTTTTTTTTCCCTTGCACATTAAAATGCAAAGAGAAAATGCTCCAAGCATATTTTGTGTGAATATTATCCCAAAATTTGTTTTAAGTACAATGATTTTCAATATATGTCTTAAACAAGTTTTGAGCATACAACTTAATTAAACTTTTTCTACCAAATACATGATATATTTTCAAATTTAATTTCATTAACCAATAGTTAAAAAAATATATTCAAACTAACTTGAATCGTGGTTATTATTTTATTTTGCAAAATAGGCTGTGTGTAAAAACATTGTAATTCTTTCTCCTTGCACTATATTTTTTGCTTCTTCCTATTGGTTTATGGGAAATGATTACATGTACCTAGGTTTGTGAATTTATTTTTAGGGAATAAGAGAGAATCCTTATTTTTCCACTACCAAGTCTCTTACTTTCTTTAAAAAAAAAAAAAGAAAAGAAAGAAAGAAACAATACTGGCAAAGTCACTTAATCTCTTGGACTGAGAACAGGTCAGATTGAATTACCAAATAATTCAATTATTCTAATTTTGCATTTGTTTCAAATGTTATGAATGATTCAAAAAATAATGACTATTTTTAATCTTTGAGGAGAAGAAAATATGTTATACTTTGTATGGCATTGTTTACAATATCCTATTGTATAAATAGCTATTTGGGGTTTTCTGTTTTGTTTTGTTCTTCTTTGCCATGTTCCCTGTCACTACTTCAAACTGCTAACCTGATGGGATCTGGGAACACATTTCTTTGACTCCTTAACTTCTTCACTTCATAGTACCTTGCCCTGCGCACAGTGAGAACTCTAATAAATATTTGATGGAGAAAGATCTAGTAGAAAAAGAAAAAAAGCCAGCCTGCAAGAAGTAGAAAGTCAAACCTATGGAATACTAATTAGGGAGAAACTCCTTGTCAACAGTACACTGCCAAAACCTTGAGGAAACAGCTTCAAAGTGATTTGAAGTGAATTCTCCTAGCTAATTGAGGGTGACCTAGTTAAGATTGTAAACACTGATATAAAATTGTGTACAATGCATCACTTTATCTACCAAAATGCCATGTGTGATCAATGAGTAGGTGAAAAATTATAAAGTGAAGTAAGTTTATATTTGGCACAACTCTTTCTCTCAATGTAGATCTTTTACTTTTCTTCATTTAAAATGAGTTTTCTCTTTTTCCCTATTGATATTAGTAGCCACTCACATCCTTCCTTCTTCCTCTTACCCATACTCAGAAAATATGCTCTGCCCAGACTTACATTCTTCTTCCTTTACTGCATTATGGTTGACCAAACATGGCTTGTTTCATCTAGGCACCCTAAAGTGGCTTTTTTTGTGTATTTCTCATAAGCTAGTTTTTTTCTGTATTTATTAGATGAGGTGACTCTACTTCCCCAATTCTAATATTTCCTCCCACGTGGAGAGAGCTCCAAATGCACACACACACACACACACACACACACACACACACACACACACACCAGAGGCCAGATGCATGAAAATTCATGCAAGAGTAGGCCTTCTTTTTCCCCTGGCTACTGACACTGGCTTCTCTTTGGCCCCAGCTTCATCAGGAAGGACTTTTGGAATGACATCCGGAAGGCATCCGATTTAATTAGCATACTACCTTTTTATTACTATAGATTTATTATTCATGGTGGGGGAGGTGTCCCTCAGCCCAGCCTACACCCTTTCCAATCTACTAACTCTCGAGGGATGCCTGGGCAGTCAGACATCCCTCTCACATTCCAGGACTGCTGGCTCCCAACTGCTTGCCTGCCTGTTTTCCTGATTGCCTCTAACCACTTCCCTTACAGCCTGATTGATGCCTAACTGCTCCCCTGTCAGGCTGTTTGCCCCTAACAGCCCTCCCTTGCAGGCCTGGTCACTCCTAACTGCCCTCCTCTACAGGCCGGGTCCCCCAAATTGCCCTTCCCTACAGGCCCAGTCATCCCCAACTTCCCTTCTCTGTCAGCTTAATCACCCCCAACTTCCCTCTCTTGCAGGCCTAGTCCCTCCCAACTGCCCTCCCCTATACTGGCCAACTTGTGGTGGCCATCTTGTGTCCACATGGGGAAGGATCTTTGACCACATTGGGATAGTCATCTTGTGTGTGGGAGTGATGGTCAATCTTCATATTACTCTTTTATTAGATAGGATAGTGGCCTGGTTCATGGTTTGCCTTACAGTTGTCCCGGATAATGGTAAGGGTTCCCTTGAGGTGTGGGGCAGCCTGGGTGAGGGGCCTGTTGTGGTTTGCAAATTGGCCATGCCCCACAGTGACCCAAATGGAGGCCCTGTTATCTGGGGTTAATTTATCTTCTACAAATGAGACTTTGTAGCCTGGAGTGGAGCCAAGCTACCTGTTCTCTTCGTGGGTGGCAGCTATTTCTGTTGGAATTTATTTATCATCTATAATTGAAACTTTGTAATCTTAAGCAGAGGCCAAGACAGGCCAGGGCTCCAGAAGCTTGGCTTCTCCCATTACAGGAGGCAACCCTAGACTCCTGCTCTCTTCAACTATGTGGCTGCCATTTTTGTTGGGATTTATTTATCTTCTATCATTGAAACTTTGTAGCCTTGAGTGGAGGCCTGGACTCACCAGGGTGTCTGGCAAACTTGGCTTCCTCCATTGCTGGGGAAAACCAAGCCTCCCTCCTGCTCTCTCTGTGGCCGCAAACATCTTGGTTAGGGTTAATTTGCATACTCGCTCCTGATTTGCTGATGGTTGTGGCTGGTGGGCATGGCTTGTGGGTGTAGCAGAGTGATGTTAATTTGCATATTGCTCTTTTATTAGATAGGTGATATATACATATGCATATGTATGTATATGTGAATATACATACACACACACACACACATAAATACGTGTGTATATATATATTTTTAAATATATTTTATTGATTTTTCACAGAGAGGAAGGGAGAGGGATAGAAAGTCAGAAACATTGATGAGAGAGAGACATCAATCAGCCACCTCCTGCACACCCCACACTGGAGATGTGCCTGCAAGCAGGGTACATGCCCCCGGCCGGAATCGAACCCGGGACCTTTCAGTCCACAGGCCATTGCTCTATCCACTGAGCCAAACTGGTCTCGGCCGTGTGTATATTTACCAGTGGCCTGTTGCATGAAGATTCATGCATTGGGGCGAGTCCCATCACCCAACCTCCACCCTCTCCAATCTGGGAGCCCTCAGAGGAGCTCTCTAATTCAGGAGTTTCTGTCTGTCTTTGCAATGATATGAGCAAATTTTCTGAGACCCCAACCCAGTTTGGTTTGGTGTTCACAGAATAATGGAGGTCTTTTTTTTCCTTTACTCCATTGGTGGAGATTTTCTAGAATTTGAAGGATACCTTCACTTTAATTTTTCCTTGACACTCTGACTTTATCTCTCACCTTTGCTTTTCCTCCATCCCTCTCCTGCAACAGTAACTTGTTCCAGGCTCACTTTGCTCTAGTGTCTAGGAGATCCTGCAATGCATCTGCCACCAGAACTATGATTCCCAGCTTTCCTGGTTCTCCCCGCACTCTGGGCTCCTGCTTTTGGTCCAGGGGCTACTGCCAGAACTACAATTCCCAGAATTCCTGGTGCTCCCCATGCTCTTGGTTTCTGCTTCCTGTAGAGGATCTGCACAAACCAAGTGGACTGTAAACTCCAGTGCCCCCCAGGATAGTTGACAGGACCAGACACTCCAGTAATGTCCATGCACCCTAGCCACAGGCTCAAAGCAGGCAGGGTCCTGGGGACACCTGCCATGTCACCTCAATTACATGGAGGGCAGCGTGGGCGCTGCACACAGGTCTGCCATCTTTGCCAGGTTATTTGCATACTCACTCCTGATTGGCAATGGGTGTTGCAGAGATACGGTCAATTTATATATCGGTCTATTATTAGTGTAGATATAATTTTTTCCCACACTCTCATTTAACCCCATTCTTGGGTACGTGGTGTGAATAACCTGAAAAGTTTAATTATAAGAAGAATCTAGGCATATGTAAGCTAGATTCTTTCTCTTCTTCTTCTCTTGGGAAACTGTTGCCACCTAAAATCCACATTTTCCTTTCTCAATACCAGAAATCTCTATCTTCATTTAAGTATTTTGTAATTTAGGGTATTAGGATTTGGAGAACACTTGCCCACATATGTGAACTATGTCATCCAACTGCCTATAGCAGAAAGAAAATGACATTTTTGTCTCCAAAAGTTGACATCTTTATTTCTCAGCTTACAGATTTATGTTTCATGCTAATGCTTCCTAATAGAGAAAAACCTTGCATACATTAGTGCGTTGGTCTATAGAGGCTTACAAACAAAACTGTTTTCCTTACTGACATGCACATGTTGACCTAGTCAAATTTATATATTCTCTTCAGATATGTACTGATCATTTCCAAATATCTTTTCTTATGCTATACAACTGGAATGCTTTTTATCTCCCCTCTTCTAAGAGTAGACAAATAAAAAACAAACAAATAAACAAACAAAAACAAGCAAAGAATACAAAAACAAAAATCTAAATAAACTACTGAATGACATGAACATTGTTCCAATAAGTGTATGCTCATGAATTAATTAAAAATAAGATAAGAAAAATCCCCTGACCTTGTTCTATAGCAAACAATCTAGGATAGCAAAGGGTCATAATTATCTTTATCTCAAATAATGGTGACTTTATCCTGGCCCCATGCTTTGGAGGTTTTATGTGGCAATTTTCCTACCATCTACATTTCCATAGGACCATGAGTCAGTAAGATCAATGGATGTGTAAATCTAGAACACAGTTTCGAATTCCCTTTGAAAACCTTTTTTAGGTACAAATGACTGATCCCAAAATTCCCTTATTGTGCAATACACTTGCCTTGAGTCCTGAAAAAGTTAGGAGCGGATCTATAGTGGTCTTCCACAAAATAAACCAGAGGAAGAAGTTTAAGAGATTTCTTGAAAATTTGCAATTCATGGCAAGAGAACATTTAGCAGAACACCTGTGTCTTGCATAGATCCAAGTGAAAGACTCTATGTCATTCAGTTGGTTCAGAGATATTTTTGAAAAATCCAAGCAAACTGTACTTAGTAAATAAGTTTGTCAGATTGCAAGTGTCTTCTCAGTAAAATTAAAATAAATATTAAAGCAATAATGATTATGAAAGATAGTTATTGATAATACAAGAAGTTGATTTTTCTCTTTCTCTGATATTCCTCATTTTTCTCTTTTACTCAATTATTTTCCTTCTCTACACTGTCTGCTTTGTCTTCATCCAAAATTTTACCACTATGTATATTACTCTCAAGAGTTTCTCTTAAATATCAGTATTTACGTTACATATTTTTTTTCTTTTTAAAGGATTTCTTCATGTATAATTTAGATATAATAAAGTTGGACATTTTAAAATATACATTTCTTTGATTTTTAGTAAACTTACTGAGTTAAGTAATCATGAAAACAATCTAATTTCAGAATATTTTTAACATCCCAAAATGATCTCTCATAGGCATTATCATTTACTCCCTGTTCTCATATCCAACAAGATCCTTTAAAAAGAAAAAAAAAAGTAACATTTTCAAGAGAAACTCTTGAGAGTAATATATTCAAGAGACACTCTTGAGAGTAATATACATAGTGGTAAAATTTTGGATGAAGACAAAACAGGCAGTGTAGAGAAGGAAAATAACTGAGTAAAAGAGAAAAATGAGGAATATTGAAATTTAAAGTCAGAGAAAGAGAAAAATCAACTTCTTGTATTATCAATAACTATCCTTCATAATCATTATTGCTTTAATTTGAATTTTACTGAGAAGATACTTGCAGTCTGACAAATGTATTTACTTTGTTTCTATAGATTTGTTTACTTTTTAAAATGCTTTATTATTTATAACTTTAGATTTATAACAAAATATAGATGATAGACAGGGTTCTCATACATCCCAAACCCAATTTTCCAGTTATTAGCATCTTATGTTACTACTAGAAGCCCGGTATATGGTCCCTTGGCCTGGTCTGTGGGATTGGGCCTAAATTCACTCTCTGATATTCTCTGAAGTGTCCCAGATTGCCAGGCCAATGGACCCCACTGATATACGATCAGGGTCAGGCAGGAACTCAGGAGGCGGGCCAACCGAGAGGGGTTGCAGGAGGGCCCCAGGCTGTGTCTGGCCCATATCACTCAGTTCCAATTGGCTGCACCCCAGCAGCAAGCTAATTTACCAGTTGGAGAGTCTGCCCCTTGGTGGTAAGTGCATGTCATAGTGAGCAGTTGAATGGCCTTAGCATATCATTAGCATATTATGCTTTGATTGGTTGAATGGATGACAGGACACTTAGCATATTAGGTTTTTATTATATAGGTTGTTATGTTTGTCAAAATAAATGAGCAATATTGATACATTTTTATAAACTAAAGATAAAATCATTGTCAGTACTCCAACTTTTCTTCTTCTTCTTCAGTATTATGTTGACTATTCTGTATCTTTTGCCTTCTGTATAAATTTCAAGTTATTCATTTTTTTTAATTTACAAAATTTCTTGCTGGTATTTTGATTAAGATTTCACTGAGATCAACTTGGTAAAAATTGACATATGAAAAATATTGAGAATTCCAGTTCATGAACACAATACATATTTCTATTTATTTGCATTTTACTTATTTGATCAGATATTTGTAGTTTTCTACCTATATATTATGAACATTTATTTGTTAAATTAATATAAAAGTTTCATATTTTGCTGCTGTTATAAATGGTATTGTGTTTTTAATTTCAAATTCTATTTTTTTCATTATTGATATATAGGAAGCAATTGACATTTGGATATTAACCTTGTATCTTGGGAGCTTACTCCACTCATGCATTAATTACAGAAGTTTATAATTTTTTGTTATTTTGGCTAATTTTTAGATAAATAAACATGTCATCTTTTTATTTTTTATTTATTTAGATAGTTTTTGTTTTTCATTTTTATCCTAGTGCACTAGCTCAGTCTTGTAGTGTTTGTTGAATAGGATCCACATCTTATTCCCAATTTTAGGGAAAAAATGTGCTGTTTCTCAAATTTATGTATGATGTTAGTTATATGTCTTTTGTGGGTATCTGTCTTCTTCCTTTTAAAACAGCTTAAAGGTGCTAAGAGTGTTCACACAATGTGTTTGGGACTTTGTCAATTTTTACTTTGTATCATTAATATATACTCATATGATTTTTCTTCTTTAGTCTGTTGATATAGTAGGTTATATTGATTGATTGTCACGGTATAGTACCAGTTTTGAACTCCTGGTCATGGTATATAGTTCTTTATATACATTTGTGAAATTAACTTACTACAATTTATTAAGGACTTTTGCACCTATATTTATGAAAATTATTAGTCTATTGTTTTCTTTTCTTGTAATAACTTTCTATGGCTTTGGAACTTAGGCAATACTTGTCTCATAGAATGAGTTATGAAATGAGTTCCCTGCTTTTCTTCTGAAATAGTTTGTGGATAATTTTAGTAGTTATTTTTTCCTTAAGTATTTGCTAGTATTCATAAGTGAAAAGCTCTGGGCCTGATTCTTCCTTATTTCAAAGGTCACTAATTCTTGATTAATTTACTTAATAGTTATACGAATATTCTGATTTTTTATTTCTTCTCACGTAACTTTGATAGATTATATATTTCAGAGAATTTGACCATTTAATATCAAATATTAAGTGTGTGGGCTAGAATATTTTATAGTATTTTGTATTCACTTCTGATATTGATAACTTGAATCTTTTCTCTTTTTTCCTAGTCAGCCTGATCAGAAATTGTCAATTTTATTGATATTAAAAAAAGAAACACACACAAGCTTTTAGTTTCCTCAATTTTCTTGATATTTTTGTGTTTTCAAATTCATTGATTTTTATATTTAATTTTTAAAAAATCTTCATTGTTGAAAATATTACATATGTTCCCCCTTCCTCCTCATTGACCCTTTCTAGCCTTATATCATCCCCCATCCCCAAGGCCTTCATCACCCTACTGTCTGTGTCCATGGGCTATGAATATATGCATTCAAGTTTTTTGGTTAATAATTTCCCACCCACCCACCCACCCCCACCTTCTCTCTGAGATTCTACAGTCTGTTCCATGTTTCTGTGTATCTGGATCTATTTTGTCTACCAGTTTATTTTGTTAATTAGAATCTACATATGAAGAGACCATATGATACTTGTCTTTTTTTGACTGATTTCAATTAGCAGAATACTCTCTAAGAAATACTCTTCTTTCTCTAGTGTCCTAAAGTTGAAAGTCAGAATATTACATTTATATTATTATTTCCAATATATGCATTTCCTCCAAGTACGGTCTTTACCACATCCCACAAACTTGATACATTGTATTTAATTTTCATTTAGTTCAATTTGAGAAACTTTTATGACTTACATGTTATTTAAAAGTAAATTGTTTATTTTCCAAATATTTGGAGATTTTCCAATTTCTTTCTGTTATTGATTTCTAGTTTAGTTGTATTGTGGCCTCAGGACATTGTGTGATTTCTATTTTAGCAAGTTTGCCACTACGTGCTTTATGGCTAGAATGTGTCTTATCTTGGAATTGTTCCATCTGAGTGTGAGAAGAATAAGCATTCTGCTGTAGTTGGATGGAGTAATTGTAAAATACTGGTAGATCAATTTGACTTACAGTGCTATTCTAATTAACTATATTAAACTGTATTAAGTTATTGTCAAGGTGTGAGAAATTTTAAGATTAGCAGAAGACAGTATCCTAAAGTAAAAATTGAAAAACAGGTAAAAAAATCTTTAATGATTATGCAGTGGGCTTGATTTTTTTTTCCACAGTGGACTACAATAAAGATTACTATCTGTTTTCATTTTAAGATAAGGCAGTTTTTATTTACTTATATATTAATATAACTATATAAATAAGATTTCTCTGTAATTTAATGAAAGCGGTTTTAAGAAAAATTCATATTTATGTTTTCATTTGGAATACAATTTATCTACTATATTTAGAGAAAATAGTAAAATCTCAAAAATACCTTAAACAGAAGTATTTGAGTTATGGCTTTTTTTTTGAAACTACAAAAGTACATTATACAGTATATCAGTATATATATATACTTTTTATTGATGAGAGAGAGAGAGAGAAGACATTGATTGGTTGCCTCCCATATATGCCCAGGCTGGGGATCCACCCTACAACCTAAGTATGAACCCTAACCTGAAAATGAACCCACACACTTATTAGTTTATGGTACAACACTCCAACCAACTGAGCCACTGGCTGGGGAACATATATTTTTATTTAAAACAATTTTTCCAGATTTCTCACAGCTCAAATTTGTTCCAGTTTCCTGTTATAATGAAGTATTATACATTCACATATGCATGTGTTTGTTTGTGGTTATTAGAAATTAATACAGCTATATATAGATGACAAGATCTTCCCTGGAAAATACTTTTTAAGGGTGAATAGTAACAAAAACCAAATATAAAAACTAAAATAAACAAAAAACACAAACAAAAAAGCTAGCATGATTATATTTTGTGCTAGCAATAAAATTTATATGAGTTGCCTGAAACTGCAGTAACAGATTAGCACTGAATTTTTGTCTTTTAACAACAGACATTTATTCTCATAATTATAAAAGCCAGAAGTCTGAAAGTGCTGACATTGTTGTCCTCACTCCAGTGACTCCAAGGAAGAATCCATTCTCTGCCTTCTCCAATTTTTAGTGGTTGTTGGCCTTCTTTGCTATTCCTTGAGCTTTTAGTGTGATTGCTAAAATCCCTTTCTCTGTCTTCACACGGTCTCCTCCTCTGTGGGTATATATCTTCTATTCCATATTTCTATTATATCTTACAATGTCTCTCCCTTATAAGGACTTGTCATTGAATTTATGGCCCACCTAAATAATTCAGAATAAGTACCTCCTCTCAATAAAAATAATGTCATACTACAGCAGAAAGGCAAGGGAGGTTGGGGGGTGGGGCTGCCTTTAAGATATCAACCAAAGGAATTGTATGCATGTATATAAGCATAAACAATGGATTCAAGACACTGAGGGGAGGGGGGACAGGTGAGGGCATGTACTGGGGATAGAGAAAGCAGGGCGAGTTCAATAGGGGGAGAAAAAGGAGACATATATACCACTATTTGTAATACTTTAAACAATAAAAAAATAAAATAATGTAATTTTTTTTTCTATAAAAGGTGATATTCACAGCTTCTAGGTGTTATTACTTTTTTGATATCAACATCAAGGCCCCAATGGTTTCTATTTGTCCTCCAAGGATTTCTGTTTGTTCTACATGTAAAAGTTACTCTTCTCATCCCATCATCCCTATGAATCTCATCCTGTTACCGCATCAAGTTTAAGTCCAAAATATCATATCAATTTTTTCAGCACAAAAGCCACAAATCTTTTTATTTGAGTCATCTGAATCAAATGTGGATGAGACTCTGGGTATTGAAAAAGATTCATAGACCAAACTGTAGCCAAGTTCCTTTAAGATTTCTTCTTGAGGAGGCCTCAGAATTAAAACTAACAGTTTCTAAAAGCCACAGAAATGGCCTAATAACATTTACATTGACTAACTCATTGTAATTGTTCATCTCTCTGACTCTATTTTAGCCCTCACTTATCTCTTTCTCTAGCCCCTGAATCACCCTTTAAAATATCTGCTTACATCTACCCAAGTTAAGTTCAGTTCATGCTAGACTCTTATTCCTATTGTAATTGTTATTACTGATTAAAATTTAGTCAATTTTAATTAGTGTCAGCTTATGATTATGTTTGATAGTATGAAATATTTAGGGCAAAATTCCTCCTCTTGACAATAGAAAACAGGATTACCTGTTTCCAAAATACATTGGTGGGGCAGGCAGCCATAGATAATAGTTATAGACATTTCCATTCCAAAAGAGTAAATATGGCTGGAATAAAAGGGTCATGGATACCAAGCACATTGTAAATCAAGTAGAGCAAATTCTAGTAGGTTTCAAGCCCTGAGACTATTCTGGTGCTCTGTCTACAGACTCTACTCCCTAGGCCTATTGTGTTATCCTCTGACCAACTGGATACACCTTGGAACCTATGACTTCTCTTTCTGGAACCAAGGCTTTGCCTTAAAAGTTTTTTTTTTTTTTCTTTTTGTTGCAAGTTACTAGTAGCACAAGTTTGAAAATGAAGAGTTCTATCAGCTGTTTCCTAGCTGGATGATTTTGGAATTCTAATATTCTTCACTCAATTCATTCTTTCCCCCCACCCTTTCATGCCAGTGGTCAGTGTGTCTGCTGATATAAGATTATCAAATACCATGTGGATCTACTGTGTATGTCATAGGATCCATGTCATTAGACAAGAGGCTCCTCTACAGTTCTTTTCTGGATAATGTCATATCAATCTCTGTTTTGCTGAGATTAATGAATGTATTCATATGTTACATGTCTAATTCTTTCAGCAATTTTTTTCAGGTCTTTCCAGAGTATATATTCATAGCAATGAGTCTCCTAATATCAGCATCCTGTATTATCTGGATAGATTGAGACTTCCTAAATGATAAATTTTGTGTGTAAATTTTTTTTTTACTGGCTAAAAATAAGACACTTATTCAAGAAATAATGTAAATTGAGAAATTATTTTTACTTGAATGGTAAATGATGATTTGTGAGTTTTGACATTTGCAATTTGCATCTTATCATTCCAATTTTATATTCAGATACAGATTTAAAACATGGGACCAAATTATTCTTCTAAGTAAATTATTTGCCTAATCCTTTCTAAGTGACAAGATTATGATATTAATGAAAACACATAAAAGTTTCTAAAAAATATTCATTATTTTTTAAACAAGGATGGGGGAGTGAAGAGGCACATACTGTTTTACAATGTCATATACCTTTTGAATTAACTGTTGTTATAGTAATGCTAATGCAAATCTGAAAGTACTTAAAGGGATTAGAAGAAAGGGAGAATCAAGTTAAAACTCAAAGCTTAGAACTGCTATTAGGAGGGTGTTTATATTTTTTTAAAAATCATAATATAATTTAAAACCCCAAAGGAAGTTAATGCAATCATTTTGCAAGTCAGTCTTCATACATATTCTAAAAAGAATTCACCATATTGAGTATCTATCCAGAATAGAGAAATATATCCCAGCTGATCCTCCAAAGCAATTGAAAGATGTTTTCTTCTTAGTATTACACCAAATGCTCATGATTGGACTAGGAAAAAATACTTTCTTTTCAGCAAAACTGAAAACTGTGCTCCTTAAAAGCAGATTTTGAATTCACTCATGAAGGGTAAATAATTTTTCCTGTGTTTATAACCCTGGCTTTACACATATCAATGCATTGAATCCCCAGGGGCTGTATCTTAATCCACTTTTAGAAGTATGAAACTAAATCATGAAAGCAGTAAAACAGAGCAGTAAAACTCAGGTCTGCTACTCAGCACAAAACATGGTTTTTCTGTTTCCCATTGTTTCCTTTATTTAATGTAACATCTCTTAGCTGGCCAGCACATAAAAGCTCCTGTTTACAATTCTTTCTTTTTTTTAAAAAAAAAAAAAAAAGGTCTCACAGATTTATTACTGAACCATCCTACTATTGCGGGGGGAGGGGGGGGAATTAACAGAGGAAAATCACAAGTCCATTAATTCTCCAATTAAAATGCCCCAAATGTCCAGACATCTTTTCAATCATTTAAAGGTGTAGGCAACCTGGAAACAGCATAAATGTGAGCCATCTCTCATGTGTGATTTCTCATAGGCCCAGTTTGATTCTTCTCCAATGTCTCCTCTTCGAGTTGTACCTGATTTTATTACCAGTTTTCATCTGAATCCACTGGGGAATGGGCCGATTCTGCTTTTGTTTTTTGGCCAGGAACCTCTTCATTCTGAAAGTCTTGTGGGAAGACATAGTGAAAGAGAAGCGAATGCATGCACCTTGATGGTGGAGAAAGAGAGAGAAGGAAACTGTTTACAATTCTTAATTTTAAAGCATCTGCTCTCTTGAATGCTTGTCATTCCAATCGGCTTCATTAAAGTGTTGTTTTCTAATCTGTAATAAACTCACACTCTAAATCCAAGCCCTACTTGACCAGCTAGTATGGAGAAAATCTACCTTGTATTTAGTCCAAACCTATGTCTTAAATAAAATTATCTTATAGTTTCTTATTAACAAGACATATATCTTTGTCACACTAGAAGTACGGGAGCAGCCAACGCTAAGATACATACAGCATGTATTAAGTCATGCAGTAGAATTGTTATGAGTAAAAAATTATCATCTACTGATTTTTGGTAGATATAGAATTATTTTTTTCTTTGATAAAGCCTTATTGTTCAGATTATTACAATTGTTCCTTTTCCCTCCCCCATAACTTCTCTCCACCTGGCTCCCACCCCTCCCTCTGCCCTTACCTCCCCGCACATTGTCCTCATCCATAAGTGCATGATTTTTGTTCAGTCTCTCCCTCACCTCCTTTACTTCTTTCCCCCTGAGAAATGTCAGTCCACTCCCTTTCTATGCCCCTGATTCTATTATATTCACCAGCTTATTCTGTTCATCAGATTTTTAAATTCACTTGATTTTTAGATTCACTTGTTGATAGTTATGTATTTGTAGTTCATAATTTTTATCTTTACCTTTTTCTTCTTCTTCCTCTTCTTAAAGAATCTGTGAAGCTCTTTATCTGACCTTCAATTCAGAATGATAGCTTTGCTGGGTAGAGTAATCTTGGTTGTAGGTTTTTGCTATTCATCACTTTGAATATTTCTTGCCACTCACTTCTCGCTTGTATAGTTTCTGTTGAGAAATCAGTTGACAATCATATGGCTACTCCTTTGTAGGTAATTAACTGCTTTTCTTGCTGTTTTTAATATTCTCTCTTTGTCTTTTGCTCTTGGCATTTTAATTATGATGTTTCTTGGTTTGGTTCTCTTTGGATTCCTTTAGTATGGGGTTCTGTGTGCTTCCTGGACTTGTAAGATTATTTCTTTCACCAGGTGGGGAAGTTTTCAGTCATTGTTTCTTCAAATAGGTTTTCAGTATCTTGCTCTCTCTCTTCTCTGGCACCCCCATAATTCTGATGTTGGTATGCTTGAAGTTGTCCCGGAGGCTCCTTACACTATCTTTCAATTGTTGGATTCTTTTATTTCTTTTGCTTTTCTCATTGAGTGTTTTCTGATGCTTTGTATTTCAAATCTTTGAGTTGATTCTTGCATTCCTCTAGTCTGCTGTTAGGTCTCTGTATAATATCTTTTTTATTTTTATTTCAGTCAGTGTATGTTTAATTTCTAGTTGGTCCTTTTTCATCTCCAGTTGGTCCTTTTTCATCTCCTCTTAGGTCTCGCTAAATTTATCCATCTTTTCTAAGAAATTCTTCAAAAACCTTATAACTATGTTTTGTTTTCCTCCATTTCTTTCAATTGTGATCTGTTCTTTTGTCTTCACATTTTTGCTGCTTCCCTGAGTTGGTAGAGTAGTTTTGTGTGCTAGGTATCCTATATGGCCCAATAGCTCTACCTCCCATTACCTGAGGTGGACTCTCTTGGTGTACCCCTTTGTAGACTATGTGTATAGCTTTGTTGTAGGTAAGTCTTGATTGTTGTTGATATCACTGGGGGGAATTGACCTCCAAGATAATTGGTTGTGAGGATCAGCTATGTCTATGCCAGGAGAACTGTGCTGGAGTCAGCTTTATGATATAAGACTTGCAAAATTGCAAAAGCCTCTGTGTTCAGCTTGGATGGGTGGAGTCTCAGGGCTGAGCAAACAGCTTTGGCTTCCTGTCCTACATGGTCCCTGAGTCTCATTCTTCCTTGGTAATTGCTGCAGCCCTCTCTGCAAACTCATGCTCATGCACCTCCAGGCCTTTGCCTTTCTGGCTCTACTGAGTTTCCATGTGCTATTGAGCGTCTGGGTCCCCAGGGTCTGCCCCCAAACGGGTTCATTGCAGTTGGAAGTGGATTTCAACATAGTTGGGAGGTTCTGTCTTCCTCTAGTGAGAGAAAGCCAATGGCACAATCAGCAGTCAGCCCACTGTGTGTGCACTCATGCTCCCATGCCTCCAAACCTCTGCCTTTCTCGGCTCCCCTAAGTTTCCATGCACTCCTCCTTTTTCATGACAGTCCAGATCACCCCTCACCCCCATGAGTCTAGCTTGAAATTGAGGTTCAGTGCAGTCAGAACTGGGTTCAGTGTGGTCATGAGTTTCTGTCTCCTTCCCACTAGAGGAAGCCAACGAGGCACTCTGCCACTCATCTTCTCTAAGCGCATGTCTCTGAACTTAAGCTTTTTGCAGCTCCTCTGAGTCTTCATGAGCCCCTCTCTTTCCTTCTAGTTGTAGAATTTCCATTCAGCTACTTTTCCTGTGGTTCTGGTGATGTCCTTTCTATCTTTTAGCTGTAGTTTTGAAATTTTTGTGTGAAGCAGCAGTTTAGGTGTTCACCTATGCTGCCATCTTGGTTTCTCTGCATTATTCTTATATTCACTAAATTTAAAAATTCATGATTTTATACTAACTCATATTGTTTAAATATTTAAAATATAAAAATGTGTGTGTGTTAAATGTATGAATTTATAAGCATATTTTAACTACTTTTTACTGGCCCACTATGAGATTTATACAATTTTGGGCAACATATATTACATTGTGTCACTGAAGTTAATGAAGACCAGGATATCTTAAAAAAAATCAGTGAAAGTCAAGAATTGTGTTCAATTCTAAATCATATTTTCATAAATTCTAATTTCTCCAGCTTCAGAAAGAAAAAATGTCCATGTTCATATATTCAAAATCCCATTCACTGAAGTGAATTTGTCAATGCCATGGATATGGTAAATGTAATGTACCATGAGATACACTGACATGAGAGATTGTGTAGCCTACATCACAGCAATTTTAATAGTAAATCTATTTAAAATGCTAGATTATAATATCTTGACTGTTGAAGATAGGTATAAATACTAATGCATACATTATTTTTCTAAGGCTTCTTATTATATTTAAAATTATTTTGATCACACACACATAACTCAATAGTTATTTAGGTTTTGATGATTACTTGGCTTCATGGACTCCAAGAATTTGACTATCCTTTACTACTGAAAGATAGACATACTTAAGCATACTCTTTTGGACTTACATAAATTCAGATAATATCCATGTATCTGGGAACTGTTCAAGTATTTCAGTTTTATAAACTGCAAACTAGCATGGCTATAAGATATTAAACATGTATATCCATGATTAAAGACATTTTAGGCAGATGTGTCCTTGCAAAATATTACTTTATTAAAATTAAATGACATATTTTTAGTGCTATAACCTTGTTTTTAAGAATGGCACCTATGCAAAAGAAAGGGCTTACACTCAGTGCTGTGACAATTTTCTACACTTACATGCAAAGCTCAGATGTTCAGATGTTAATTCCCCTTAGAAGAAAAAAAATTACCATTAATAAAAGCCATTAATACAGCACTGCAGATTATACAAGATCAAAAAAGAAAAATGGATTAAGGAAATCAAATGGAATTTGACTGTGAACAATTAGAAATCCCATGTGTTTCCACTGAAATACACATATTTGATCTGTAATAACAGCTGGCGAATTATTCATTCAAGTTTTAAATCCACAGAGGTTGTTCTACTTTCATTTAATGGCATGTGTCTCTTCTAATCTATATAATATTTCTTATCAAGTCAGTTCCCTGAATGTAATTTTTGGTAAAATAGCCAAAAATAAATGTGTTTGAAGAAAATACAATTAGTACTAAAAGTAATGGGAATGTGATCGTCATAAATACAGTGACCTAAATCTAATACCAGACAATTTTTATAAAATTTAGAAGCCATTTTTAAAACCCATGAAGAAAAAGTTTAAATATTATAAAAATAAAATTCTCACAGTTTCTAGTCTAATATTATGCTATTGGAAAATGACATGAAAATATACCAATTAATCTAAAACATGTTATTGTCTTTTCCCATTATTACAGTGGTACCTCAAGATATGAGTGCCCTAACATATGAGATTTTTGAGATATGAGCGGTTTTTTGCTTTGAAATACGAGCAACATTTGAGATATGAGTAATCGTGCGGATCAGCCAGCTGCACAGGACCCACCAATTTACCACAACTCAGGCAGTGTGCTTGTTTACCTTGTTGTCTAACCATCTTTTGTGCATTTACATACTTTATCACATTTCTTTTTATAACCATGGGTCCAAAGAAAGCGAGTGGAAAGGTCAGTGCTCAGAAGAGGATGATGTGTATTGAATTAAAGCGTGAAATCATAGAAAAATATGAGCAAGGTGTGCGAGTGGCTGACTTGGCGAGGCAATACGGGCTTAGTACTTCAATGATATGCACTGTGCTTAAACAGGAGTCGATAAAGGGTATAACGCCACCTAAGGGCGTTACAATAATTTCTCAGCTCCGTAGCTCTCTCCATGAAAACATGGAGAATCTACTGATGGTGTGGGTGACGAAGAAGCAGATTAAAGGAGATACATTAACTCAGGGCATCATATGTGAGAAGGTGCGAGCGATTTACGGTGATTTGCTGGAGCAGACCCTGAGCACTTCCATGGATGAAGCATGGAAAGACTCATTTAAAGCCAGTAGAGGCTGGTTTGATAACTTCAGGAAAAGGTCCAGCATTCAATCCATTGTCAGGCATAGTGAGGCAGCAAGTTCAGATGTGAAGGCAGCTGAGGATTACAACTCAAAACTTTTTCCAAACTGATAGAAGCCAAAGGATACATCCCCCAGCAAGTCTTCAAGGGCTTTTCTGGAAGAAGATGCTGAATAGGACTTATATAATGGCAGAGGAGAAGGCGATGCCAGGCCACAAACCCATGAAGGATAGGCTAACTCGCACTGTGTGCCAATGCATGTGGCGACTGCAAGATCAAGCCTCTGCTCATATACCATTCGGAAAAACCCAGAGTCTTTAAGTCACATAAGATTTTAAAAGATAAACTGCAAGTTATGAGGAAGGCAAACCCAAAGGCATGGGTCACCTGGCAGTTCTTTGTGGAGTGGGTAAACCTGTTTTTCGGCCCTTCTGTTAAGAAATATCTACAGGAAAACAACTAACCATGCAAGCCCTCCTCGTCCTCGAGGCATAAGTTTTACTTTAAACATATATATATATATATATATATATACATACATATATATGTATATATATATATATATATATATATATCTTTCAATTTTATGATTATATTTATAATAGATGTTTGCATAAAGCCAACATCTTTGATGAAGCCAATATCTAGGCCCATTCAGAGTTCCTTTCCATCGCTGAGTATGGATCACACATTATCTTTTATTCTGGACTCCTAGATAGTTATACCCCTTGTGAACATTTACTGATGTTTCTGCTTGATGTTTACACTTTTCTTTTACATCTTAGCCTGATTTCTAAGCAGTCATCACTGCATCTCTGTAGTTTAATATGTAGTCAATGATTTGGGTAGAGTTGGTACTTCAGCACCTCAAGTCTGCATGGCTTCCACTCTCTCCTAATTGATCTGTAGGTAAGTTGAGAAGCACATACAAAGGTCAGCGACTTGTCATGTCTTAGCCTTTACTTTTCTGCCAGACACTCTTGCATTTTTCCTGGGCATTTGTGCAGTGTCTTAGTAATGACAAGTGTGTGAAAAGCATATATTGCCATTCTATGGTTCTTTCATGTCAGGATCTCTTGGTTAAATCACCATTTTTTCTGCACTCACACCAACCAGGACTACTACCTGGGATTATGAAAAATTGTAAGTTTTACTCATTTGTTTTCTATCTAGTTCACTACTATTTAGAATATAAAAAATGGGTTTTGCCTTGATCCCAGATCTATTCTACCTCCTCTTGGCACAAAGCCCATCACTTTGGTGGTTAGCCATATCCTTGTAAAACTAAAATTTACATAAACTGTGGAGGAATAGGGGTGACCTTAGGCAAGAAAGGCATAGACCAGAGCTGCTCTTTCATGTAGGTCAGTTAGTTTTCCAGGAATAAGTGCTTCTTATTTGCTCTCTGCCATTGATCTATTTCCAGACTCTGAAAATTGTAGATTTGATTAATTTGGTCTAGGTTTTGCAAAGAGGATTTCATCATCTTTATATCACCATAGCTGGAAATTCCTTGCATGTGACTACTGTATTTGCAATATGTTTCCCTAAATCCTCATTGCCCTTCACCTGCTGTCACCAAAACTAAGGACAATGAAGGCAATACTCAGGGCACATGCCCTCTTGTAGCTCCCTCTCCCTGGGAGGTATTCAGGAGACAGCCAATCAATGACTCTCTCTCATCATTGATGTTTCTATCTGTCCCTCTCCTTTCCTTTCTGAAATCAATAAAAATATATTAAAAAAAAACAATTGAGTATGACCCAGAGCATGACAGCTAATTAGATGGTTGGTCTGTGTGAATATTTGATCTCAACCCTCTAAATTAAGCCAATCTGTAATGCCCAAACTACTAGAAGGAAAAATATATCCCTGCCAGAGGAAATCAAAGTCCTTGATTCCTAGAGAAATCATTTTTTGTGGCAGTTGTGGGGAAGGCTTCCACTGTTCACCAGAAATCTGATGCCATGCTTATACTTTCTTATTTTCTCATTTTTAAATGTAAGCATATCAAATACTCGCTCGTCTCGTTACTTGCATAGGGACTTATATTCACCTGTTTCATTCTGAAGACTTGCTTCCCAGTTCACTTTCAGAAACTTTCCTTCATATTGTTGAATTTCTGGTTTCCAGGCTCATCAAGGCTTATTTATTCTTTCTTGGTTTATTTAACACATTTTAGGGGGCAGGTTATCTATTAGTTTCAATATGATGAAGATAAAATGTTGACATGTTGATATTGGAACCACCTTTATTCTACTTTTACCGTTATATGGGTATAGAATCCTAGTTGAAAATAAAGCCTCTTTGGATTGCTGAAGACTGTTCCCTTGCCTTTCAGTAACATCTCTGTGGGAATTCTCAGTACTTTTTTGCTTCCTCAATCCTATTTTCCATTCTCTAGAAGAGTTACCATTTTGTTGAGATTTTATCTCTGGGTTCTAAAATTTCTGAGATCTATGATTGGTGATATATTTTACAATGGTGTCATCAGGTAATCAATGGATTCATCAATTCTGAAAAAAAGTAATTTAATTCCAGAAAGATTTTGTGAATATGTTTTCTGAAAATTTCCTCGATTGCATTTTTCCAAAATTTTCATGCTACAGTTTTTCCTAGTTGGGTACTAGAGCACAGAAATAGATTCTCTATTTTTTTTGTCTTGTGTCTCATTTCTAGCTCTGATATTGATTCTATATTTTTATTTTTTATTTCAGTTTTTCTTTCTGAGAGTTTTTGAACTTGGATATTTTAATGAATATTTTATTGTTTAATTTCTGAGGTGTTTTTTTTTCTTTTATGTAACATAATTCTTATTTATTGTCATTATCCTGTATTTTGTTCTTTTCCTGCTATCTCACTGTTAACTTCTAGTACCATATTGTACTTACTTTGCTCTTTATCATTTATTTTACTGGGGATGGCTGGTCAATTTTCAGGCTTACTTTTATTGATTGGATGAGGACCCACAGTATTTATAGGTGCTATTTCTGGGGCTCTTTTTTGCCTCCAGGTAAGAATTCCAAGTTTTCTGCTAAGGGGATTATGCTCTTAGCTGTTACCTTCTAATGTGAACCATAAAAATAAAGGACGTATAGATATTAATTTAATAATATCTACATTATTATATTTGCATTTTATTTTACATTTTATTTCTTACAAAATGGGCTTTCTCTTTTATTTGATTTCACCATTCAGTTTTCATAATTACTTTGCAGCCACAGGCAATATTGAATAATTCATTTTCTAATGTATTGCTGTACTTAAATTCAGAAAACAAATGCAGAGGTACAGGACAGGTGAATTGTGAATTTCTAACAGTTTAAGTGAAAAAGATCTGGAGTTTAAGTTGAGAGACCATATAAGTCAATGGCCTGACAGGGCTGTCAGAAAGGCAGTTTTGACTTCGATGGAATTCATTCAATAGCAGTGTCCATATGAAAATCGAGAACCAGCCCAAGCTGTCAACCTTGGTCAGATACTACCGGATATAGCCAGCTCATCTCTGAGCACCTCAAGTTATAAAGAAAGTTCACAAAATCTAACATATTCAAATGAATATTGTGTGTTTGTTTTAATATCTGACTAAAGGGAATGAAAGCATGTTATAAGTTTGAGATACAGATAGAAGTACTTTCTTCAGTTGTTGAATTTTCTTAAAATTAAAAATGATTTCTGTTATGGACTGAATACTTATGTTCTTTCAAAATGCTGATCTTAAAATCCCCACCTCTCATGCTATGGGTGGATCTTTGGGAGGTACTTAAGTCTTGTGGGTGATACTCTCATGAATGGAATTAGTGCATTTATTTATTTATTTATTTATTTATTTATTTAATTTTTCTTTTTCTCTATCTCTTTTTAAATTGATTTAGAGAGAGAAAGTGAGAGAGAGAGAGCAAAACATTAATTTGAGAAACATCAATCTGTTGCTTTCCCTACAAACCTCAACTGAACCTGCCACAGATGCTTTAGAGGATTTGATAATAAGTGTGTAAAGATGGTTATCAAGTTTCTGAAGTATGTGGCAGCATTTATTACAGTAACACTGAAAAGGCTCAAATGATGGAGGGTCTAGGAAAGCCTGTTTAGGAATTGAACTTTATCTTACAGGTGAAAACAGACCATTAAATAAAAGGATGATAACTTTGCTTTAAAATGGGTGTCCTAGATAAAACAGAGGAAGAACACTATTGAAAGAGTGATAACAGTTAAAAATTTTTAGAAGCAGATGAAGATAGTATCAAATTTGGCAAATTTGAAGATGAGGCATGGAGTATACAATTGAGAGATTTGGGAATCAGAATCTAAAATGGGTGGCACATCCAAAAGTAAAGGCAACATAGAAAGGGAATTTAGAAAATAACACCTATGCTCAGCTAAAAAAAATTAATATGGAGAAATAGAACAGAAAGGAGCTGTGCGTGGTGAGGGAGAGAGCTAGCAGTCTGCCCTTACCTTAACGAAGTGACAACTTCCATGCAGTCTCTGGCATCAGAGAGTTTTGCAAGCCATCTGGAATTGGTATATTTTCATAATAGCAGGTAGATGATAATAGAATCCATGGAAGTAGAAATCTATGATTATCCCTTGCAGAAGAAAATTACATATAGTAGTATAATAGTAAAATCTTTAGGCTTGAATTTTATTCTCAGTCTTGATATTTGATAGTATTTAGTCTCATGAAAGTCAATACATCTTACAGCACTTATTTCCTTAATTGTGACATAGAGATAATTTCCCAGGATTTCTCATTTCATAGAATTGTTGAATAGATTAAATGGAGTATCATCTATATCATGCTTAGAAACTCAAAGCATTCTACACGTTTTTAACTACTTTTATCAATAGCTAGCCATATAAAAGTAGAAGATTGAGTTAGAAGTTATAATGTCTGTAAAGGATATTGCACAAGTATTATAATGGATGTCAGGTATAATCTGGATTGCAAATAATTCCACTGAATTTTGTGTGTTGCGTCATATGTAGCAGTAGCTTTTAATAGAGAAAAGAGAGTCCGATATTTGATATTATAAATACCCCTGTATAATTGCATTCAATGGGTTTTAGGAAAGACTCTAAAAGGTTTATTTCAGTGGAAAAGTTTTCTACATATTCTTTTCCTTGGATAAAATCCACTGTTAAATAGTTTCATAGTAGTCAGATTGTGAAAAATAATATTGCCATTATTAAATATCTGAAGGAAATAACATGCTTCCTCATGAGGTAGAAATCCAGGTTTCAGCCTAGCCAGTGTTGCTCAGTAGTTGAATGTTGACCCATGAACCAATATCCTTTGCTTGAGTATATATATTTTGATAAACACAAAGTTAAATACTGTATGAAGAGTCAGCATTCATTACAAACTAATTAAAGACCATTTTCTCTAAGGAAGTAATTTTTGTAGCATTTCATGGGAAGAAAAATATGCCATTGAATTAATATGAAAAATCCCTATGACGTGCATGTCTTACAGCAAATGGTAATACATTGTTGTTTTCATTGAAGAACTGTGCTAATGAAACCTGGATTTCTTTTTTTAATATGTTTTTTATTGATTTTAGAGAACTAGGAAGGGAGAGAGATAAAGAGATAGAAACAACAGAGAAAACAATGATTGCTACTTCCTGCATATCCTCTCCTGGGAATCAGGCCCACAACTTGAGTATGTGTTCTGACCAGGAATAGAACTGGTGACCACTTGGTTCATGGGTCAACATTCAAACACTGAGCAACACTGGCTAGGCTGAAACCTGGATTTCTACCTCATGAGGAAGCATGTTATTTCCTTCAGAAGTCATATTATTTTGAGGGACTATGTTAGCTCCTGATAATGAACTACCTAAAAAAGGGTATTGATTTTTCAAACCAAAGTAACAAAGATAGCATTTTCTATATAGAGAAAAAAAGTTTGGAAATATGAAACTAGAAGGCTGTGCTATAAACTAGGTAAAATTGAATCTAGAATCCCAATAAAAGAGAATAGGATTTCTGTTATGTTATATTGTTTTATTTATTTTTTTATGACAACTTTGTCATAGCCTTACCCTTCTCAAACTTTTCCTAACTGCCATGATACCTTTCAGCCTGACATTCCTGTGTGCTTCTCCTCATCTATATGTGTCTGAAATCACAGAATTCTCCAGGGCCTGGGGTTTTCCTCCGAATGTCTTATCAATCAATCGCTGCCAGCATTTTCTAGAGTGAAGTGAAGGCATATGAATAGTGAGAGATATGTCAAAATCTCTGGAAGAGAAAGAATAATATGGTGTGTATAGTACAGTCCTATCCTAGGACTGACTCCTGGTTAGGCCACTTATTCTCTGGGTGACTATGGGCAGTTTATATACCCTTTCAGCACAACGTCATTCAAGGAAATATATTGATAAAGTATTTTTGGTTTGCATTATATATAAAGATAAATTGGGAGAGAATTAACAGCTTAAAAATTCAATGCCAGGAAACAGGATATGTATCTCTCCATTTATTTTGACTTTTTTATTTTTTCAATACAATTTTGCAGTATTAAAAATATAAACCTTACAAATATTTTGTTAAATTAATGTCATGACACACCCTAGCTAGTTTGGCTCAGTGGATAGAGTGTCAGCCTAAAGACTGAAGGGTCCTGGGTTTGATTTTTATCAAGGGTACATGCCCAAATAACAGGTTTCATCCCCAGTAGGAGGTGCTCAGGAGGCAGCCAAAAAATGATTCTCAGTCATCATTTATGTTTCTATCTTTTCTTCTCCCTTCCTCTCTGAAATAAATAAAAATATATTAAAAAATTAATGTCCTGACATATTTTGATTTATGATACTAGTAGAACAATATTTTCTGATTCCAAATTCCAATTAGCCCTTGATTATTTAGAAATACAACTTTCTTTTTTTTAATTAAATCTTTATTATTCAGATTATTACATTTGTTTTTCTTTTTTCCCCTCCATAACTCCCCTCCACCCAGCTCCCACCCCTCCCTCTACAATTACCTCCCCCCAATTGTCCTCAACCATTGGTGTATGATTTTTGTCCAGTCTCTCCCTGTACCACCCTCACCCCTTTCCCTGAGATTATCAGTCCACTCTCTTTCTGTGCTCCATTTATTTTAATATAATAACTGATTTTATAATATTCACCAGTTTATTCTGTTGATCAAATTTTTAATTCACTTAATTTTTAGATTTACTTGTTGATAGATATGTATTTTTGTTCATAAATTTTTATCTTTTACCTTTTTCTTCTTCCTCTTCTTAAAGAGTATCTTTTAGCATTTCATATAATATTGGTTTAGAGTTGATGAACTCGTCTAGCTTTTTCTTATCTGTGAAACTCTTTATCTGCCCTTCAATTCTGAATCATAGCTTTGCTTGGTAGAGTAACCTTGGTTGTAGGTTCTTGCTATTCATCACTTTAAATATGTCTTGCCACTCCCATCTGCCCTGCATAGATTCTGTTGAGAAATCAGCTTACAATCTTATGGGTGCTCCCTTGTAGGTAATTAACTATTTTCTCTTACTGCTTTTAATATCCTCTCTTTGTCTTTTGCTTTTGGTATTTTAATTATGATGTGACTTGGTGTGGTCTTCTTTGGTTTCCTCTTAAATGGAGTTCTGTGTGCTTCCTGGACTTGTAAGTCTATTTCTTTCACCAGATGTGGGAAGTTTTCAGTCATTATTTCTTCAAATAGGTTTTCAGTATCTTGTTCTCTCTCTTCTTCTGGCATCCCCACAATTCTGATGTTGGTACACTTGAAGCTGTCCTACAGGCTCCTTACATTATCTTCACATTTTTGGATTCTTTTTTCTTCTTGCTTTTCCAGTTGAGTGTTTTCTGATTCTTTATATTTCAAATCTTTGACTTGATTCTTGCCTTCCTCTAGTCTGCTGTTAGGTCTCTGTATAATATATTTTTTATTTCAGTCAGTGTATGTTTAATTTCTAGGGGTTCAATGCAATTAGGAGTCTCCGTCTCTTTCCCGCCAGAGAAAGCCAGCCAGGTACTCTGGCACCCACTCTCTCCATGCGAATCTCCGTTACTCAGCTTTTTGCAACTCCTCTGGGTCTCTGTCGCCCCTCTCTTTCCTTATAGTTGTAGACTTTCCACTCAGGCAGCTTTCCCGTGGTTCTGGATGATGTCTGTTCTGTCTTTTAGTTGTAGTTTTGAAATTATTGTGTGAGGCAGCAGTGTGTTTACCTATGCTGCCATCTTGGATTCCTTGAAATACAACTTCTTATGTAACATTTAATCAAGTTAACTATTCTTAAGATCCTAGAAGCTTTTTTTTATTTTTAAAGACACAAAAATATCATCTAAAAATTAATATTATTTTATTCTACCTATCAATTTCCTATACTCTGTTTTATCTCCTCTTTATTGTACTATCTAGGACTTACAGTGCAATATTAACTAAAATTCTTAAGATCAAATAGATATTTTGATTAATTTTATTTTTTGGAGGAAAACATTCAGTGTATACACATTAAGTATTAAGTTGTTCATTTATTTTTAAAATATAGGTTTTGTAAAATTGAGAAAATTTCCCTATACCTGGTTTTACAATGTTTAAATTATGAATGGTATTGAATTTTATTTAATGTTATTTTCAGCAGGTATTGAGAGAATATGTCTTTAAATTTTTGTTTAAAATTTTATTAGTATTAAAATTATATTAGTTTTTTAAAATTTTATAAAATTCGCATTACTACCAAACACTACTTGATCATATTTTTTGTATAATGTGTGATGTGATTTGTTGCTAATATTTTTGTTCCTTTATTTGTTTGTTTGTTTTTTATCCTCACCAGAAGATATTTTTACTTTGTTTTTATTTATTTGTTTAATCTCTATTGTTGAAAGTATTACATGTGTCCCCATTTCCCCCTCTTCTAGCCTGCACACATTGTCCATGTCCATGGTCATGCATAAATGCATACAAGTTCTTTGTTTGATCTTCTCCCTCCCCCCAACCTCCCCACCTTCTCTCTTAGGTTTGACATCCTTCTATATCTCTGGTTCTATTTTGTTCAGCAGTTTAATTTGTTCATTAGATCATGTTACACTTACCTTTTTCTGACTGGTTTATTTCACTTAGTATGATATTCTCCATGCTGTTTCTAATATTTAAGAGATATTGTGTAAGGAAGGAGGAGAGAAAGAAGGATGGAAAGAGAGAAGCATTGATATGAGAGACATATGGATTGATAGCCTCCCACACTCACCCTTACTGAGCTGTGGATGGAGCCTGTAACAGAAGTTTGTGGCTTGACAGGGAATTGAACCTGAAACCCCTTGGTGTTTTGGCTGAAGTTCTAACCATTGAGAGAAACCAGCCAGGGCTGTTAAATAGTTTTTAAATTTATATTCCCAAAGATTATAAATATATAGTTTACATTTTCTTCTAGTGTTCTCATTTTTTATTAGAGTAATTTTAGCACTGTTACATAATTAAGAAACTATTTTCTGTTTCTCTAAATGCTAATTCAGTTTGCATATTAGAATATTGGATTGACAGTATTTACCTCCAAAGACTTTTTTTGGTTTCACTATTAAAGTTTTCGGGGTCTAAAGCATGCTTCATTTTAAGGTGTTTTTTTAATTTATTTATTAAAAGTTAATTTTAAACTAGGTATGTTTATTTTCTCTCTTCCCAATTGTTCTAAGTTTTCTTTTGGTAGGCAGTGAAGTTATATATAGTAACATATTACTTATATTAATGAGATTGATCTTCCCATAGTTTGTTTGGCTTTGTGGGATGATTTTCAAAGAGCTAATTTAGTCCTACTACTAAGATATATTGCCCACTATTAAGCATATGTTCTCCACTATATGCTTAATATGATCATGAACTACTTTCTACTCTGCCTAGTCAGAGCTCAACTGTCCCTGTCTGTGTAATCTCTGGGAGCCATTTAGTTTACAACTGTCTACTCATTGTTTGATTCTCCTAGTGACAGGACAATTTATACCTAGAAAATGTTGAATTTAGTAACAATTCAAATGGATCCATAAGCAGATTTCTGAATCACTTTTCTGTATAATATCTGAAACATTTTCACAGCTTCCATTGCCTCGTCTTTCATGAATTTCACCTCCCATGAATTTCTCATCTCCATCTCATTCTCTCAAATTTATCCATTTCTGTTTGGATTTCCTCTCCCTGTACTTGCATTTTATATTTATCCAACTAAAAACTAAAACAATAATAAACCTCAATGTTTCCTCTTTCTCAGAAATCATGTTTATTCACTTTTGCTCATCAACTGAAAATCACCTAGAGAACTAGACAGATATCTGAAAATAGTATTTTCAGTAGATTAGCAAAAATGTATCGCTTATGTCAAGAACTTTGAGGCAAAAAATAATGTATCCTAGTATACTAAATGAGTTAGTATTCCTTGAAAAGTATAACATTTTATTACTGAAATAGATAAGCCTAAGTCATGTCTTCATAAACAGAGAACATGAATGTTTTCATCTGTATTCAAAAATGGTGTTTGTAAAATGTTCAGCTGAAGAGATAGCCACTATTTTAATACCTATAAAATTATTAGTTTTGATAGAAAAAGGTTAAGTTGGCATCTGGCATCTTCTCTTTAAAATGAACAAAGTAGGGGAAACATTTAGATAAGGGATATAGAATACTTTGAGTTGTTCAAATCGAACAACTTCTCATTACTGGGAACTTTTATAGTAATTGTGTTTCTTGTGGTGAGCTTTTTTTTTTTTCCATAATCTGTAACAGAAATATTTTTTTTCTAAAAGACTAAGAAGATGATACAACTAACCTAACAGTGAGGAAAGTATGGACTTGAACAATTACTTTATGAAGACTTACATTCTGGGTCTACAAGGGAACCCTGAATCTGAGAAATTGGCCCTTGACTCACCCAACTTACTGTAAACACTTAAAATGTGAAATTATATCCAGCTGGTATAGCTCAGTGGATTGAGTGTAGTCCCATACACAAAGATTTCCCTGGTTTGATTCCTGAACAGGATGTGGGTTTGAGGCTCCATCCTGAATAGGAAGCGTAGAGGAGACAACTGATCACATCTCTCTCATGTGCTCTCTCTCTCCCACCCTCTCCCTCTTTCTCTAAAATCAATAAAACATTAAATTAAAAAAAATAAATGTGTTGCAGTTGGGACCAATTTCTTTTAACGTATGAGCCAACAGGAACCTCCTAGCCAAAGTCTATAGAGCAATAGAAGGATCTGAAGGAATTCAACTATGAGAAACCTTCTTGAAAAATGTGATTGTATATGCTGTGCTTGGCTGTTGTGTACACTTGTGACTGACATATTGTGTAAGCTAGCTTCTGACAAAAGCAATGGTATGGCATACCCTGCTTTCCTAGTTCTTTATAAACAAATAAGCAGCATTCTTTACAAATATCATAAGTTCTATTATTTGCCTATACTGTTAAATGGTATTTTTTTTCCAATCACATCACTCTTGAGGCTGTCACATAGAGGCTTAATATAAAAGTCATAATCTAAACTGTCTCTTCCTACTTGACTGAGATAAAACTACATCAGCATAAACAACAGGTCCAAAGGGAAAGGCATAGTCTCTATAATAGAGTAATATCCAAGGGAAAAAACTAAAAGCATTAAAGTTAATTTTATATAACTTTGATTTAGTGCTGTTTAAGATCAAATATCATCTTTGTAATTGAAGCATTTTCTTCTACAAGGTAGTTTAGTGTGAAGATCAAAAGCAAATACTTCATGTGACTGACACTGAAATTATTGAAATGACATTTGACTACCACAAAGAATTGTAACACAAAATTAATTTCTTAGGCATAAAAAATAAAAAGCAACTTGATCACTTTATATCTAAAGAGGTGCTTTAAAATGTCTTTGTGACTTACATAAACTGAGTTATTAATTTCCTCAAGACTAATATTGATTTTGAAATATTTATTTGTATATGAAAATGGCTATACATCTGCCACCACCACTTATACATAATTTTCCATATATGTGAATAGATTAAAGTGGTAACGATGGATAGAATTATGTCTCACAAAATTTCAGAAATTGAATGTGACTATATTTGAAGATAGTGCCTTTCAAGAGGTAATTAAGTTAAAGTGAGATCTTTAAAATAGGCCTTGATCCAATCTATTGGCCATATAAGAAGAGATTATGACATATGGAGAAATATCAAGGATGCATATTCACAGAAGAAAAACCATATGAGAAAAAGAAACAAGAAGGCAGCCAACTGAGTATAGGAGAGAAGCCTCAGAAGAAACCAAATCTAACTCTTTGGTCTTAAATTTCCAACTTCTAGAACTGGTGAGAAAATAAATTTCTGTTGTTTAAGTCACCCAGTGTATGGTATACTGTTAAGGTGGTCCTCTCATATTCTAAAGGAATCTAGTAAAAATTGATGGTTAATTTTGAATACAGTTTTCCTTTGTATTTTTTATATTGATGCAATTATAAAAGATATGTAGGAAGAATATTGAGCCACTGAATACTTTACTTCAGTTTTTGTTTTACCAGAGCCTAGAAATATGAACTTCGACCTTGCTAACCTGTCCAATTGTCTGTTTCCTTTAAGGAATTTATCTGACAAAGACAAAGATTAAAATTTGTAATAGTTCCTACATCTCTGACTGCCTTTCATCTGAGGAAAAGTCACATTGTGAATTTTAAACCAGTTATTCTGACAACTTACAAATGCTTTTTTACTTTTAATATCCATTAAAGAAACTTATTTTAATCCTAAAATAATGCTTAGTAAAACTCAGTTTTCAAAATAAATATTTTCATCTTGTTATAAACATGTTTCAATAATAGATACTATATTTCTATAATATAAAAACCTATGTTAGTTGAAAAGAAAAACTTGTGCACATACATATATAATATATAGATATATATTAATATATATTTTATATAACACAAATATTATAAACTTGGAATATAGATATTTTAGGTTTCAGTTGATTAATATGTGAGAATGAGATCATTAAATTCTCATTGTAATTTAGCAGTTAAAACCTTCTGACTGAAATTTTTTAAAAAAGAAAAAAAGCCAATGGATAAATGATAGTGGGGGAAACAAAACCACAAACCTTTAAAATGTAATTCCTTCCAAGGAATTATTTATTATGATGTAGAATAGGTAGCAATATATTTTTTTTTATTTAGCTAGGACTTTTGTTCATTGAAATTTTCATTTCAATTTAATCTTTACTTCTTTCTCTTCCTCCATACACTTTTATGTCTATACCTATATCTATTTTAGTATTTCTGAAAAGTAGAACAACTTTTTAGCTAATTATGAAAGGGTATACATATCACTGTTGCTAAATGAGCATTTGACTTTATTATAATTGTCAAAAAGAAGAGAAATATGAAGTTTCAATGATTTGTTGAGGAGTACAAATGATCTTCAAAATTATGAGTGTAATCAATCAATCAGTATGAAATGGTGAATTATAAATCTTCTGGAAATAAAGCTTTGTTATAATGACATATGGTCCCTTATTTTGAATTATGTCTCTGCTAATTGTGTAGGATTCTTGATGACATAGAGGGAAAAAAGAGTAATAAAAATCCTAGAAGAAAACATAGGCAGTAAAATCTCAGACATTTATCATAGTGACATTTTTGCTGATCTATCAGCTCCTAGGGCAAGGGAAATAAAAGGCAAAAATAAACAAATGGGGCTACATCAAACTAAAAAACTTTTGCACAGCAAAAGAAACCATTAATAAAATGAAAAGGGAACCCATTATATGGAAGAACACATTAGCCAATGATACATATAATAAGTGGTTAATTTCAAAAATATATAAAGTTCTTATACAACTTTATACCAGGAACTTAAAAAAAAATGGGCAAAGAACTTGAATAGAATTTTTCCAAAGTGGACATGCAAATGGCCAATACACATAGGAAAAATTGTTCAATGTCACTAATCATCAAAGATGCAAATTAAAAGCACAATAAGATATCACCTCACACTTGCCATAATGCCTATCATCAAAAAATCAACAAACAAATTATGGCAAAGATGTGGAGAAAAGGGAACCCTAGTGCACTGCTTGTGGGAATGCAGGTTAGTGTAGCCACTGTGGAAAACAGCGGGTATTTGCTCAAAGCATTTAAATGAAACTGCCTTTTGACCCAGTGATCCCATTTCTTGGAATATATCCGAAGAGTCCAACACAACAATCAGAAAAAAAAATATATGCATTCCTATGTTCATAGCAGAGTTATTTACAATAGCCAAGATTTGGAAACAGCCCATATGCCCATCAATAGATGAGCAGATAAAGAAGTAGTGATACATTTACACAATGTAATACTACTCAGCTGTAAAATAAAATAAATCTTACCTTTTATGAAAGCATGGATGGACCTGGAGATTATCCTGGAAAGTTAAATAAGCAATTCAGAGAAAGGCAAATAACATATAACCTCACTTATGTGTAGAAGCTAATGAACAAAATAAACTGCTGAACAAAATAGAGACCAAAGCATGCATACATGGAACAGACTGGCAGCTGTTAGAGTTGGAGGGGAGTTAGGGGACTAAATAAAGAAGGTGAATAAACAAAAAAATCAAAACAAAACATAACAACAACAACATATATTTATTACAGAGACATAGACAACAATGTGATAGCCAGAGGAAATGGGGTTGGGGAGGGGGGTAGAGACTAGGTAGAAATTGGCAAAGAAGGGATAAATTGCTTTTTTTTTTGTTTGTTAAAGTACCTGTATCTATTCACATCCATGTTATTTGAAATTACAATAAAATAAAAGCAAAAAATTGCATTGAACATTTTAAATAGGCAAGAAGGCCTTTTCCCAAGGCTTACAAACTAGGAGAGAGGGATAGGAATCATTGGGGCTTCCTGAAAAAGACATTCCCCATTTTGTAGACTATCAAGAAGCTTTTAAAATTTTATATCTTAAGTTGTTTTTTTTGTTTATTTGTATTTTTTTCTTAGAACTATAGGTTTTCTAATTCAAAGTCTCTAAGAAAAGGAATGTCAGTGGCCTAGAATCAGGAAGAATCCTGTCTAAATTTTAGTCAAGTTGCAGGAGACATTAATCATTGTGGTTAAGGACAATTCAAAATCTCTTTACTTTCATAAAATTTAATCTAATCATTCTAAATGCACAATTCTTTGCCCTCCTATTAATTTTTGAACTAAGTCATACATTGATATGCCACATGTGATATCAACCTAGGAGTATTTTTTGGGGGGATGCATTGTTTAAAATGCTGTAGTTAGAATCTCTTTGAACAGAAATGGAGTCCCAATTTCACCATCATTTCCACCACTATTTAATGTTTTCTAATAATCTGATTCCCTATGTTTACTCATCTGCTATGTCAATAAAAGCATATGGATTTAAAGCCACTGTAATTTACCTGGGCTTTGATACATTTAACATTGTTATTTAATATATTAGGGTTCTCCAGTGTAACAGAACCAATGGTATGCGTATACATAGAGAAAGATATTCATTTTAACAAATTGACTCACACAGTGGGAGCTGTTTCTCCAAAATTTGCAGGGCAGGCTAGCAGGCAGGCAGGCTGGAAACTCAGGTAGAAGCTCAGCTTGTGGTATTGAGTCTGAAGGAAGTCTACAGGAGAAATCTCTCCTCTTAAGGATGTGGGAACCCCTTTTTCGTCCTATGTGGTATAGTGTTCCAGTCCAGGGTTCCGGTTCTGGAGAAGGCCACACCCAAATGAAAAGAGACTAGAAGAGCATTAATTTGGGAAATGGGAGCCTTGCAGAAGCCAAAGGGAGGACTACTACCTTCTTTGGCTTTACCATCACTTTTATTAAGATTAAGATTATAAGATACACCCATATCCCCTAGGCAGAAAACTCCAACAATAGCCAATCAATGGATTTACTTAGGAGTAACAAGTGGAGGCTGCTTCAGCTACCAATATCTAATGATTAACTCTGACCCTTTAGAACAATTAAGGTTGACCAACCCTCTGGATTCCCTGTCCATCCATACCTCTCTACTAATAAAACAATGATCATATTCCAGCACTGGGGATCTGGATTCTCTCTCTCTCTCTCTCTATCTCTCTCTCTCCCCTAATACCTCCAAGTAACTAAATAAAACTGATAAACTGTATGGAGCACATTCTACTTTACTTGAGGACCATTAATAAAGGCCACTATATAATACTATCTCCATGGCAGTGGTCAGCAAACTGTGGCTCATGAGACACATGTGGCTCTTTGGCCCCTTGAGTGTGGCTCTTCCACAAAATACCACAGCCTGGGCAAGTCTATTTTGAAGAAGTGGCATTAGAAGAAGTTTAAGTTTCAAAAAGTCCACTCTCAAAAGAAATTTCAATCATTGTACTGTTGACTAATGAGTTTGCCGACCACTGCAAATCATTACTTTAGATACATATAAACGTATACTTAAATAGATTCCAGGATATTTGAGAATGATGGTTTTTAAAGTAACTGTTTTCAACACATTTAAAAAACTCAAATTAAAGAGAGATTGTAGTCAACTTTTTCAAAAGTTGGGTGTGTAAGATGTTAATAGCTTGTATTTAATGTCATATGCTATTTTTTTCTTCTCTGTATATATTTTTTTTACTTTTTTATTGATTTGGGAAAGAAGAGAAGGGAGAGAGAGAGAGAGAGAGAGAGAGAGAGAGAGAGAGAGAGAAATGTGAGAAACACTGAGCTGTTACTTCCCATGCACCCAAGCCATGGATCTAACCAACAACCTGGATATGTACCATGAACAGGAATTGAACCTGCAACTTTCTGGATGATACTCCAAACAACTGAGCAACACTGAGCAGGACTCTTTAAAATATTTTAAACATCATAGTACAATATGAAATAGTGAACATTCTGATAAATCCCAAAGCATGTTCTTCTAAGGCAATATTATTAAGAGAGTACATAATCTTAGCAGATGATTTGCAAAAGGAAATGCACCACTAAGCCAATATACATCTATCTACATTGTCAACAATGCTACAGTATATGTTCTGTTTTATACTCACTAGAGGACTGGTGTCCCACAGCCCAGCCTGCACCTTCTCTAATCTGGGACCCCTCAAAAAATGTCCAATTTCCCATTTAGGTGGTATTGGGTCTAAACAGGCAGTTGGACATCCCTCTCACAATCCAGGGCTGTTGGCTCCCAACTGCTCTCCTGCTTGCCTTCCTGATTGCCCCTAACCACTTTTGCCTGCCATCCTGATCACCCCTAACCACTCCCCTAGTAATCTGATTGATGTCTAACTAATCCCCTACCAGCCTGTTTGCCCCTATCTGTCCTCTCCTGCAGGCTTAATCACCCTTAACTGCTCTCCCTTGCAGGCCTGGCTCCTCCCATCTTCCCTCCCCTGCTGGCCATCTTGTTGTGGCCATCTTGTGTCCACAGGGGAGAATATCTTTTGACCACATAGGGGCAGCCATCTTGTGTGTGGGAGTGATGGTCAACCTGCATATTTCTCTATTATTAGATAGGATAGAGGCCTGGTACATAGGTGGGGGCCAGCTGGTTTGTCCTGAAAGGTGTCGCAGATCAGGGTGAAGGTTCCCTTGGAGCATGGGGTGGTCTGGATGAGGGGCCTGTGGTGGTTTGCAGGCCAGCAATGCCCCCCCCAGCAACCCAAGCAGAGGCCCTGATATCTGGGATTTATGTATTTTCTACAATTGAAACTTTGTAACCTTAAGGGGAGGCAAAGGCAGGATAGGGCTGCAGAAGCTTGGCTTCCACCATCACTGGGGGAAATCCTAGCCTCCTGCTCTCTCCAGCTCTGTGACTACTGCAATTTTTGTTATGATTTATTTCTCTCTGAAATTGAAATTTTGTAGCCTAGAATGGAGGCCTGGGCTGGTCAGGGTGTGTGGAAAGCTTGGCTGCTTCCATCTCCAGGGAAACCCTAGCCTCCCTCCTTGCTCTCTCTGTAGTTGCAGCTATCTTGGTTGGGTTAATTTGCGTACTTGCTCCTAAGTGGCTGGTGGGTGTGATTGAGTAGTGGTTAATTTGCATATTACTCTTTTATTAGCTAGGATTTTCAATTACTTGCTGATTATCATCTTTCTTGTTATGAGTTCTATATTTGACTCAACCTTTTTAATAAGTGCATATGTGTTTTTAGAGATTCAACTTACATTTAAAGTATTTTTATTATTAAACAACCTTAGAGATAACATTCTGATCTACACATCTGCAGGCCATATTCTTTAATAAGCATTTTACAATTGTACAATTTAGTTCAATATAAACATTCAGTATGGAAAATGAAAAGTAATCACAAAAGAGAAGTACTTAGTTGGAGGAGGCAATTCTTTGGTACTGGGAGGTTCAAATTAACTTTGACATATTTCAAATATGTCATCTTTCAGATATTGGAAAATGACTTACTATATTTTACTTTGTATCTGGTATTATAATTTTGAAACAGTTACATAACATTTCAGTAATTCTTATTTTTCAAATTATCATCCTATTTAACTTTTCTGTTCATGTTATTTAAAAAAATTTTTTCAGAGTATCATTATAAAATCCCTCCACCTTTTTATTATATGTATAAACCTCCTCAGATAATTCCTATACTATTGTAATTCAAGCAGTTTAATATATCTCTCTATAATCCCACATCCTGAACATGATTATTATTATTATTATTATTATTATTTTTACCTTGGGTCATTCAAAAAGAAGAATTGAGGTGGTAAAAAAATGTTAGTTTTATCTTGATGATCTTGAATTAGAATTTGTAGCTCTTATGCAAAATAATTTTCCATGTACATAGTGTTGTTAATATATTTATTAGTTTAAGAGGTAGAAATACCCAACAGTTACTAATTGCATATTCTAAAAAAAAACTTCATTATCTATTATAATTTTATACCTCATTAAAGCTATTTTTATGTATATCATACTCTTTTTCATCATCAAAGAGTCTCTGAAGCTCATTAACTATCATGAAATAAGAAATTACATTCTCTCTTTAACTACTAGTTTCTCTCCTTTTTATCTGTAAGCTATTTCCTTTCAAGATTACATTTAATCTTTTTTTTACCCTTTAAATGATTTGCTTCTTAACTAACAGGAACAACTTCATAATTAAATGTTTTGACAGTAAAAAGGCTTATCTATTTTGTTGAAAAACATAGTTTTGATTGGTCCACTGTATAAAAAGTTGTTATCACCAATGGTATGGAAATGGAAATTCAAGGGAGATTATAAATACCAACATAATCTTTAAGCCTGATTAATAAAAATCCTTTTAAATTTTAAATTTTAATGGATTTGAGATTTTCATATTTATTTCATTATGATTTAACTCTCTTCCTGTGATAACTACTGTGAAGAATATTGCCATGTCTAAATCACTTTAATATAAGAAAAACTGTCCTGCCTTGTTGTCAGTAAATAATATATTTCTATTTATAATTCTTTGCTCTATTAAATTTCAAGGTTGAATTTTTTTGTATCTCAATAGCAACATAAGCAACTAAATTTACCAGATTCCATAGAGCAACTCAAGCATATGGGGTACTAGCCAGGTTAGAACCAAGTTCCAAACTCAACAACAAGCTCTGAGATGTAGACTGGCCATTGGAGAGCAAGGCAATCTCTTCTGTATTTGAAAATGTCAAGACAGTGAGAAACTGCATTTTTTAATATTGGTAGGGCTTTTATAAACTTGATTTTATTCTTTTTCATGTCAGTTTTGATCTTACCACTTGTCAAGAATGCAAATTTATCCAGATTTGAACAAGTTGCATACAAATAATTAATTCAAGTAACATCTCAGGAGTACTCAAATTAAATTTTTAAACCAGTGCCTTTTTATGTTCAAAATTATTTGCCTATGTCTTATGATGCATTCTAAAATTTAAGACATTGTTTTAACATTTTATATACATGCATGCATTACACACACACACACACACACACACACACACACACACACAATCTTACCAGGGTATCATAAAGCAGCAGCGGCAATGGTTAATTTTTCTTGAAGATAATGCACTCTTTAGAAGTGCATTTGCTATTAAAAGTATACATGTTTTGATCAAATGTTAATTAAATAATTAATGGACCTTATATTTTAGATTATTTTAGGGAAATATTATAAAATTAATGTAAGGCAAAATATGATATACCAGCAATTTCAGACAAATTGTTTGGCAAATGGCTTTATAATCGTCTGAGGATCTATAATAATAAAAGTGTAATATGATAATTAGACCGGAGAGCAGAACAACCTTCCGGACATCCTTCCGGACAAACTTCCGGACGAAGCCAGGGCTTTGAGGGCCAAGCCCCTTACATGAATTTTGTGCATGGAGTCTTTAGTGTCTTAATAATTGAAACTTTATATTCTATCATCTACCCACCTATCAAAGTCAGTGTTTTAAAATACATTTTCTCTCCACATTTGTCATTTGTTGATTTGTTGATGATAATTATACTGACAGATATGAGATGCTACCTCATTGTTGCTTTGATTTGCATCTCTTGGATGATTAGTGACTTTGAGCAGGTTTTCATATGTCTCTCTGCCTTCTATATGTCTTCTTTCGAAAAGTGTTTATTTAGATCCTTTGCCCATTTTTTTGATTGAGTTGTTTATCTTCCTTTTGTTAAATTGTATGAGTTCCCTATACATTTGGGAGATTAAACCCTTTACATTGCTAAATATGTTCTCCCATGCAGTGGGCTTTCCTGTTATTTTGTTGATGGTTTCTTTTGCTGGGCAGAAGCATTTTACTTTGTTGTAGTCCCATTTGTTTATTTTCTCTTTAGTTTTCATTGCCCTAGGAGCTGTATCAGTAAAGATATTATCATGACGAATATCAGCTATTTTGCTACCTATAGCTTCTTCAAGGATTTTTATGGTTTCCCATCTTAAGTCTAAGTCCTTTATCCATTTTGAGTTTATTTTTGATGGTGTAAGTTGGTGGTCTAGTTTCATTTTTTTGCATATATCTCTCCAATTCTTCCAATGCCATTTACCGAAGAGACTGTCTTTATTCCATTGTATACTCTTGCCTCCTTTTTCAAATATTAATTGAGCATAATGGCTTGGGTTGAACTCTGGGTTCTTATTCTGTTCATTGGTCTATATGTCTGTTCTTATGCCAGTATCAGGTAATTTTGAAAACAATGGCTTTGTAGTATAGCTTGATGTCTGGTATTGTAATCCCTCCAACTTTGTTCTTCTTTTTCAAGATTGTGCAACTATTCAGGATCTTTTTTTATTCCAGATGAATTTTGAGAGAGTTTGTTCTAGTTCTTTGAAGTATGTCATTGGTATTTTAATGGGGATTGTATTGAATCTATAGTTTGCTCTGTGTGGTATGGACATTTTAATGATGTGATTCTACCAATCCATGAACTCGGTATATTCTTTCACTTGTTTATATCTTCCTCTGTCTCCTTTTTCAGCGTCCTGTAATTTTCTGAGTACAGGAAATTACCTCCTTGATTAAATTTATCCCTAAGTATTTTAATTTCTTGTTGTTGCAATGGTAAATGGAATTGTTTTTTGTTTGTTTGTTTTTTAGTTTCTCTTTCTGTGAGTTCATTATTGATGTACGTATTAAAAATCCATAGATTTCTTGGTGTTAATTTGTATCTTGTTACATTGCCTAATTTAATTATTAGTTCTAGTAGTTTTTTTTATGTAGTATTTAGAGTTTTCTCTGTACAGATCATGTCATCTTCAAATAATGACAGTTTTATTTCTTTTCATATTTGGATGCCTTTTAGTTTTGCTTCCTGTCTGATTGCTATACCTAGCACTTCTAGTACTATGTTGCCCAGCAGTGGTGAAAGTGGGCATCCCTGTCTCATTCCTGTTATTAGGAAAAATGGTTTAGTTTTTGCCCACTGAGTATGATGTTGGCTGTAGGTTTGTCATATAAGGCTTTTATTATGTTGATGTATAATTCCTCTACTCCCACATTGCTGAGAGTTTTTATTAGGAAAAGGGTGTTAGATTTTTTTAAATGCCTTTTCTGCATCAATTCATATGATTACGTGACTTTTGCCACTCAATTTGTTTATGTGATGTATCAAATTTATTGATTTGGGGATATTGTAGCAGCTTCACATCCCTGGAATAAATCCCACTTGGTAATAGTGTATGATCTTTCTAATGTAAGGCTGGATCTGATTTGCTAGAATTATGTTGAGGATTTTAGCATTTTTGTTTCTCAGGGATATTGGCCTATAATTCTCTTTCTTTGTAGTGTCTTTATCTGGTTTGAGGACTAGGGTAATAGTGGTTTCACAGAATGAGCTTGAAAGATGTCTCCCTCTTGAATTTTTTGGAATAGTCTGAGAAGGATAAGTTGTAGTTCTTCTTTGAATGCTTGGTAAAACTCTCCAGTAAAGTCTTCTGGCCCCAGGCTTTTTTGGCTGGAAGCTTTTGATGACTGTTTCAATTTCCTCCTTGGTTATCAGCCTGTTGAGATTTTTGATTATTTATTGATTTCTGGAAGGTCATATTTTTCTAGGAATATGCCCATTTACTCTATGTTGTTTAGTTTGTTGAAGTAGAGTTGTTCATAGCATTTTTTTATACTCTTTTGTATTTCTGTTGTTATTTAGCCTCCTTCATTTTTTTTTGGGGGGGGGTCCTCTCTCTTTGCTACTTGGTGAGCTTGGCTAGAGGTATATCTATCTTATTTATCCTTTTAAAGAACCAGCTCTTGGTTTCTTTGATCTTTTGGTCTCTATTTCATTTATTTCTGCTCTGATCTTTATTATCTCCTTTCTGCTCACTCTGGCCTTTTCTTATTGTTACCTTTCTAATTCGTTAAGGTGTTAGATAATTTATTACCTGTTGTTGTTTTTTTGTTGTTGTTGTTGTTGTTTTGAGGTAGGCATGTAATGCTATGAACTTCCCTCTCAAAACTTCTTTCATTATGACCCATAGGTTTTGGATTGCTGTATTTTCATTGTCATTCATTTCCAGGATGTTTTTAATTTCTTCTTTCTGTAGACTGGTGCAGCCAATGTGGTAAACAGTATGTGGCATTTTCCCAAAAAGTTAAAAATGGAACTTCCTTTTGACCCAGTAATCCCAGTTTTAGAAATACATCCCAAGAAAACAGAAACACCAACCAGAAAGTATATATGCCTCCCTATGTTCATAGCAGCACAATTTAGAATAGCTAAGATCTGAAACAGACTAAGTGCCCATAAGCAGATAGATGAATTAAAAAACAGTGGTACAGCTATAGAATAAAAAACTACACTGCTGTAAAAAAGAAGTAATTCTTGCCATTTGCAACAGCATGGATGGAACTGGAGAGGAATATGCTAAGCAAAATAGGCCAGTCAGAGAAAGATAAATATTGTATGTTCTCACTCATTTGTGGAATATAATAAACAACATAAACTGAGGAACCAAAATAGAACCAGAATCACAGAAGCATCGAACAGACTGTCCAACCTTTGAGGGAATTTAGGGGGTGACAGGGTAAGAGATCAATGCAAAGACTTGTATGCATGCATATGAGCAAAACCAATGGACACAGGAAGGGGAGAAGAGGGAGTGAGCATGTATTGGGGGTAGGGCAATTGGGGAGAGGTTAATGAGGGGGAAAAGGAGACTTATGTAATACTGAAAATAATGAAGATTTTAAATTAAAAAAAATTAAAATACATTTTCTAAGAATACTCTACTTTTTCTTTTTTAATATAGATATTTCAGGTTTCTTCATTTGTAGCTTTTTTTCTATGAGGAAATCACTTCCAAATAACACAACTTTTGTGTTATTTGGATGAATGCAAATAATAAGACAATTAAGGGAAAATAGCAAATATTGTTCTTTTGTTATGCTTATATAAGGAATAACTGGAGGATTTGTACATAAACAGCAGGATTTGTGAAAATTGTCAGGTTAAGTAGTCAGACTTATCTTCCAGAAGAACATTTTATATTTTCATTCTCTCCTACAATGTTTTGAACATCTAGTACATTTGACAACACATTGATATTCTATGAGTAACTGTAGTAAGAATTATTAATTCAATAAATGAAATAGATTTTATTGATGGTGGATGTATCCAAACTTCAAGAAAAACAAACAAACAAACAAATAAAAGCTGTTCCCCCAGATGAACAGAATTAGATTAATCACAATCTTTATTTGGACGTATAATGATAATTCAGACTATCAAGACCTCTCTGTATGTATTTCTGTATGTATGAATGTGCAAGGTATTTGCTTTGATATGATGAGCAACCATGAAATCAACATAGACTTAAAAGTTAGAAATGTAACAATACCTATTTCTATCTATTCTTGATCCTTATTCAATCTCCCTGCTTACACCTCTACATAAGCAGTACATTTTTGTTAGGAAATTGTTAATTAATCTTATTTTTGAAAATATTTTCCCAAGAGGGTAAATTTCAATCCCTTTACAATTCTATTTTTAAAATACATTTTTATTGATTTCAGAGAAGAAGGGAGAAGGAATGAAAAATATAGAAAGATCAATGATGAGATACAATCATTGAATGGTTGCCTCTTGCACACCTCCCATTGGGAATCCAGTTCACAACCCAGATATGTGTCCTAACCTGGAATGGAACCATGACCTCCTGGTGCATAGTTTGATCCTCAATCACTTAGCCCCACCAGCTTAGCTCTTTTACAATTCTTGACATGGTCCTCCCACAATGATACTTCTCTGGAAGAGGTCACTTTAGGGCAGGTTCTTTCAGGAAAATGTAAGACTTTTTTATTTTCTTGAGGTAATTTGGCACCACAAAACTTAGATAGGGCTTCCATTGTTGTTTTGCTTTTTACCCACCTTCAGATACTCTTAAATAAAAGTTGACAGCATGTTCTGTGTACCTGGATCTATATGGGATACATGTCCTGGTTCTTCCAATAATATTTTATTCTTTGTTCCTATTGCAGCTCTGGGGAGGCCATTGAGGCAATTTTCAGACAGCATCCAGCTGTTCAAAGAGGTGCTAGTATTTCCTTTTGCTGAGACCTAATTGATTTAATGGACCTACTTAAAATAACCAGTCAACTTGTTTGCTACAGGTTCATGAAATAAAGAACATGTAACAAACTGTAAATCTCTGCATTGCATAGGAGGAATATTGCTAATATTGCTTTTTTTTCCTACTCCTTTCCCACATACACTGGTTATGTGAGATTGTTCTCTTTTTCCCTTGGAAGTGGAAAAATACTCTAGAGTTCTCACTCCAACAATTAATCATTATTTTTATTCTAAGTTTTTCCTCATCAGCTATAGTGATGTTTAGTGACCAATATTGTTGTCTTCTTTTTGTAAGCTCTGTTAGCATGTGTCTTAACTTGCACTTATTCTATCATCCTCATGTATGAGAACTAATACATGGTCTAATATATTCAGACCATGATCAATACCTTAAAATGTAAGATCACCTAAGATCTGGCTGAGCTTAGATTCACATCCAGATGTGTGTGATGGCCAACTGCGAGGTCTTACCAATTACACTAAGCCCTCTCCCAGAGAAATAAACAGCAGAAATAAACAATTTGGTGGGAGTGTGAAGAGGACTCCATATATGACCTCTCATTACTGGAGTCAGTCCAATATGTAATGTCAACAATGAGAAAATAGTGCCACTCATTTGTTGGTTTTGTTTATAATTTCCAGTCCAATGGGATTGATACTTTTAAAAAATACAATACAAATAAACTATTTGAAAATCTCAAATTAAAACACATAAAATACAAGCTCAATATTTTTATCATTAAATTCAACACTCATTAAGTTACTCTGGCAAATTACTTATGAAATTGTCTCAATGTATAGTGTCAATTTCTTGAGAATAGTCATAAAGAGCTTATGCAGTGAAATGAATCTGTGGATTATAATTTCAGTAGTGCTATTCCAAAATATTTGGGGACATTAATATGTAGGGCCCTAAATTATCCCTTATTGTATATAATATCCAAAATGGGAAAAATGTATTTTCAAGTCAACTATTTATTTTTAATTTAGATCTCATCACTATATTTTAGACTTTATTTCATTGTCTCAATAACAGAGGGAACTTTAATAATTATTCATGTTTGTTATTTATGTGACCTATTACTGAAATATTAATTTCCTTATATGTACACTGAAGTTTAATTTCTATACTGTTATTGCTGTCTTTTCAGATACCTATACTAAATCCTTACTTTTTAGAAAAAATAATTTACTTTAAGAACTCAAACTGTAAATTGAATGTTATTTTTCTGGATTCCAGAGCACATTTTATATTTTTAATAGTTAAATTATGGCATATATTCCAATTTAAAAAGCAGAGATTTGTGATTGCTCTTATAATTTTGTAATAAAATTTCTTTTCCCACTAGTGAAAATCTTTTGGGAATATGCATGATCTTCATTGTTAACACAACTTGTTGGCATGATGACCACTAGTCATTTGATTCTGTTTCAAAGATTAGAGATTTAGGCACAGTACTAAATTTTAAAAATATAATTAATGCCGAGACCGGTTTGGCTCAGTGGATAGACCGTCGGCCTGCGGACTGCAAGGTCCCGGGTTCGATTCCGGTCAGGGGCATGTACCTTGCTTGAGGGCACATCTCCAGTGTGGGGTGTGCAGGAGGTGGCTGATCGATGTCTCTCTCTCATCGATGTTTCTGACTTTCTATCCCTCTCACTTCCTCTCTGTGAAAAATCAATAAAATATATTTAAATATATATATATAATTAATATTTATTTAATAGCATTAATAAGTATTTAAATCATGTTGCTTTTTTCTACTATTCTTTCCACGCTATCATTAAGGATCTTTTAGTTATTATTCTTTGCTTTAGTCTCTAGTTCTGCAGTTATGAGCATTACATTTTGTTTCTCTGTCACATTTCAAATAATGATGATCAGTAGCACTAAGAAAGTTATTGTGGATCTGATTTATCCTTACAGATCTCAGCTTTAAAAAATATTTGTAGTTACCCTCTCTGCCCACTTAATTATCCTATGTCATCTAATTCCCAAATCGGATTGTAATTCTGAGGTATATTTTAGTTCCTGAGAGACTATAGCCTTTTCAAAAATAAAACCAATAGGCAAAATTATGATCTCTTTGTAATCCATGTGACATATGATTTAACTAATAACTAGTAATGAGAAGTAAATTTTTAGCAAGATATAATCTAAATCTAAAAAAACAAGATATCCTGAATGATGAAAACAATATCTCCTGAATGATGAAATGTCTATTTTTTTCCATTCAAGTTTTTTATGAAATTTTCCAATAACATATCGTAAAATTTTCCTTTCAGTTATTTTAAATATTTCTTTACCACTAAACTAGTATGGAATACTAAATACTTCTTAATACAAGAAGAGAGCATTAAACAAAAAACAAGTGCATTAAAAGTGGAGCATTTGCATGTATTTTGGAATTACGATCATTTATTCAATTATTTGTTAACTAAATCAGCAAAAAGGTTGAATTTTGGAATATCTCTTCAATCTATAGAAATAATATGGATATACTATAACTTTAGATGCTATATATTAAAACAGTGGGTATGTCAATTTGATTATTAGTTGTTTTGCATCTGAACTGTCAGAAAGCCTTTGATTTATTTATGTAGAACCCTATTGTGTAAATCTGAATGGGTTTCATGATCACATAATGCAGAAATGCAAGATGGAAGTAGAGCAGTGACAGAAATTTGTATTCTTCCAGCTAAGAATTAGAACTTGGACCTGGAATCTAGGATTTCTCAATCAGATGAAACTTTGAATCTTAGGACTTTGAATCTTGAGTGACTGCTATGAAATTATTTATTACATCAGTGATCTAACAGTCCATTGATAGCAAAGGTAGTGGCTATGGCCTAAGGGGACTGCCCAGTGTGTACTGGGTTCTATCCTCACTCTCCAGCCTCTCCTCACATTTTTCTGAACTTGGCTCTTCAGCATTCCTTCAGATTCTATGAAATCTTTTTTGTTATAATAAAATAAAATAATAGTACCTTAAACAATGAAAACAACATCCTTCTCAAAGTTCTTGGCATACACAATCCGTTAACAGAATGGTGGTTGTATTCTACTTAATCTTCAGAACTCATCATACATTCTAGTCTTTCATTGTCATCCCAAATGTGTACCCAGCCTCTGTGATCCATGTGGGAGTAATTTATTTATTTTCTTCCACTAGAATGTAAACTCAATGAGCAAAAAGAAATAATGTTTCCATGGTGTTTAGTCTTTAGTATTTAGGTAATTAATTGGCACATGGTAGGCATTCAGTTAAATATTTATAAAATGAATAAATAATTTCAATTTTTGTGTAGGTTTACCTGTTTTAAAAATAAGTAAAGAAACGCTTTTTCCTATAGAATCCTTCATACTTAATGTGTTACCTTCCAGCCCTTCAAAGTTCTGTTCTTTTACTTCAATCTAAATGTAATCTATTTATATAATCACTTTAGACTAAATAGCCATCAGATTAGCTGATGTTTATTATAGCACCTAATTGCATCCTAAACTCTCAGTAACTGTTAATTATCAAAAATTGCAAAACATTCAACCAGCATTGGCCTTCAGCTCTTTGGAAATGTTATTTGTGGAGGCTGTAATTCAAAGCTGACATTCTCAAGAGGATATAAGAAAGCAATTCTTTTTATCTGTTTATGTAACACCTGTGGTTACCTCCCAATATTATTGCTGCCAGTATGTGGGATAACATTTAGCCTCTTCAAGAACATTTGCTTTGATTTGATTTCATAAACATATATTTTAAGGCCCTGTGTCATTATTTTGAATGTTATTTTTTAGACCAGGAGTTTTCCTATCTTCTAATTATAGTAAATTTCAGTCTATTTATATTTGTTTTGAACTTCATTGCCAAGCTACAGCAAATAAGATAAAAAGAATATTCACTAAAAAGATAATTAAAAAAAACACAAGGTAAAAGAAAGAGTTCTATAAGTGTGGTTGATTTTAAGTAAGAATAAATGTTAATTTTCAATGATCCAAAGTCTTTCTATCAAATTTCAAACTAAAATAATCCTGACAATGTCATCAAATTAATATTGCTACAGAAAAATAAAAACATGCTTAAAATATATAATTAGCATAAAGGAGAATTTTTATAGGGTGAAAAACATAATGGGGGTTAGAACTGGGCAAAAATATGTTAATTGTAATAAATGATTTCTTATATAATTGTTTTGTTCCTCTCTTTAAGAGCCTGAATATATATTTCACATGAAACATATATTAATATCACAAAAATAATCAAATTCTTCACTGACATCAAAGAATAAGAATTTGGTTACCAGTCTAATATATTAGACTTGCCAATGGCTCAATATTTTTCTTGAATGATCATTACTTTGGTAAACACTATCTAATGTAGGAGACGTGTAGTGATGTTCATATGAGAGCATCTTTTATTACCTTTGTTTATTATGCCACTATAATTTAATGAGGACATGACAGGGCACAAGATGATTTCTTTGTGTCATGTATGAGTCACAAGGAAGCCAGTTCTTGATAACTTATTATAGATTAATTGAGCTTGTTAGAAATTATTTAACTATACCTAAAATATAAAATTATTATTATTTATGTTGCTTTATAATCTAAAGTGACTTCTTTAAAGTATATATTTTTAGTCAAGTTTATTATCAGGCTCTTCTGCTTTAGCCCAGTAAAGCCTGTTTGTAAGCAGAAATAAGGATTTTCTGACTACTTTGAGTGATTCTGAATTTTAAAGCAAATATATTTCACAAACAAGTCTAGTGTTGAGAAAAATTAATAATTTTAATTCCTTGAATGTCTTGTTTTGATTACTCATTGAATCCGTCTTTTGAAATCTCCTTTACAGCACTGAGGAAACATTTTAGCAATTATAAAATCTGTCCATATTTTAATGGCTAGCCTAATGTGTTGTTAAAAATTGCACTAATAGCATTTTGCCATTTCTCATGATAACTTAGCCTAAAACATTTGATAATAAATTGAATTAATACTTTATATAAGGTCAGAAATTGAGAATGAGGTACTTCATGTCACATTCCTTCTACTTAGTCATTGAGTGCCTAATAAATAGCCAGATATCCTTTCATGTATTTGCATATTCTTATCAATGACAAAAACAAAACTAATCCAAAAAAATAAATTATGCTCTCAACAACAAATTCTTTATAAACTGGCTATAATCTATAATAAAAAGTAAATTATAAAGTATTTTAGAAGATTATAAATGCTAAGATAGAGAAAGGAGACAAAATACAGCAAGATAAAGATAATCAATAATTCTTGTTGCTCAAGCAGGCCTCACAAAGGCAGGAAGTTCAGGAGATTCCATGCCAGTGTCTAGGGGCATGTTGTTGGTGTATCATTTCCAGGGAAAGGAAGTACAGTACAAAGGCCCTGAGAAATAACAGGATTGTTAGTCTGCATCAAGTGGTAGGAAGAATAGTCACAGAAATTGAGGGAAGTCAGAGAGAAACAAGAGCTTTGTAGGGTGTAATTGGGGACTTGCTATCTCCCAGTGTCTCTACAATCACTTGAGAGATGAATAGGTATTATCAGTGTAGGTTCTCCAAGAAAACACTGACTTCAAAAAGGCAGTCTAAGTTCCTGGTTCTTCAGTTTATTTGAAATTTCTCCTGAAATTTCATACTCAAAATTTTAACCCCTTTTATAGTTAAGTTGCAACTGAGAATATTCAACAATATTGGCCATAGTGCTTCAAGCACTGCAGGCCCCATGGTTCACTCATATTAAGGACACATGTGGCCACTCTACCAGGAGACCTGACATATGAATGCTATATTCTGACCCCATATGTTAGTTTGCATGAGAAGGTGGCAATATTTTTAACGTTAGTGGGAGAGAATGGCATCTTGTGGGACACTTTGCCACAGAAATCTTCATGCAGAGGGTTCTGATAGCAGCCACTTTGTCTAAGGAGAAAGAGGGAGGAAGTCATAAAGGGTTGTGAATTTCTAAGACCCTCTCTTACCTCATTTAGGTATATTTGGACCCTGAATGGTTTGGTTCAGAATACCATGTTTAGAATGTTAGTCAATAATAAAATATCTTAATCACACAAAATTTTATACCCTCTACCTATAATACTCAGGTAAACTTAGAAATCTTTTTAGTTGTATTATAAGTGTTCTAGAATCAGGGTAAGTAGTCTTCAATTTTCAAAAATTTTCAAATTAACATAAAATAACATATTATTTTCAGGTGTGCAACGAAGTGATTAAACATTTACATATCTTACAAAGTGATCATGCTGATAAATTTAATGCTATTCTGACACAATACAGAGTTATTAAAATAATATTGATTATATTTCTTATGTTGCACCTAACATCACCATGACTATTTTTATAAATAGTGAATTGTACCTCTTAACCCTTTCACCTATCCACTCACTAATTAACTTTACACATAGTTCTCAATCTTTCAAAATAATTTTAATTTACTATTATTTTCATACTATGTCTCTGTTACATATCTTAGAGTTAGATTTTGTTTATGAAATACAAATTAAAACTCTTTTTTAGTTTTTGACATTATTATAGATGTTCCCCATATTCCTCCCTTCTTTGTTCATCTCTACCCCCCACCCCTGCAATCTTCACCATATTGTTGTCTGGGCCCATGAGATATGCATACATGTAAATAGTAGAGACTCAGTGCACCAAATTCATGCATGAGGAATGTGTCCCTCAGCCAGCCTTCACCCTCTCCAATCTGGGACATTGCTCTTATAATCCGGGACTGCTGGCTTCCAACTGCTAACCTGCCTGCCAGCCTAATCACCCCCCAACCACTCCCCTGCCAGCCTGATTGCCCCTTATTGCCCTCCCCTGCTGGCCTTGTTCCTCCCAACTGCCCTCCCCTGCAGGTCTGGGCACTCCCAAGTGCCCTCTGCTGGTCCGGCCCCCCCTAACTGCCCTACTCTGCCAGTATAGTTGCCATTAACTGATTACCCTTGCAGGCCTGAGTGCTCCTAACTGCTCTCTCTGCAAGCCTGCCCCTCCCCCCAACTGCCCTCCCTTGTAGGCCTGCCCCCTCCTAACTTCTTTCCCCTGTAGACCTTTACTGAATTGGAAGAATTCACATTATTAAAATGTTCATACAATCGAAAGCAATCTATAGATGCAAAACAATTATTATTAAAACTAGTGGCCCAATGAACAAAATTAATGCATGGGGATGTGTCCCTCAGCCAGCCTGCACCTTCTCCAATCTGGGACCCCTCAGGGGATGTCAGACGGCTGGTTTAGGCCCACTCTCTCAGGGATCAGTCCTAAACCAGCAGTTGGACATCCCTCTCATAATCTGGGACTACTGGCTCTTAAACACTTGCCTGCTTGCCTGTTTGAACTCCCTCTAACTGCTTCTGCCTGCCAGCCTGATATCCCTCTAATCACTCCCCTGCCAGCACAATTGATGCTTAATTGCTCCCCTGCTGGCCAAAATGCCCCCAACTGCCTTCCCCTGCTATCCTGATTGCCAGCAACTGCCCTCCCCTACTGGCCCGATGGCCCCCAATGCCCTCTCTTGTCAGGCAATTTGTGGCAGCCATCCTGTGATGGCCATCTTATGGTGGCCATCTTGTGATAGCCATCTTGTGAGGACATGGGACAGCCACCTTGTGGTGATGGGAGGGTGTCACATGAGGGCACAAGAGCCACCTTGGCTTTTATTAGTATAGATAGCAATGGCATATTTTGTTATCTAGAATAAATACTCTAGAAATTTATATGGTAACAAAAAAGATCATGTATAATCTCAACAATTTTGAAAAAGAACAAAGTTGGGGTGTCAGGATACCAGATATCAAACTGTAGTACAATGCCATCGTAATTAAAGCAACCTGAAACTGGCAAAACAACAGGTATATAGATCAATGTTTCAGAACAGAATGCCCAGAAATCATTCCAAACCTTTATGGTCAATTAATATTTGACAAAGAAGAAAAGAGCATATGATGGAATAAAAAGTCTCTTTAATAAAAGGTGCTGGGGAGTTTAGACAGGTACATGTAAGAAAAATGAAGCTATACCACCACTTACACCATACTCAAGAATAAAATTTTTAAAATAAAGTTGCATCATTTGAAGTGAAATATATACAGGGTGGGGCAAAAGTAGATTTACAGTTGTTTGTATGGAAAATAATACAATAATCTACTCTAATAAAGAAGAAACATGCAAATTGACTGTCTCTCCACTACCCCTACCAGACAATCAGGAGTGAGTATGCAAATTTACCCAATGAAGATGATGTCAGCCATGGAGCTAAAGTGAGCAAGAGACTTGGGTTCCCCTGGCAATGAAGGAATCCAAACTTCCCACCCACCCTGGCTGCTGCTCAAGAAGGGGCTGGGGGCCTGGGTTGCTGGGGGCATGACAAGCCTGAAAATGTCCCTCAGCCCCTTACCCAGGCTGGCTACCCCCCATGGAGTGAGGGTCTTCACTGGAGGGCTTGGCCAGCCTGCAAACAGCCATCAGCTCCTCACTCAGGCTGGAAAAGCAGCCCAGAGGGGACCCACACCCTGAAGGGGATGTGGGCAGCCTGAAAACAGCCCTTAGCCCTTTTCCCATGCTGGCTATGCACCCATATAGTAATAGTCCTCACTGCGGGGGTGTGGCCAGCCTGAAAATAGCCATCAGCCCCTCACTCAGGCTGACCAGGCACCCCAGTGGGGACCTCCACTCTGAAGGGGGTGTGGCCTGCCTAAAAACAGCCCTGAACCCCTGACCCAGGTTGGCCATGCTCTCTAGGGGTGAGGGTCTCTTCTGGTGGTTATTTATGGCCAGCCTGCAAACAGCCACCAGCCCTTCATGCAGGCTGGCCAGGAACCCCGGTAGGAACCTCCACCCTGAAGAGGGTGTGACCAGCTTGAAACTGCCCTCAGCCCCTCACCCAGACTGGCCACACCCTTCCCTCCCTCCCCAGCAAAGACCCTCACCCCATGGGGATGTGGCTGGCCTGAAAACCACCACAGGGCATTCACCCAGGCTACCCCATGCCCCAAGGAAACCCCCACCCTGATCTGGGATACCCTTCAGGGCAAACTGGCTAGTTCCCACCCATGCACCAGGCCTCTATCTATACTAATAAAACAGTAATATGCTAATTAGACTGGGAAACCTTCCAGGAGACCTTCCAGATGTTCTTTTGAATGAAGCCATGGTGGTGGGGCCAAGGTAGAGGCCATTAGAGACCAAGAGGAGAGGGAAGTTGTGTGAAATCAGACCAGATTGGGATGGCAATTGTGGGTGATCAGGCTGGTGGGGAGGCTGTTGGGAATGATCAGGACAGGGGGGTGTAGTTTGCAGTGAGAAGGCCAGCAGGGATCAATTGGGGGCAAGCAGGCCAGTGGGAAGGGAAGGTAGGGTTGAACAAGCCAACAGAAGGGGCAGTTGGGGTGAGCAGGCCAGCGGATTGAGCAGTTGGGGCCAAGCACACTGACACAGGGGCAGTTGGGGGTGAGTAGGCCAGCAGACAGAATGGTTAGGGGCAATCAGGCAGGTAGGTAGGTGAGTGGTTAGGAGCCAGCAGTCCTGGATTGCAAGAGGGATATCCAACTGCTGGTTTAGGCCCAATCTCTGTAAACTGGCAGTAGGACATCCTTTGAGGCATGCCAGATTGGAGAGGGTGCATGCTGTGCTGAGGAACACCTCCCAGGCATGAATTTCGTGCACCAAGCCACTAGTTAATAAATAACAATAGAATAAACTCTTTATTTCTTGTGTTTACAACTGTAAACTTATTTTATTCCACACTGTGTTCCTTCTCATATATTCCTTATTTATTGTACATTCATATGTTGCTAAACAAACCACTTTGAAACTTGTAACTTAAAAATAGTCATTCTTCAGTATTTGGGTCAGCTAGGCATTTCTTCTCTTGTTGTCTGTGTTTGCTCAAGCCTCTGCAGTCAGCTGTGGGAAAGACAGCTTTGCTCAACTTTGTTGTGTTTGTTCTATTACACATTTGTGAGTCAGAAGGGTCAGATTGCTGTTGGCAGGTTAGTATAATCTTTCATTCTCTATCAGAGTAGTCTGGGCTTGTTACACTATGGTGGCCGAATTTCCCAGAGCAAGTCCTCCTGAGATCCAAGCCCATGTTTTCCATAACTCTGTTTTTACCACATTCTATTGTCTAAATTAAGTCACAAAGATTGCAAAGGTTATCTAGATTCAAGAGGATAGGGACTCCAACTCTGATAATTAGAACTACAACATCATGTTGCAAAGAGTATTTATACAAAGAAAAATTGTAAAGGACATAGATGCAGGGAAAGGTGAAATATTGAGACTATTTAAAAAATAATATACTGCCCTCTTAAGGTTGTCATAAAAATTCGTATGTTTTCTGATTTATAATGTGTTATTAAAGCAAGATATAATAAGCATTATATCAGAAATCGACTAAATCATTCCAGCTTTCACATGCTGTAAAATTTTATAATTTTGTAATTTGTAGCATTTCAAAATTATTAGGACATACATATTTACATTATGTTCTAATCCTGTAATCTTCACTTTTTTTCTTAAAGATTTAATTTAAATATAAATTTTATTACCTAAGTTTTACAATTTGTGAGATCATATCTTGGTTTCAAATAATACTTTAGTCAAGGTTCATAAAGGAATAAAAACATGATTGGCATACATGATATAAATATCATTCTTCAGTTACCTAGTCTTTTTCCTCCCTGTATTTATTATAATTTTGATTCTCTGAACTTGGGGTTTTTCCTGCAGTCTATGTTAGACCAAAGTGTTCTTTATCTTTATTTTTACTTCATTACAAATTTTTATCTGAGGTTTTCTCTACTCTTCTTTCTCATAACTTGATCACATTTGTATTTTATTCTTAGAAATTATTGCAAGATACCCATCTTCTAAAGGCATCTTTCAGGTTTCTTCATGAATATGTAAGTATATATAATAAATAATAGACTTTTATACAGTAAAGGAGATACTTGGATGTGCTCCTGACAATAGAGTGGCTCAAAGTGTAGGCTCTTTTCATAATTATTCCTCCCTTTTTTTTTTTTTTAAATATATTTTATTGATTTTTTTTTACAGAGAGAAAGGGACAGGGATAGAGAGTTAGAAACATCGATGAGAGAGAGACATCGATCAGCTGCCTCCTGCACACCCCCTACTGGGGATGTGCCTGCAACCGGGATACATGCCCTTAACCGGAATCGAACCTGGGACCCTTCAGTCCGCAGGCTGACGCTCTATCCACTGAGCCAAACCGGTTTCGGCAAGTCCTCCCTTTTTTTATGAGCAGATCAAAGACGGCAATCTTTAAAAGCAGTTGCAATAAAACTATTTGTATTGTTTAATATCTACTCTCGTTTTCTTAAAATTCTGCCCTCATATTTTAAATTAAATGTGGGTTGATATCAGTTTTCATTTCTAGCATAGATAGCCAGCCAGTTGAAAACCCATGGCCTGAATCAGCATTAGTAGTAAAACCTCACCTGGAAACTGTTTCTCGGTCTCCTTGTGAAGCAACAATAACACCAAAAAGATCTGCATTTTTAAAATTAGCCTATGTCATGATTTCTTTCCAGCTGTCTATCCGTTTAGTCCCCTATTTAGGATTCATGTTGAGAAATGCCTGATACAATGTAGGAGCTCATTGTATACACGTTAAACGGATATGTGTGAATTAAAATAAAATAAAATAAAATAAAATAAAATAAAATAAAATAAAATAAAAAAGTGTGGCTCTGCATTTCTCCTTGCCAGCACAGTTCTCCTCTGTCAGTGCAGAGCTCATTTTTTGTCAGTGAGAGCTTGACCCACTAGGGAGCTCTTTGTTTGATTAATTTTTACTCATTCTTAAGCCTCAAGGCTCAGCACCTTTCAATCACCTCTGAATCACAGGGTTGAAAGAGATTTCATCTGCAACTCTCCCTTTCAGCTCCACTCTCTCACTCCCACCATCTCCTCACGTACCTGTTCAAAGATCTTCTCTAATTACTTCCCATGGCAACAGACTGTCTAAGTAGATTGATTGTTAGAGATTTTTTCAGTGCCTTTTATTCATCCTCCCCCTGCCTCCCCCTTCTATCTTAAAGAAATTTATAAAAGATGCTTGCTTGTAGAAAAATAGTCTCCAGCTCTGTGTCAGGTTTATACATTTTCATTTATATTATCAAATACACACCACAGAGGTTGCTTAATTAGGCAGTCTATTATTCAAAATAGTATAAAAACATACAGAGTGGGAATGTGCCTCTGTTCAGAGAACTAGGTGGTATTCTATGTAAAAAAGCAGTGTTCCAAGTCAAGTTAATAGTACCTGCCCAGACAAAATTTACTTTGTTTCGGTTATTGAAGAAAATTAATACTGAGTTCATTCTCTTATTATTTTCATCATTCTTTAGTATTTTTATTCCAAAGATGGTATTTTTTTTTCTTTCTGCATTGATGTTCTTTAATTGTAGACAATAGACATGAAACATGCAGTTAATGACTTAGTCACACTAGGTGGGATAATTTTTGACGTTAATTTTGGATGATTTTCTTGGCAACTCCATTTCTCCTTCGTATTAAGACAGTGTAAGTAACACTGGACTCTGTTTTGAAGGAAAGAACTGCATCTTAGAAGCCTGATTATGACTCCTTGCTTTTGGTAAAATTCCATAATTGAAATTAACCTGACTACATATGTTAAAGGAAGAATATAAGACAAGGATTTGGTTATTTGGGGTGAGCAGGATGCAAGGGTGATTTCTTTTCTGGGTTCTTGTCCAGAGGGATTCAGAGAATGCTGCCTGAGACAAAAGGTAGTAGGTGAAAAGTACAGAAACTTTATTGCAAGCAGATCCTACCTCTAAAACTTCTAAGTTTCTAATCCACAGAGAGACAAGGGAGTCTCCTAAAGTGGTGGCCACTGCTTTTTCTTGTCTGAGGTATTACATTTCCTGGAGACCACCCATTCCCTTATTGTGCCTTTCCTACTGTGGGACCTTAGCCTTGTAATCAGTTCCCAGGATGCCCACACCCACACTTCTCTTTTTGGTTATCTTATTTATTCAGGTTGGAATTGCTTTTGACCTCCCTTATGTCTTCCTCACAGCTGTCCTAGGTGGAGATGTCTTATTATGCCTTAGGTCAAGGCTTCTTAGATCTAACTTATGGCTGCTTTAATTACTCAGGCCAGAGATACCTCCATCCTCTCTGGACCAACTCCCTCCCCTACCTGTCTGCCTAACTACACTAGTCAGCTAACATCCCTCTTACAATCCAGGACTGCTGGTTTCTAACTGCTCACCTGCCTTTCTAACTGCCCCTAACCATTTCTACCTGCCAGCCTGATCACCCCCTAGTCACTCCCCTGACAGTCTAATTGAGGCCTAACTGCCCTTATGCCAGCCTGTTTGTCCCTAACTGTCCGCCCCTGCAGGCCTGGTCCCCCGCTACCAACTGGCTCCTCCCCTGCAGGCCTGGATCCCCCCAAGCTGCTCTTCTCTGCAGGTCTGGAGGCCCCAACTTCCCTTCTCTGCCAGCCTGGTCACCTCTGACTGCCTTTCTTACAGGCTTGATGGCCCCCAACAGCCCTCTCTTACAGGTCTAGTCCCTCCCAACTACCCTTCCCTGTTAGCCATCTTGTGATAGCCATCTTGTGTCCACAAAAGGGCAGCCATCTTTGACCACATGGGGGCAGCCATCTTGTGTGTTGGAATGTTGGTCAATTTGCATATTGCTCTTTTATTAGATAGGATAGAGGCCTAGTGCATGGGTGTATCAAAATGTAGCAATGTAGTTTACTGTTGTCATATGAAGACTGTTACCCATGCTACACCACGATTCAAGACAAAATTTCATTTATTTGTAATTAGAAATAAATATTTCACAATATATAATTACATATTGTTTTTGTGATTAATCACTATGCTTTAATTATGTTCAATTTGTAACAATGAAAATACATCCTGCATATCAGATATTTACATTACAGTTCATAACAGTAGCAAAATTACAGTTATGAAGTAACAACGGAAATAATTTTATGGTTGGGGGTCACCACCACATGAGGAGCTGTCTTAAAGGGTCGTGGCATTAGGAAGGTTGAGAACCACTGCTCTAAAGGGTACCCCGGATCAGGTGGGGAGTTCCCTGGAGGCATGAGGCAGCCTTGGTGAGGGTCTTGTGGTGGTTTGCAAGCTGGCCACACCCCCTAGCAACCAAGCAGAAGCCGTGATATCTGAGATTTATTTATCTTCTATAATTGAAATTTTGTAGCCTTGAGCGGAGCCAAGACTCCTGCTTGCTCTGTGGCCTGGGGCCTCAGCCATTTTTGTTGGGATTAATTTATCTTCCATAATTAAATCTTTGTAGCCTTGAGTAGATGCTTGTGATAGCCAGGGTGTGCAAAAAGCTTGGCTTCCTCCATCGCTGTACAACCCAAGCCTCCTGCTCTCTCCATGGTTGTACCCATTTTGAATGTGTTAATTCTCATACTTGCTCCTGATTGGCTGGTGGGCATGGGTTGTGGGTGTAGCAGAGTGATGGTTAATTTGCATATTACTCTTTTATTAGATAGGATTTTTGTTTTATAATTCATATTATACTAATATTTTTATTAGAAGATACAAAGAATTTCTAAGGATAAGCTTGGTGAATAACTTTGTAAATGTTTTCTTTGGATGTATATTGTCCTTAGATTATTTACATGTACTTATTTGAAACTCTCTTTTCTCTAGGTTTTCACTTAAACATGTTTAAGTCAATTTTGTTGAATATAAGACCTATGACTAAAAAAAAAATGTCAAATTTTAAATCTGTATGAATGCAATTGATTATTGTCTCGATATATAAATATATCAATAATAAGTGCCCTTTAAAATTTACTGAATAATTCAATTTTTCTCAGAGTACATAATAAAGAAAAGTTATTGCCCACTAGTTTCCTATAACAATTTGCTATGCCTAACTTAATTGCATTACAAAACAAAATTCTAAATAAACATCTTCAATATCTGGACAGAAATTAATAAAAAAAAGGACTGCATACACTCAATATTGAACATATATCATACCTAAATCTAGACACACATTTTTCACTTAAGAGATATATTTGTACACAATTATATTACTATAAATGTTTATTGATGGAAATTGTACTCAATCAAAACATTCAATTTTAGCAAAGCAAAGTCATACATACAAAATCAGTTCATTGTAATTTAATGGCCAGTAATTACAATATGTAGGACTAAAAATGTTTATTATAATTGGAATGAATTGGCAATTCAAATTGCTAATCACAAATTGAACCACGGCTGTGTCAGAACTTTCTAGAAAATACATATATACATATGTATACATACATATAAATACACACACTAGAGACACTGGTGTACAACATTCATGTGTGGGTGGTTGGGGGGTGGTCCTCAGCCTGGCCTGTGTCCTCTCACTTCCCAGCTTTCATCAAGCCTCTGCCATGGCTTGGGCAGACCATCCCTGGCTCCGCTCAGGCCCTACTCAAACTCTCAGCTCCAATCAAGTCTTACCATGGCTTAGGAAGGCCCCCTCCCAGGCTCTGTTCTGGCCCTCTCGAGCTTCTGCAGCCTGCCTCCAGCATATCAGTACCAAGGCTCATAGGCCAGGAGTGGACAGGAATGTTCTGGGACACCGGCAGGTAAGGGCCTACACTCGGGCCTACAGGCTTAGAGTGGCCTGGGTCCCAAGGATATTCCAAGGACACAGGCCACTGGGTGCCTGCACATGCAAACTAACCTGCCATCTTTGAAGGGTTAATTTGCATATTCAATCCTATTTGGCTGATGGGTATAGCAGAGGTATGGTCAATTTGCATCATTCTCTTTTATTAGTATAGACTAGGGGCTGACTACATGAAGATTCATGAATGGGGAAGGGTCCCTCAGCCTGACCTACAACCTCTCCAATCCGGGAGTTTCTGTCTGTCTTTGCAATCATCTGAGAGAATTGTCTGAGACCCCAACCCAGATTTGTTTGGTGCTCACAGAATAATAGAGGTCTTTCTTTTTTCTTTCTTTATTTGCTCCATTGGTGATGATTTCTTAGAAGTTGCTGGACATCTTCCCTTTAATTTTTCCTTGAAATTCTGACTTTACTTAAGTCTCTCACCTTTGCTTTTCTTCCATCCCACCCACAACAGTAACTTGCTCCAGACTCACTTTGCTCTGGTGTCTAGGAGATCCCACTATGCGTCTGCCACAAGAACCATGATTCCTAGCACTCTTGATGCTCCCTGCACTCTGGGCTTCTGCTTCTTGCCCAGGGGCTGCACAAATCAAAAGAATTGTGAACTCTAGCCACCCCCAGGCTGGGATGACAGGACTGGCCATTCCAGTGGCATCCCTGAGACACCAGTGGCTCAGCACTGGCTAATATAATGCTAGCCACAGGCTCAAAGCAGGCGGGGTCTCGGGAACACCTGCTGTGTCATCCTGCCCTATCCCCAGCCACTTGGTGCCTGGGCATGTGTGCACTATGCACAGGCCTACCATCTTTGTTGGGTTAATTTGCATACTCACTCTTCATTGGCTGTGGGTGTCATCCATATATGGTCAATTTACACATTTGTCTATTATTAGCACTGTTATGCACATATGTATATATATACTTGAATCTATATTTATATATGCATATATATGTAATAATATATAAATATTTAATAAATATACAGCATATCTTATTTAACAAACCATTAAACAAAATACTTATTATATTATTATATAATGATATACGATTATATCCATGAGTAAATTTGACAGTAAACCCCATTACATAAAATAATATTGAAACTGTAGTCTAGTTGAAGACAGGATAGACAGAGGACTGTTTACTTTTCCTCCTCTTTTTTAATGGACCCGTGTACTGCAGTTTGAAAACCATTGTTTTAAATGTGCTTTTACTACTGAGATGGATAATGCTATGAGAAAATGAATGTTTCCATGCTCCAGTTCTCACTGAGACATCAAGGGAATTGTCACTTGACTGGTTCATGGGAAAATCAAGGCTGGTCAGCAGACACACTGACTCATTTAATCTACTTTTCACTTACTTAGCTATGACAAGTGATCTAATAAAAAAGTGAATTCATACTCAGAAGATCATAGTCAAAATATATTTACATTGTCTTAGCTGGTTTGGGTCAGTGGATAGAGCTTTGGCCTGTGGATTGAGAGGCCCCAGGTTCAATTGCAGTCAAGGGCATTTACCTTGGTTGTGGGTATATCTCCAGTGGGAGGTGTGCAGGAGGCAGCTGATAGATGTTTCACTCTTATCGATGTTTCTAGCTCTGTATACCTCTCCTTTCCTTTCTGTAAAAAAATCAATAAAATATATATAAAAAATACATCTACATGTATATTAAACACTGTTCAATAAGATCATAAAATAAATAATTATTTATCTAATCTTTTCCTAACACAATTTTTATTCAAAATATTTGAGTCATAATTTTAAGTAATTTTATTTTTAATAAATTAACTAATATTTACAAAAAGGCATATATCAGCTCATTATTTATAGATTTCCCTCAATGAGCCTTTTTGATAGGGCATTTTTTAAATATCATGAAAAGAATTTCAATCTAATGTTTCTTTTACTACCACATGTTTACGCAGGAAAGAAAATATATATATATATAGATTATAATAAAATGCAAACAAAATTTAAAATTTTTGTATTATCTTTCTGTCCTGATTTACCTAGATAATTGAATAAAATTTAATTTTTAATTTTATATTCCTTGTTATTATGTTGATTGAGATTTCTTCCTCTTCAGAACAACTTTGATGAACAGTAGTTCTCTGTAGTAATAAAGAAAACAACAGATAAGTGACTATTCAGCCTATATTGAGCTATGCATTTTTCATTCTCTTTTGAGTTGATATGATTGCATTTTACTATGGCAACTAAGTTTTACTAATTTTGCCCTTTTTTGTAAATTCACTTAGATAACTGAAGTTTTAAGAAGTGAATTCAATTTTAATATAAACAAATCTGGATCAAATAAAATAATATATGCTCACAAAAATATTTCAAAATCTAATTTAACATTGTGCATAATTTAATATGAACCTTTGTTTTATGTATTTGAATAATAAGCTGCCTTTTATTATAGTGTTATTGCTTTTTGTAATTGTTCTATTAGATTATTTTAAGAGTACCATGATTATTTTATGTAACAGTAGTCAAATTTTGCAAGAATGAGTTCAGATTACTCTGTTTTATAACACAGCAAGACAGTACAGATGGCTATCTCCAGAATGCGTAAATTTAAAAAAATTGACAAAGTATTATTTTGCAAAAATTATTCAAGCTGTGGCTATATTTATATAACTTGAGAAATAAAATTAGAATTATTACTAGCATAAAATTATGTTTCTTTAAATATAATATTTTAAATGAGATTATGACACATATGAGATAATGTCTGTGGATTGGGTAAAGCATCGCCAGCTTCAGTCAGGCCCTGCTCAAGCCTCTGCTCCCCCAACTCTAGCCGGTCTGTGCCAAGACCCATAGGCTAGGACTGGCCTGGGGCATTCTGGGATCCTAGCAGCTCAGAGCCTACGTGTGTGCCTAGAGGCTCAGAGCAGCCTGGGTCCAAAGGATGTTCCCAGGACCCAGGCCACTGGGTGCCTGCATATGCAAATTGCCCACCATCTTGGCCAGGTTAATTTACATACTCACTCCTGATTGGCTGGTGGGCATAGCAGCAATATGGTCAATTTGCATCTTTCTCTTTTATTAGTATAGATGCATATGCATACTTACATGGTGTATATGTGTGTATAACATTAAAATGGTTCTTATAACAGCAAAAATTCAAAATTGCTATCATAATAATAGTTAATAAAACAATGATTTGTTAATGTATCAAACAGTATTCTTTAATTTAGTTGGCCATTTGCTTATCCACAGAAATTAAATTGTTTTATGTTTGTATCTTAAGTAAAATTAAATAGTTAATTTCATTTATCCACATTATTAAATATACATATATACTTGCTAGGAATTTACCATAAAAATGTGCATATATTTTAAGGTATATTGTTCTCTGGATTGATTGAAATATTCTACAGCTAGGATTCTGATAGAGAAAACTTGATTTCTATTTCTTTTCACAATGGAAAATAATACAATTTTCTCTAAATGTTACCAACTTGATATGACAAAAATATTATTTTCTGAAATTTTATTTTTACATAGTTTTAAATGAATTTCAAATGTTCATTCTTCATTTTTATACTTCAGCAATAATCTATTCCATATTGATTTGAAGAAAGGATTTTAAATAATTAGAATAGGAATGCTTTAGTCAACATATATGTCAGAAATATTTACCAATTTTATATTTGTGCTTAACTATTTATTGTGTGAGAGATATAACTTACATAATTTTCTCTTTTATTTAAGCAACCTATAAACATATATTTTTCAATTTTATATGTCCATGACTTCTATGCTGTGAAAGCTTTTCCTTGATCATGGATATTTATTAATACTGCTGTCCTATTTTCCTTAAAAGAAAATAATAACTATAATCTCTGTTAATTATCTAAGAACATACTTTTAAAAATTAAATTTAGTGGGGTTATGATGATTAATAAGGTCATTTAGGTTACAATTCAAAACACATTATCTGCTATTGAAATATATGCACACCACCCAAAGTCAAATCTTTTTTGTCATCGTATATTTGACTCTCTTTACCAGTTACTATCCCCGTGATGCTCCTCTAATTATCACCAAACTGTTGCTTGTGTCCATGAGTTTTTGTTTTTTTCCCTTGTTTTTCATTAATTACTTTCAGTTTTATATCGCATATATGAGTGAAATCATATGCACTCCTATGTTCATTGCAGCATTGTTCAAGGTGGCTAAGATATGAAAACAAGTGAAGTGCCCCTTGCTAAGTGATTGGGTAAAGAAGATGTGGTACATAAAAACAATGGAATACCACTCAGCCGTGGGAAAGATGAAGCACTGCCATTTGAGACAACATGGGTGGGTGTTCTTGAGAATATTATACTAAGTGGAATGAGTCAGATAAGACACATACTTTTGAATTAATTAATATTTCTCATATTCTAAATTTATTTTATTGGGGATTTTTTTAGCTTTTCCATTGATCTATCTTCACATGCTTGACCAATAAAAGACTGAAGGTTTCTCACATCTACTAATGACACTATTTGCAACGGCTTCCAGAGAATAACTGATTTTTGCTCTCTTCCACATTTTAAATCCCATATAATTGAATTGCGTTAGAAAACTCTAGGGCAAACACATGAGACCATAAAAGCAAAGAAATCTGAAAAATGTAATTATTGGCTTGGTTTCTATAAAAAAAGTGAGAGAGAGAGGTAACTTTGAAAGTGAGGATAATGATCTCAAAATGCAACAGATAATCTAGCACATGAGTTTAATGTATTTTAAATGGAGCTAACTTCATTTTCAGCTCATGAATAAACAATGGACCCAGGCCTGGCCCACTAGATTTTTCTCCTTACCCATATGTAAATGTCAGGCACAGTGTGAGCTAACAAGGTGTTTTGGCTCAGGTCTGTGCAAAAGTGGAGCTCTTTCAACTCTTGAAATGGAAGATGCAATCTTAGACCTCCTAAAAGTTTTAGTATTAGACAATTATTAAACTAATTCACAAGATATTAGTTTTAAAAAAGCCTTCAAATATTCTGAAAAACAAGTGTTAAAATAAAATTTTGCCCATTTTGCTCAAATCTTTATTATTTTAATTGCTTTATAGTGATTCTTTGGATTATCTAATTCATGATTTTAGCATGTTATAATAAATTCATTATATATTTCCAGACTATATTCTACTTATGTGCCTGTATGTAGATTTACTGTATAGTCTGAGATTTAACTCTTCAAATTATATGTAATGGTGATGGGATATTTGTTTCTGGTCAAATTTAACAAAGTACTTATGTAGGTTTTGTTCAATACTTATTGTCTCACAGTTTTAAATAACTGCACTTGACAATAAAGAAAAAGTTTATTAATTTCTAGATTTCTTCAATTCTTAGATATAAATGTTGGTCTTAATCAAAGATGGTCAAAATTTAGCTGCAGATCTTTGAATATCATTACTTATATAAAGCACAACAAACCTAATCATGTCTGAACTAATTAAACAAAAATATGATATTTTAGGGGTAGTTATTTTACATATTTAACATTTATATTTCACAAATACTGAAACAAGCTTAGTAGCATAACATACTATATGACATAAGGTGAACCCCAAATAGTTTTTCTGTTATTTATTTATCTACAAAAATATCTCAGTGCTGAATTTAACAGAAAAGACAGTTTAATGCCTCAATTCTACATCTACTAAACAATTTTTCTATGTCTCCACATTATAGAGGCATGGATTATGTGAAATTCATTATAATTTCTATTGTTAGAATAGTAATTTGTTTCAGGCAGAATTACTAGTATCCGTTGTATAGTCTTTGAGCTATGGCAGCAATAATAGGGAACATTCACATGGTCCATTTACAAGACGAGGTAGCATAAAGTCCATCTGATTAAACATAAGTGGTTATTAGAATAAGGTCCTCAAACAAGAGTCATAGAAGAACTATAAGTTCTCAGCCATCTACTTTCAAGTCATTTTATGGAAATTGTAGTTTCATGCATATTGGGCACTTCAATGCAATTGGCTTTGGATCAAAAATAAATGGCACACTCACAGCAGATGAGATTTTTGGTTCAAGTGTCAATGCAGCCTAGACTATTAATAAAGAAATAAAGAAGAGGGAAGTATCTATTGGTAACAATTACTTTATTTTGACCCTGAACAATAGGAATTCTAATATACTACATAAACCAAAAGCTATTATGAAATTCTAAAGACAGACATGTTTGCTGTAAGAAGGGCATGTTATAATTTATCAGCAGAAAACTTTAAAGTTCTTGGGCTGTTGCATAAGAAAATTGCAAACATCTGCAGGTAAAACTAATCAGACTATTCATGCAGAGAGACAAATTTAAAGGAAAGTTGTTTTTGTTATGCCAAGAAACAAGGTCTAGGTTCCTTAGAGTGTGTTTGTTCATTCATTCAATTCTGTTTCAAGACCTCTCACCCATATGGTGAACCAAAGGCAAAGTAAAGCCACAGAGAATGACTCATGGAACAGTAAGGATTACTGTAGTTTGAGAAAGGCATCCAGTTGGCTTATGTAAGACACTGCTGACAATTTGCAGTAAAACTTAGTTGAAGAATCAACATGAAGCTATCAAATTTTAGTTATACAAAGTATCCTTAGGGTTCTATATATTTTCATTTCACTTGGACATTAATTAGAGGTTTCCATTAAATGTATAAAATGAGATAGTAGTGCTTTAAAAACAACTGCTTGGTAACCTATTTAATAAAGCCATGTTTTCATTACTCAAAATATGTTGCAAATCTTCATGCTAAATGTCTATTAAAGGAAACAACCATACACTTGATTTATTTATAATTTCAATCAATAACAGCAAAATTTCATTTTAATTATATCATTGAACAACTATGCCTTCACATCTTTAAGACAGAAAGGAATCAGAAAGTTAATTAAAAAAAAATCCTGTAAAAAAATATCCACAGCAATCAGAATAAATAGGGTAAATAAATTTCACACAGAGTAAAATTACTTTTAGGAGGGTCAGGAATATATTGAAGAACAAAAGAAGTTTGATAAGAAGATACCAAGAGGATACTCTAAAATCCTAAAAGCCAAAGTCCTGGAGAAAAATAAATAGAAATATTCTGCTGTTTTTAGTGCTGCGAGAAAAAAATAAGAAATTTCAGTCAAAATATCAGTTTAGGTTGAAAATATTTCCTATCTGCAGAAGTTTAAATAAATCTATATTTATATGAAATATATTCAATAAAGGATGCATTAACATACAAACATGCATATGTCTGTGTTGATATGTCAATTGCTATTATCTCTCATAAATTAAAGATATCTGATATATTAATAAAACAACTCTGAAAATATATTTTTCTATGAGGAACATAACCTATGACTAACTTAACTAGTTGACTTTCTTGGAATTAATTCTTTGGTGAATATACCAAATAAGGTGCAAGGAAAAATAGTCTTGTTTTCCAAATAGCTGATTTAGAATGAGATCTATATAATTTTTTTTTACCTAAACTCTTCTTTTTACATTTAAAATTAAGCATTGCTCTGTTTCTTTTTAAACAGTGCATTAAGCAATATAACCGATCCTTTAAAATATCATTATGAATTTGAAAATAAGCCATTTATGTGCCTATAGAAAATTTGACACGAACTGTTACAAAATAATACATCATCTTTTTATTCTTATTAATTTAAAATATCTAATAGTAGGAAAGAAAAGTTTGCTCCTTCCAGTTTATGATTTTTACTCAGAAAAGACTTCATAGACAATTATTTTTCCCATTGTTATCATGTTACCTTTATTACATTTAACAATAAACTAATCAAGTGAAAAATACTGGAATCTCTATAAATTCAGTGTTAAAATTATCTATCATTTATCTATCTATCTATCTATCTATCTATCTAATCAATCTATCATCTATCATCGTCTATCTTAAGCTTTAACATATAAGAGCTCTTGAAAGTTGTCACTACCAATTTTATGACCAAAAAGAGATAGCTAAATAAACTGGAAATGTCAAAGTCAATTTACTTAAATTTTGGACCTATTAGATAAATGAAGTCAAACGGAAGCCAAATCTAGAAAGATAAAGCAAATAACAGCTGAGAGCCTTTTATCCAGAGAATAACACTTATTATAAAGCTATAGTTATGGCTGGTGTGGCTCAGTTGGTTGGGTGTCCTCCTGTGCACTGAAAGGTTGCGAGTTTGATTCCTGCATAGGGCACATTCCTGGGTTGTGGGTTTGATCCCTGGTTGAGGATGTGCAGGAGGCAGTCAATGGACATTTCACTCTCATATCGATGTTTCTCTCTCTTGGACTCTATTTCTTTTTCTATAAAAATAAAATACATATATATATACAAACACACATACGTACACACACATACATACACACACACACACACACACACACACACACACACACACTAATTGGTAACTTGGGTAATAAGAATCCAAGAAAGTGATCTAAGAATTTTTCATAACACTACTAAGAGAGAAAAATGAAGGTCCGCAGCTGGAAAGCTAAGAAATGTCATGTCCTGCCCTAGTCAGGTTGGATAAATGAATAAAGGTTCAGCCGGCAGACAGCAGAGTTTGGCTTAAATTTTGATCAAGGGCCCTGGCCAGTGAGGAGCCCAGGTCAGGGTTCATGCAGGAAGCCACCAATCAAAGTGTCCCTCTCACATTGATGTTTCTCTCTGTTTCCCTCTCTCTTTCGTTCACACTATCTAAAAATTAATGGAAACATATCCAGAGGTGAGGATAAAAAAAAAGAAAGAAAGAAAGAAATGTGATATCCTTTGAAAGAGACATCTTGAAAATGCCTAAAGAAAGTTGCCACTTTTTTATGGTGAAAGGACTGGAGTCCATGTTAATGAAAACACCTTGGTGGCTATGGTGGTTGGCAGTGGATGAAGCAATGAGGTGATGGGGCTAGTGTTTTCCCCTGATCAGTCTGGTCACCTCCCTCAGAGGATCAGTAGGATATCCCCTGAGGGCTACCAGTCTGTGAGAGAGGATAGGCTAAGCTGAGGGACTCCCCCTACCCCCAGTGCATGAATTTTATGTATATGGCCCCTAGTGTGTGTGTGTGTGTGTGTGTGTGTGTGTGTGTGTGTGTGTGTATAACAGAAGAGATAACTGAGAAATAAACTCACGTTGATCTTTGATAAAGATAATTCAGGGAGAAAGGATAGACTTTTTAAACAACGATCTTAGAAAATTTGGAAATGTTTTCATAGGCAAAAAATCTAAATAGAGGCCTTATACACTTCACTAAATGAACAAAAGTTGGATCATAGATCTAAATGTAAAATGCAAAACTTTAAGATTTCTAGAAAAAAATCATGAGATTTGGGGATATTTTAGTTATAAAAGCAAAACACATTAAAATAAATTAGACTTTTTAAAAATAAATCTTTATTGTTCAATTCATTGCAGATGTTCCTCTTTTTTTCCTCCCATAGCTCCTCTCCACCTGATTCCTCCCCACCCCATGCCTTTAACCCTTGCCATTGTCCTCATCTATAGGTGTAAGATTTTTGTCCAATCTCTTCCCACACCCCTTACACCTCCTGCCCCCTGAAAATTGCCAGTCAATTCCCATTTTATGCCCCTGATTTTATTATATTCACCAGTTTATTCTGTTTATCAGATTTTTTATTCACTTGATTTTTAGATTCACTTGTTGATACGTATGTATTTATCACTTTATTGTTCATAATTTATATTTTAACTTTTTCTTCTTCCTCTTCTTAAAGAATACCCTTCAACATTTCCTATAATCCTAGTTTAGTGGTGATGAACTCCTTTAGCTTTTTCTTATCTGTGAAGCTCTTTATCTGACCTTCAATTCTGAATCAAAGCTTTGCTGGGTAGAGTAATCTTGGTTATAGGTACTTGCTATTCATCACTTTGAATATTTCCTGCCACTCCCTTCTGGACTGCATAGTTTCTATTGAGAAATCAGCTGACAGTCGTATGGGTACTCCCTTGTAGGTAACTAACTGTTTTTCTCTTGCTGCTTTCAAGATTCTCACTTTGTCTTTTGCTATTGGCATTTTAATTATGATCTGTCTTGGTGTGTCTTCTTTGTCCCAGAGGCTCTTTACAGTATCTTCAAATTTTTTAACTCTTTTTTCTTTTTGTTTTTCTGGTTGGGTGTTTTTTGCTTCCTCATATTTCAAATCTTTGGTTTGATTCTTGGGATCCTCTAGTCTGCTATTGGACTTCTGTATATTATTCTTTATTTCAGACAGTGTATGCTTAATTTTTGGCTGGTCATTTTTTTTTTGGTACTCTCATTAAGATCCTTGAAGGTTTCACTAAGTTTCTTAGAGGTCTCACTAATTTTTTCTGCAGTTTGTAGAAGATTCTTGAGTAACCTTATAAACATGGTTTTGAATCCTATGTTCAGTAGCTTGCTTTCCTCCTCTTTTATTTGTGATATGTTTTGGCTGCTTCCCTGTGTTGATGGAGTGGCTTTGTGTGCTAGTTGTCCTTTATGACTCAGTAACTCTGCCTCCCCAATCACCTGAGGTGGACACTCTAGGCACACCCCTTTGTGGGCTGGGTACACTGTCTTGTAGTTAAGCCTTGATTGCTATTGGTACACTGGGAGGAATTGACCTCCATGGCAATTGACTGTGAGGATTAGCTGTGTCTATAATGGAAGAAATGCTGTGCTAGAGACACCCCTATGGAGCAGGACTTGCTTCAGTGGGGCTTTGGTGCTCACCAGTCTGCCTCTTAAGTGTGTCATTTATGTATGTGAGGAGTTAAAATCTGGTGTCATCTCACATTGACCTCTAAGTACACTGGTTCCTGGATCTCCAAGGAGGTACAAGTCAGCTACTATCTGAGGCCACCCAGCAGGATCAATAGGGAAATCTGCAGATTTCTTCTCTGCTTGGAGTTTGGAAGTTTTGGAGTTGTCTGACCTAGATGCAATATGTTAGGTTAAGCTGAGAGAAGGCAGGCCATTCATATGCAAAAACCGCTGTGCATAGTACAGTGGGGTTGTAAATTGGGTGGGATGGTGTCTCATGGATGCACTAGGGCATGGCAAACAGCATTGGCTGCCAGTCAGCCCTCTCAGCACCTCCCTGTTTCTGTGTTCTGCTCCATGTCCTGCTTCCCACGCCCCAGTGCAGTAAACAGTAATTCCTATGTGCACTTCTGTAAGAAAGCCAGCCTCACTTTCCAACCCAATGGCAGATGGTCCAGTTTCTTCCTGTATGAGTCTGAGTCCTCACAATCTCACTAGAATCTGGAGTTCACAGTAGTAAGGAACTTGTAACTCCCTCCCAATTAAAAAAAAAACAAAAAAAAAAACAAGGCACGCCAGTCCAATTCACATGTCTCCATACCACTGCCTTTCTGAGCCTCTGCACGACCTACCAGGTTTCAATGCACTTTTTTTTATTTCCTTCTAATTGTAGAATTTCCACTCTGCCAGCTTTCTCATGGTTCTGGGGAATGGTCGTTTTATCTTTTAGTTGTAGTTTTGGTGTGATTGTGAGAGACAGCACATACAGGTGTATACCTTATGCCGCCATCTTGGTTCTCCCATAAATTAGAATTTAAAAAGACTTAAATTAAGAAACTTCTGTCCTATGAAAGAAACTATTAAGGGAATTAGAAGACAAGCAACCAAGGGAGAAAAATATTTGTAATACATACATCTGATAACACAAAACAAAACAAAATCATATCTAAATCATGCAAAATATTCAAATTCAAATTAAAAAAAAGCAGCACAATTAAAAAATAAGCAAAATATAAGAATGTACATTCACCAGTAAAAGTATATAGATAGCAAATAATCACAGAAAATAAGACAACATCATTTGTCATTAGTAAATTATAAATGAAAGCAATAATATGATAGCAATACACAGTGAGTAGAAAAGCCATTTTTTTTAATTGACAACACTAAATGCTGCTAAATATATAGAATACAAGGACCTCTGCCTCATTGCACTTGGGAATGCAAAATGTCATAGTCACTCTGAAAGAGATTTTGGAGATTTTTTACAATGTTTACCTTAGTTTTACCAGAAGATCCAACAATCATGGTTCCAGGTATTTACTAGCTGAATTGAAAATGTATGTTTACCTAGAGCCTATATGTTGATGACTACCACACTTTTATTCACAATCATGCCAAATGAGAAGAATTCACAATGTGTTTCCATATTTGAATGGATAAGCAAACTATATTACATTCCTATGAAGAAATATTATTCAGAAATAAAAAGAAATGAACAATCAAATTACAAAAAATACATAGATGAACCTAAAATGAATATTAAACTAATTAAATAAATCTTAAAAAAAGACTATTTATCCTATTATTCCAATTGTATGACATTCTGCAAAAAGCTAAAGCAAACACAGTAAAAATGTTAGCAGTACAAAATAAATATCTATGAGTCCAGGATATTATAAAAACATTGAATAAAAATATTAATAGGGGGTAAGATAGACATTTTCTGTATAGGATAATTTCAGATAAGCTAGATACCCATAGTCTTTCATTGTCTGCTGAGCATTGTGATTCCAAAGAATATAGTCCAAAAAGTGAGAAGTAAATTTATATTGGAAAAAACTAACAAATGCTACCTCATCCATGCACTTAAAGGCAACATTAATAGAGACAAACCTGCTGACATTTTGTACAATTAATAGGATTGAGGAAATGGCACTTTTTCTCTGTTATCTTCTTCTCCCAACCCCATAAGCCCAGTTTGATATGAGGAAAAAAAATAGATGAATTCCAATAGGACCTCCTTACATAATACAACTCCTTCCAATTCTCATTGTTATCAAAAACAAAGTCTAAGAAAATGTCACAGCCAAGAAGACTGTGAAAAATTCCAACTCAGTATAATGTTTAATCCTAAATGCAATCTTATAAGAGAAAAATGACTTTTGGATTAAACTATACTTTCATTAATGATAATAATGATAATAATGTATGAATGTTGATATTAATGATAATAATGTATGAATATTGATTCAACATTAGTAACAAATCTGCTATTCTATATAATAAGAAAGTAATATGCTAATTATCCATTACACCCTGAGGTGTAATGACTGACCACATAATGACCAGATCATGGATCTGCAGGAGGCTTGGGCAACAAACTATAAGCGGGTGGCAGAGAGCTACAGGAGAGGGCAGGAGAGCAAGCTCTGAGGGGGAAGTAGAGCAGGGGGAGCAATAGGAGTGTGGGGCAGTGGGCGGGAAGCTACAGGAGAGTGGCAGTGAGCTACTGGCTACAAGCAGGTGAGAGCTACAGGAAGAGTCAGGGCAATAAGCAAGCAGGAGGTGGAGAGCTACAGGAAGGGGCAGAACAGCAAGCTATGAGTGGGGGCGGGGGACTTACAGGAAGGTGGGGCAATGGTTGGAGAGCTATAGGAGGGCGGCAGTGTGTGGGAACCTCTTTCCACGTCCTGGTTCAGGGTTCCTGGGTCAGGGTTCGGGTTCTGAAGGAGGCCGCACGCAAACGAAATGAGAGACTAGAAAGCATTAATTTGGCAATATTGGGGGGCCAGGCGGGAGCCTTCCTCTAGTGGAAAGGACTGCCACTTGCTCTGGCCTTTTTCTCCCTTTTATTAAGGCTTTGGGACACACCCCTAGCCTTTAGGCAGGAAATAACAAAAACAGAAATTAACAAGAAACAAACATAGAGGTTGCTTCAACCAATAATGTTTCAACTAAACAGTGAGTAATTAGCTCTGACCTTTCAGAGCAATTAAGGTTGACCAGCCTTCTGGCTTCCTGTTTACATCCATTTAGTGAGAACAATATTTGGTTTCCGACATCTCCCCCGTTTTCTTTTCCTCTAAATAATCTTGCACCTACAGACTAGAAATAAATATTAAGAACAAAAAATAAGATAAGCAACAATGGCTATGCTAAGAGGTAAATGAATAAGTCTATAGTATCTTTCTTTCTGGACCAACAGTCCTTTGAGTCCCATTTTCAATGTCCAACAGTTTTTTGAATGTACGTATTAGCAATGATATTTCAGTTCTGGATGGTGGACAAATGGTGGCAATGCAGGTCCGACCCTCTCTGGTTTGGTCCTGGGCAACCTGCATCGATGCACAGCTGCTGACTGTTAGGATGGCAAGGTGTCGTCAGTATCTTCCATCTCTGGACTGCTTCTTCTCTCGTCTTCATAGCTGGAACATTCTCTGTTGTAGGAATTCACATGGTTTTGGAGCTGTTTTTCTGAAAATATATAAACATTCTCGACCAAAATTAGTAAAGGAGTTTTTTTTTCTATAAATTTGACTTCGGATCCTTTTTATTTTTGCCCAAATGATTTTCCTTTGGCTTATTTTAATACTATGTATGTTTTTCATGGGTGTCTTGCTGTTAAGTAAAAAAAAAATTTTAGATGTAATTTGCTTACAGGATACTTTTTCCTTACATAATATTACTGTACTATCCCTCCCCTTTTTATGTAATTATGATGCTTTTGGAAAATTTTTTATAATGCAATTATGACTGCTTTATGTTTATTGCATGTTAAGTAATTTTACCATGCAATGAACTACCAATAGAAATTTAAGTTAAAACTTTAGGAACAACTGTTTTCCAGTACAATTAAATTTTCTTGAATATTCACCTATTTCAATTAACCAATTAAATTAATTTGAAAATTTAACTACTATTTTATTATTAAATTTAATATTCTAACAACAATCTTAGTTTTATCCTGTAAATATTAGTGGAAAGAATTATTTGCATTCTTGAGTAGGCCCTGAGCATTCCTGGTGTTAAGTTGGATTTAGAATATAAGGCAGCTGTCAGCCAAGTCTGTCTGTTGCTGGGTCCCGATCTGAGCTGCACCAAATCTTTGTCTGTCATTTGTGTCCCGAACGGAGCTGGGCCAAGTCTCTGTCTTGTCATCTGGATCCCGATGGGAGCTGGACGTGGGATGTGAAGCAGCCATGGGGCAGGAGACCTCCCTTAGAAGAGGCGAAGGTTCAAGCCTCTGCAATGTTGGGGGGTGAGGATCAACCTCTGTTGATCCCCAAGTTTTCTCCTGATGGCCCCTCTCCAAATGTGCCTGTCTTAGGTCAGAAACTACCATACGGTACCAACCCACCTTACCCGTCATTGGAAAGCAGGGGGGCATAAGGCCCAGTTCCTGCCTTAGGCGGTGGTCGGTGTAACGTATAAGTTCCAGTTGCCCGTCTCTGGCTAACCAGCCATCCTCCGGGGCCAAGCAGGTTGATGTGAGGTTCAGTTCCGTCTCCTTGGACACTGATGCCCTTGTGGCCTCCACGCCCAGTACCTGCCTTGGCATCCCCTCACCTGCTGGCCGGGTCCCAGTACTGATCACATATCTTGGGGAACCCAGGTTTCTTCTCCAGGAAGGGCCCAGCTCACACCACTGGATGAGAGACAGATTCATGGTACCAGCCAACACTAGGCTTCAACCTCAGCATGAACAGAAAGCTCAGGCGACAGCTGTGGGAGGGTCCTTCTTGGCAAAAAGAGCAAGAAAAGCCAATATAGAATGCTCAAGTGCCTTCTCACTGTCTTAATTTCTTTTATGTTATTTATTTATTTATTTATTAAATTGCTACCAAATATTCAGAGAATTAGATTGTAAGTTTGTTTGGGATATTTGTCAAAAAAAAATTATAATGACATTGTAGAATAATATTATGTAAGGAAATTCTTTTGTTCTAGGCCATGGCAATTCAATTTTAAACTGGCTATCAATTTCTTTTTTGTATAGAGAAGGTCTTAGTTACTTTATTAGAATATTTAATCAAATTGCTTACAAAAATATTGGCTCTTTATTTAGTTGAAAACTTTTATTTTTATTTAAAAAGCTAATTTATTAATCAAAGTAGGTATCTCAATTTAAAAAGCAAAGCAAATTTAGTAAATGGTTATGTCTGATTCACAAGCCACAAATGTTGCCCCGCCTCTAGCTTAAGAATACAGGTGGCTTTGGGCTTTTTGTCATTTTAAATTCTAATGTTGGAATTTTAAGAAATATTTACTTAATTTTGCCCTTCTTAGAGACTACAAGAAACAGGGGAATCAGTATACCTAACGGTTCTTACCCATGAAGGGTCAGGAATATAAGTCAAAAATACTTCCCCATGTGCCCCAGGAAATATTACCGTACAGCTGGTAACTGTTGGTATTGCAAGAAGTACGTTCTTAGGTGTCTGTACCGTCCTCTTTACCATGCTCCAGGTGACATAGGACCCCAAATTCCTGTAGGAATAACTTGCAGAGCATTATCAGGAGTCAAAGTGACTGCTATAGTGCTGTTAAGATCCAGGCCTGTGCTTCCTGGAGTTGCTCGGATGAGGGAATCCACTGTGGGCCTTGCAGGGCAGGTTTCCCTATTAATAACGAGACTGGGGGGGGCACCCCTCTGGCCGTTTCCCGGCAGTTGACTATACCCTGTATCTTGATTTAGAGGCTGCCCATTTCTATTAAATTTTTATTTACACTGTCTGCCCAATGGTTACCTCTCTGACATCTAGGACACCGAGAGACTGGATCTCTCAGAGGCTGAGTGTTTATGCCTCTCCCTAGAGTGCTACCTTGTTTCCTTCTTAGAGGCCAAAACCTACACAACATTTAAAATATAGTTATTAATTCTTATTTGATAAAGCTTTCCATGAAATTTCAAGTATATTAGATCGGTTAAATTTAAGAAGATGTCCTTTAAAAAGAGAGAACAAATTTCTTGTATTACTCTGGGCCCATGGAGCTTTACAAGAATCATCTCTGTTAAAGCCTTGAAATTTTAACATTGAAAAAAAAAAACCATGAAATATATATATTCATATATGATTTAAAGATTATAATATTTTTATAATTATCTTAAGATATCAATTATATTTTTAAACTGTCAGTTGGGAATCACAGAATTAATCCTTTTTTATTAGACCAATCAACAATGTATTTTGAATTCCTAATTATTAGAGAAATTTTATTTTCTCCCAATTTAATTTGAATTTAGCTGAAAACCTTGATTAATAACACAAAATCATCTCCTTTTGGTTCCTTTACGCCATTTTTCTTAAAAAATAAAGACCAGTTCTGGTTTTTCTTTTTCTGCAGCTTTTGCAGAGAGATTCCAGCTTAAAACCCTGTCTAATATGTCCAAAAAGGTGGACAATTGCGCGCATTTCTTTTTAAGCCGGGCTTCTCACGAGTACAGAAATTCCAGACACATCTCTAAATTTTTAAAACTTTTTCATGGCGAGAAGGAGACTTTAGATTAGTATACTGGGAGAGTGGACTTTCATACTGGATTCCACAGTGTCTCTCTTCCTCCACATCCTGCTTTACTTCAGGGGAAAGCATCAGTAACAGATCTGGCCTAATTTCTTTTCATACTTAAAAGATAAAGACAGATCTTAAATTTTTTCTTTCTTTTTCACTTTCCAAAGTAATAACTAGCACCTAATTTGGCCAAGATTAGCATTTCCCTTCGATTTCTCTTATAATTTTTAAGTGAAACCTTAAGTAATCTCATTGCAGGAGAGCAGAGCGCCTTGCCTTCTCCTGCGACCTTTGAATTTCTCCACACCAGAGGCGGTTTCAGCAGTGGAGTTTCACTTATTACAGATTTCAGATTCCAAATACAAACTAAGATTTTAATTTGAACAAGAAACCACATTATTTAAGCTTGCAAGCCAAAAGTCTATGATACAGTTTACTTTATATTTATAACCTAATTCTTCCCCATTAGCCTGGCTGCAAAAGACGTTCCCACCCTACTTACAGATCGCGACTCTGTAGTTAATCCGTGGGCTTTGCGTACGTTGAATTCCCCTCATCTTTTCCTAGGTGAATCTTCCCTCACCATTTTCCTTGGTGAATTTTCCTTCCTTCGCTCTTAGGCGAATAATACCTTCTCCTCCAGACGTCCCGCGGTCAGGCGCCAGATGTGAGCACCTTTTTCCGCAGCCCCTGATGGGCGCCACATGTGGGAACCTCTTTCCATGTCCCGCGTGGTTCAGGGTTCCCGGGTCAGGGTTCGGGGTCTGAAGGAGGCCGCACGCAAACAAAATGAGAGACTAGAAAGCATTAATTTGGCAATATTGGGGGGCCAGGCGGGAGCCTTCCTCTAGTGGAAAGGACTGCCACTTGCTCTGGCCTTTTTCTCCCTTTTATTAAGGCTTTGGGACACACCCCTAGCCTTTAGGCAGGAAATAACAAAAACAGAAATTAACAAGAAACAAACATAGAGGTTGCTTCAACCAATAATGTTTCAACTAAACAGTGAGTAATTAGCTCTGATCTTTCAGAGCAATTAAGGTTGACCAGCCTTCTGGCTTCCTGTTTACATCCATTTAGTGAGAACAATATTTGGTTTCCGACAGCAGTGTGCTACTGGTGCACAGATTCGTGCACAAAGCTACTAGTTCTAACATAAGATGTTAAGAACAGTAGACACTTGGCCCAGGATATATGGAATTCTCTGTACTACCTTTTTAATTTTTCCTTAAATTGAAAACTAAAATAAATAAAGTTATAAAGTAAACAAATATCATCAAGAAATGTTTCTCGCCAAAACCGGTGTGGCTCAGTGGATAGAACGTCGGCCTGCAGACTGAAAGGTCTCAAGTTCAATTCTGGTCAGGGGCACATACCTTGGTTGCAGGCACATCCCCAATACCCCTAAGCAGGAGGCAGCTTATCAATGTGTCTCTCGCATTGATGTTTCTAACTCTCTCTCCCTCTGCAATAAAATATGTTTTAAAAAAAGAAATAAATGTTTCTCTAACACTTGGTCAAGTTTTCACATATCTAGTAATGCATTTGAATAAATTATTATTAAAACATAGCACTTAAAGAAATGAAGTAATTCTTTAGTTTTCAAAAAAGTTTAACAAAATGGTGGCTTATTTTGCTACTATTCCCATTCTCTGGTACATGTCAGCTCACAAACATTCTTCTTATTGGGATCACAACACTACCAACATTTCTAAACTTATAAAGTTCTAGAATAAAAAGAAATGTATATGACATTTGGAGATGTCAGCAGAAATCTTGCACATACTGTTAGTAAATGGCAGATGCTGTTGCAATTATTTTGCCAAGATTTATAAATAAGGGAAATGTTTGCCTTAGGGTTACATTTTGGGCTTATGCATTGGGTTGTTTTCTTTGTTTACATATTTTCTCCCCAAAACCAAAAATGACAGTCCTTTGATAGCAACTTCCTATTGTTTTTTCCATAGAAAAATCCTTGTCCCATTCTTCTAAAATTAACTTCTTCTTTACTCCTTGTCAGAAAATGGGGAAAAAAAAAGGAAAAGGAAACACCACAAAATATGACAATATTGTTATTATTTAGTTATTGAAAGTATTTTTTTCATTCAGAGTGTAATTAATATTACTTTAACTTCTTGGGTGATAGACATACATTTATCTCTGGGGTTGAGAATGACAGTAATTTCCTTCTCACACCAAAACCTACTCTTTATGATATTTATTTTTAAAAATTAAAAACAACCCAGAAATCTTTGTACAATAAATTCAGAAACTCAATGTTTTGATATCCACTTGCTCTTTGACAAAGCCAAGGTTTATCAGTGTTATTCTCAGTCACAACCAGTTGCAGCAGGGAAAGTATTTTGGTTATTATTACAAAAAAATATATAGTATGTCAGTTTTTCTTCAAAAATTTTTAATAAATCTCATTTTATTTTGTGTTTTTATTATGTAACTTTAAATATCAAACTAGTAAGAATATCATTTCTGACAAATATAGAAAGCACAGTTTGGGCATATCTTGACTTTCATGCTCTTCTAAAATCTTTTATAGTTACACTGAATTTGTTGTCTCCACTTCAATCGTATCCTATAATCTATAACCTAAAATTTGGTCCAATCCTTTATTTACAGTTTTACTAAATATTTTTTCTTCCTTATCTTATAATCTCTCATCTACAATCACTTTTGTAATGTACAGAAATGCTCATAATCTCAGAATTCAAGATAAATAGTTATTTTAAATTCTAAAGACACACAAGAAAAGAGGTAACTTGCCTTTGAATACCTTGGACTCTAATATAAAATATATAGATATGTGATGAATATAACATGTCATATACATAAGTATATGTTATAAACTAATGCTTCTATAAACTACATTTGTACTAGAATGAAATGGGATGAATGGAATAATTCAAAAGTTTTTCTTGGAATTCACTATATTCCACAATAGGTCAGAAGAAGCAAGTCCATAAAAAATTATGTTCTGACCTATAGAATGCAAAGAAAATTTTTCTCATTTCACATTTATTTATTCAATTAATTGTTTATATCAGAATGAACTTCTTATTCTGCCTGAAAAAGTCCTAGTTTAATGGCTGGTGCTTAGACAAAATAATTAATAGTGTCTCCTTTCACTCTCATGAATGTCTTCTTTTAGAAGGGTTATTATACAATAATATAGTGTTGCAATATAAGGGATTTCATTAATCACATTTTAGTGACAGCTCCTTCTCCATCTCGTTAAATGTGAAGATTCTGCCCTTTAAAATAAGGCAGTGGCTGAAAAATATGTTTTCCCTCTATGTTAATCTCTTACTGTACATATTTAAAACTTTGGTGGAAATTCTGACACCTCAGCATAATAGTATTCAAAATCTTCCTTTAGCCTGACCAGTGTGGCTCAGTGATTGAACATCAACCCATGAACCAGGAGATTCCCATTCAGGGCACATGCCTAGGTTGTGAGCTTAATTCCCATTGGAGAGCATGCAGGAGACAGCCACTCAGTGATTCTCTGTTATCCTTTATGTTTCTATCTCTTCTTTTCTTTCCTCTCCCTGAAATCAATAAATGATATATTTTTTAAATAATCTTCTAATTATAGTAAATATTTTCTGTTTGATATACTTCAGTTTGAAAATTGGGGAAAAAATACACACACCAGTTTTCTATTCAAATGGTAGAAAAAATATAGCATATATAATTTACTTACATGAAGACAAATTATATGTAAAATCTCATGAAAAGTATTTTATCAATTTCAATGAATGTCTAATCTTGTCTATTTTTTGAAAAGTCATTTATTGTGAAATAATATTTTAAAATAAAATATATTTTCTCAAATATTTTTATTAAATTTTTATTGTTGACACTATTGCAGATGTCCCCGATTTTCTCCCACTTTCTCACCTTCACCCAGCCTCCATCCCCCTTTCCCTTGGCCTTCATCATACTATTGTCTGGGTCCATGGGCTATACATAATTTTACATATATTTATTTGGATAATTCCTTCCTTTATCTAGTCCTTCCTTCTCCACTTCCCTCTGACATTTCTCAGTTTGTTCCATATAAATATGCTTCTGTTTCTTGTTGTTCATCAGTTTAATTGATTAGATTTTACATAGAAGTGAGATCATATGGTAGTTGTTTTTCTCTGTCTGGTTTATTTTGCTAAGCATAATAATCTACAGGTCTATCTATGCTCTCCCATAGGGTAAGAGTTACCTCCTTTTTATAGCCATATAGTATTCCATTGTGAAAATGTACCACAGCTTATTTATGCACCCATATGCTCATGGGCACTTGGGCTGTTTATATATCTCAGCTATTGTAAATAATGCTGCTATGAATGTAGGGGTGCATATATTCTTTCTGATTGGTGTTTTGAGATTCTTATGATATATTCCCAGAAGTAGGACTTCTGTGTATAAAGGAGGTTCCATTTTTAATTTTTGAGGAACCTCCATACTGTTTTACACAGTCTCTGCACAAGTCTGCTTTCACATCAACAGTGTACTAGGGTTCCTTTCCTCCACATCCTCCCATCATTTATTGTTTGTTGATGTATTAATAGTAGACATTCTAAGACATATAAAGTGAAGACTCATTGTAGTTTTAATTTTCACCTTCCTGATGATTACTGGCATTGGGTACTTTTTTTCATATGTCCATTAGCCATCTGTTTGTCTTCTTTGGAGAAGTGTCTATTCAGGTCCTTTGCTCATTTTTCAATTGAATAGTTTGTCTTCCTGCTGTTGAGTTGTATAAGTTATTTCTATATCTTGGAGATTAACCATTTATCATATGAATCATCATCAAATACGTTCTTCCATATGGCATATTCCTTTTTCATTTTGTGATGCTTTGTTTTGCTGTGCAGATGTTTTTTAGTTGGATGTAGTCCCATTTGTTTATTTTATTTTATTTTTCTGTGTTCTTGCCCTTTGGAGACATATGGGAAAAATATTGCTCCTTATCTCTGAGATTTTACTACCTTTTTTACTACTAGTATTTATATGGTTTTGTGACTTACATATGTCTTTTATTCATTTTGTGTTTATACTTGTGTATGATGTAAGTTGGTGATCTAGCTGCATTTTTCTACATGTACCTGTCAAATTTTCCCAATACCATTTATTGAAGAGACTATCTTGACTCCACTGTATGCTCTTACCTTCTTTGTCAAATATTAAATAACCATAAAGTTGTGGGTTGATTTCTGAGATCCCTGTTATATTCCAATTGATCTATTCTTGTGCCAGTACCAGGCTATTTTGATTATAGTGACTTTGTAGTATAGTTTGGTATCTGGTATTGTGATCCCTCCAACTTTGTTCTTCTTTCTGGCTTGCTGAGACTATGCAGGGTCTTTTTAGTTCTATATAAATTTATGGAATATTTCTTCTAGATCTGAGAAATATACCGTTGGTATTTTATAATAGGCATTGATGAACATACTATAACATGCACTGGCCCCAGACCAGCCAGGGTAGATGCCATGTGATTGGTAAAGGGGCCCTGCCATTGCCCCACAATTGCCCCACAGAGGGAGGCCCAGGCCAACCAAGAGATTACCTGTCACCCACAGAGGGAGGTGACCAGTGGCAGAGGAGGAGGGGGCAGTGCCACACAGATGGCAAGCAGTAGCAGCAGGCGGCAGGGGGCCAGCTACCAGCAGCTGGGGGAAAGAAAGCCCCGATAGGCCCTAATCACTGGCCAGGGGTCCCAGATTATGAGAGAGTGTAATCTGGACTAAAGGACACTCCTCTAGTACAAGAATTTTGCACAGTTTTTAATATATATGTAGGTGCTCCTATATTGGGTGTATTTTTGTTAACAAAGGCTATGTCCTCTTGTTGTATTGAACCTTTTAGTATTATGTAGTCATCTTCTTTGTCTCTTCTTATGGCCTTCTTTTGAAGTTCATATTGTCAGATATGGGTATTGCTACATTAGTACTTCAGGGTTTTTTTGTTTTATTTCTTTGTTTCCATTATCATGGAATATTTTTTTCCCATCTCTTTACTTTCAGCCTGTGTATGAATATTTTGTCCTGGGTAGGTCTCTTGTAGAGAGCATATATATGGGTCATATTTTCTTAGTCATTCAGTTATACTATGTCTTTTGATTGGAACATTTAAATTATTTACATTTAAGGTTATTATTGATAGATATTTATTTATTGCCATTTTTATTATTTAGATTTATGATCCTCTCTCTATATATTTCTTCTAACAGCACTTCCTTTAACATTTCTTGACCTGCTGGTTGGGTGGTAATGGAAGCCATTAGATTTTTATTTATTTTTATTTTTATTTTTTGTCTTGGAAGCACTTTATTTCATCTTCAATTTTAAATGATAGCTTTACTAGATGTAATAATCTTGGTTTCAGGTCTTTGTTTTTAATTTCTTTCATGAATACTTCGTGCCACTCCCTTATGACCTGAATTGTTTCTGTTAAAAACTCAGCTGATAGTCTTATGGAAGCTTATTTGCAGTTAATAAATTTCTTTACTTTTGCTGTCTTTAAAATTCTCTTTGTCTTTATTATTTTCCATTTAATATAATGTACCTTGGTTGTGGGTCTTTTAGGGATCATCTTGATTAGGATTCTGTGTGCTTCCTAAACTTGTGTGATTTTTTCCTCACCAGGTTAGGGAAAACTTCTGTCATTATTTTTTCAAACATGTTTTCTATTCATTGCTCACTTTCTTCTCCTTCTGTACCCCTATTATGTAGCTATTGTTATGTTTCATGTCCAAACTGCCCTTAAACTATCCTCATTTTTAATTCATTTTTCTTTTTGTTGCTCTGATTAGTTTTTTTATCTTGTCTTACAAATAACTGATTCCATAATCTGCTTCATCCAGATTATTTTGAATTCATTCCAGAATATTTTTGATGTCAGATATATTTTTTTTTTATTTTTGAACATTTCTTATTAATGATTTCTATGCTTTTGTTTTTGTTCTTTTCATGCTAATGTAGTTCCCACTAAATTCCTTGTAGTTCCAATTAAGTTCCTTGTAGTTTTTATTAAGTTCCATTAACCTTGTTATAACTATTACTTTGAACTCTGTGTCAGATAATTGCTTGCCTCCATTTCATTTAACTCCTTTTCTGGAGATTCCTCCTTTTCTTTAATTTCAGGGTTGTTTCCTTGTCTCCCCATTTAGTTGACTGTATTTGTTTCTATATATTATACAGGACTGCTATAACTCCCAGTCTTTGTGGCATGGGCTTAGATATTAAGGGTCCTGTGGAACCAAATGTTGCAGTCCATTTCATCTGAATTGGCTTTTCTATAAACACCATTTTTGAGTTATAAGGTCTCTCCTATTGAAATTGGTCTTTATTTTTGTTGTCCTATTCATGGATGGGATCTCATCTCAGGCTGGCTCACTGTGAGGCTCAATCTTAACCAAATAATGTGAGCAATTTACCAGGTACTTATAGAAAAACAAAGCAAGGGAAACAAAATAACATACAAAATAACACAACAACAAAAGCAAAAACAACTGCAAAAGAGAGAATTAATCAAGAGAAAAGAGAATAATAATAATAAAATAAAAATAATATGAGAATAAAATGGGGGGAAATAATCTGAAAAGCAAGAAGGTAGAGAAAAATTAAAATAAACAATAAGAGAAAATGGCAAGAAAGAAAATAATCATGAAAATGAAAAAAAATGAGAAAAGGAAGGAACAAATAAGAAATAAAAAAAGAAAAGAAAGAAAATGGACTAAGAAAAGTAAAACATATGAAGGAAAAAAAGAGAGAAAAATGATTTTAAAAAGCAATAAAGAGAAAAAAATAATGAAAATAAATAATAGTGCAGTTAGTCTAGGCAGAGTTTAAAGCCTGCTTGCATATCTCTTTGGATCCTGCTCTTATGTTGTCTGAGGTTGATTGTTTTGTATGCCAGTTCATGCATCACAGGAAGTAATAGCTTAGCTTGTGCTCCAAGGCTGGTCTTTTAACAGCACATGACCTGGGCAGTTCAACAAATGTCCAAAGGCATTTTGAGATCCATTGTTGCCCACCTCCCGTACCAGCTAGCTGCCAGACTTAAGTCACTAAAAAGGGTGTTTCTGAAAAGCCTTTTATTTGAATCAGGAGGATGAAACCCACTGGATCTGCCCTGCCTTGGTTAAGTGTATATATATATATACACTTAAAAAACTATATATATATATATAGTTTTCAAGACCTTATCTACTTTGAAAATTATTGTCCCAACACTTTGTAGATTGCTCCTAATTTGGATTTATTTAATGTTTCCTTGTAAATATATTGGAGTAATTGAAGAATATTATAGACTAGAGGCCAATGCACGAAATTCATGCACAGGGTGTGTGTCCTTCAGCCCAGCCTGCTGCCTCTCCAATCTAGGAATCCTTGAGGGATGTCTGACTGTCTGTCAGGCCCGATCCAGGTAGGGTCAGGCCTAAACAGGCAGTTGGACATCCCTCTCACAATCCAGGACTGTTGGCTCCCAACTCTTCAACTATCTTCCTTCCTGATTGCCCTTAACCACTTCTGCCTGCCAAATTGATCACCCCCTAAGCACTCCCTGCCAGCCTGATTGATGCCTAACTGCTCCCCTGCAGGCCTATTTGTCCCTAACTGCCCTACCTTGTGGGCCTGGTCACCCCTAACTGCCCTTCCCTGCAGGCCTGGTCACCCCCAACTTCCCTCCTCTGCCAGCCTGGCCACCCCTAATTGCCCTCCCCTGCAGGCTTGATTACCCCCAACTGGCTTGCCTTGCAGGCCTGTTTCCTGCCAACTGCCCTCTCCTGCTGGCCATCATGTTGTGGCCATCTTCTGTCCACATTGGGCAGGATCTTTTGACCACATGAGGACAGTCATCTTATGTGTTGGAGTGATGGACAATCTGCATATTAATCTTTTATTAGATAGGATAGAGGCCTGGTGCATGGGTGAGGGGCAGCTGGTTTGTCCTGAAGGTGTCACAGGTCAGGGTGGGTGTTCCCTTGGGGCATGGGGTGGCCTGGTTAAGGGGCCTGTGGTGGCTTGCAGGCCAGCCACACACACCCATGACCCAAGTGGAGGCCCTGATATCTGGGATTTATTTATCTTCTACAATTAAGACTTTGTAGCCTAGAGCAGAGCCAAGCCTTCTGAAACTTTGTTGCCTTAAGCAGAGACCTGGGGTGGCCAGGGTGTGAGGAAAGCTTGGCTTCCTCAATCTCCAGGGGCAACCCAAGCCTTCCTGTGCTCTTTTTGTGGCTGTAGCCATCTTGGTTGGGTTAATTTGCATACTGGTTCTGATTGGCTGGTGTGCATGGCTGGTGGACATGGCCTGTGGGTGTAGCAAAGGTATGAACAATTTGCATATTTTATTAGATAGGATGATCTCTTCACACCAAATGTGGGAGTACATGCTCTCCACATTACTTAACCCTGGTGAAGTTAATCTTGATCTCTTGGTTAAATGTATATCATAACAAAGTTACTGTTTCTCATTGCCATACTGAATTTGTTGGAAGTAAGACATTAAGGAACATTATGTAGAAATTTGTTATCTCAGATATTTTTCAAATTTACCTCATTTTAATTAAAACCTTATATTTCTAGGCTATTATTAACATACTTCCCCTAAAACAGTTCTGTTTTTTCATCAGATTTTTAAACATTTACTCATCTGTTTTTTTAGGACCATAGCACTGCTTGTATTTTCCCACTTCTCTGATCTTTTTTCTAGAAAATAATTCATAAATTCAGCATTCAATGTCCCTTTTATTCAATATACATTTTTTTACTCTCAAATACAGTATTCCAGTTAATGAGCCCAGCTTCTGTCTTGTACTGCAAAACAGTCCAAACAATACAATGGCTAAACAAATACCTACAATATGTACTGCTCCTCATAAATGCTTTTCTGATTTTTTTCTAAATAAAGTCTGAATTTCTTAACATACCATGCAAACCTTTCCCTGATATGGCCAACATAATTCTCTAGACTCACTTTTGGATATCTGCCGACAAATTCAAAATTAATTCAAAAACACTGTCCAAATTCCAAGTTATTTTTTCTTCTCTTTTATCCCCTGTCCCTGCCTTATCCTCCTGCCTGTTTGAACGAGTTCACTATATGCCATACTAAAAATTCACCAAATTATAATATAGGGTGAATGTTCTGGCAAAGTATTTTTTTGCTTAATCACCAAACAAATCAAGAAAGAGAAAATTAGCATTCTAGAGCCTCTTAATAATATCTTCCTTATTCACTGATTACTCCTCTTTTTCTTCCAACCTTGGTGTTAGCAACATGTTTTTTATTTGTTGTTGTTGTGGGTTTTTTTTGGCTCTTTTTAACACTTGAACTTGGCATGTGACTATACTTTTTTCTCAACATGGTGTAAGTGATGTTAGCATTTTGTTATATGAAGTTAAGTAGGTTTGTTTATTGTATTTCATTAAAAACATTCAATAATTTTTTATCTATCATGTTGATGAACATTGAGTTTTCTTTAGACTTGGCAGTACAATTAATGATGATTTCTATAGATATATTTATGCATCTAAGTTTGACATTCCTGTGTCATATGCTATACACAAATTCAATTAATTGGTAGATAATGCCATGATGTTTACCAAATTAAAGATAACAGTTTAAACTTCCAACAGAAGTGTGTAGAGATTCTTATTGAGTCACATCTTTATCGGTAGTTATTGATATCCTTACATTTCAGATATAATATATATATATATATATATATATATATATATATAGTCATTATTTTTCATGGTAGTTTTATTTTGTATTTATCTGAATAATAAATCCCTCCAACTTTAATAATCCTATATTCTTAAGTTAAAAAATTAGATTATAATTTACATTCAATATTATTTTTGTTAGTTTCAGGAATATAACATGATATAGAAAATCACATATTTTCTAAATGCTCTGCTTAATATTTATAGTACTCCAACTGGTACCATACACAATTATTAAAAAACTAGAGGCCCAATGTATGAAATTGGTGCAAGGGCCTTGGCCATGCCACCCCCTGCTGCCATGCCTGGAGGCCTCTGCCACCTCTGCCTTTGCCCCCACCCTCTGTGGCTTTGTCTGGAAGGAAGGACGTCCACAAGGACATCTGATCTAATTAGAATATTATGCTTTTATTATTATAGATGATTTACTATGTTTTCTGTGCTGTAATTTATATACTTATGACTATTATTTAACTACAATTCTATATTTCTCAACCCTTCACCTTTCCACCCAGTCCTACCTCCAAGCAGGCAGTCTCATAATCTGAAGGAATTTATATTTTATTATTTTTAAGAACCATTTGGATATTCTCTTAACCAAAAATCCTTATATATTTTCATATTGATAGTGTTGCAGTTTAACCTAGTTATGAATAACTGGAAAGGAGCAAATGGGAAGCCAAATATTATGGGCATTTCATTTGTGTAGCTTTGCCAGGAAGCTCTAGTTTAGATGCACACCCAGTAATGTCTGGTGAAATAGGGCAAGTACTTTACTGTCAGTCCCACCTGGGAACAGGTCACTGGCCAGAGTTAGTATAGCTACTGCAAGTGTGGGAAGATATTTAAGTTCCTAAACAAAGGAATTCACTCTCCTGGTTTGCTCTTGCTTGCTTGCACTTGACTCCTGGTCTGCAGGATGCTAATATTCCTGCACTCGCCCACATGTCGTATACCCATGTGGACCCCCCACACAATGGACTCATAGACTGGAATTGGGCTAATGCTCCACCAGGCCCATCTCCATCATGGAATGGAAACTCTGGACACTGGCTTTGCTTTTAGCTCTAATGAATCCTCAGTTGTACATTTTCCAGGGCTGGATTAAGGGAAATGGAACCCAGGAATGTAATTCCACAAAAATAAAGCTTTCTATCACATCTCATCATCCCTTGGGGCTTCCAAAAATGTTTATTGCAGTGGCATCGCCAAAACTCTACTCCCATTAGCAATGGAGAAGAACCACCCACACATTTCTCAGATAACAATACCAGCTCTTAGTTGGATATACATGCTGCAAATATCTGTTTCACCTGTTATTTGGCCTTTATTAGTATTTTATTTAACACTTTTAATAATATTTTCCAAAAGAGAATAATCTGATTAGTATAAAAATCTGATGAGTTGATGGTATGTGGATTAAAAAAAAAAACAACACACAACCTCGAGTATTCCTTAATGGTTTACTTAAAATTAGGATTTTAGAAATTAGCTAAAAGAATTATATAATTCACTACTGAAATAAGTATTTAACATATGCCATTAAAACGCCATTTCCTTTGGTAAATTTAAATAATTGCCTTCATTTTATAAAAGAATAGCAATATTACACTTGAATTGGGAAGAAGATTTAAATTTCCTCATTGAAATATTTAGGAAAAGATTTCAAAAGTATTTTTTGAATTATTCTCTGTACTTAAACTGAAAAAAGGTTTAGAAAGTGATAGTATGTGAATAATATAGTTTTATATTAAAAATGGCATTTTTTATAGTACAAACTATGTATATGTTTGATATAAGGAGTGTGCATATGTGTGGTGTGTGTGTGTATAGAAAATAATGCAATGGGAAGGCTATACAGGATATATTGTGTTTGTCTTGTGTTGGACTCCAGATTATTATCATACTAGATTCTTTATAATTTAGGTTCATTTTTCAATCTGATATGCTTAACACATAGAGCCAGAAGAGATAAAAATGATTAAACACTATATAAATATTATTTAAATGAAATATTTTAAAAAACAACATTAAATTCATTTCACAAATTGAGTTTTTCCACATAGTTTGCATTACCACAAAAAAGCTATAACTGTGATTACCTTTTTCTACTTTTATATGTTCTCACTAAATACCATGCCCTGCATTAATTGGAATGTGCTGTTCGACGAACATGCATTTAATTGGCACCATTTCCATGGGACTAAGTTAAATCTGAGGACGTGGTCTCCCACTTAATTGGACTGGTAATTTTCCTTAGTAGGGAAACTTGCAATGATTAGGTGAGACTCAAATGGTACTTCTGGGTTCACATGAAGCTCCGAGGTTGGTGAATCTTTTTTACTTCCAGGACTTCTGTCACCAATTATCTAGTAACCACAGAGGTTTCCTCACTCTGTAGGAGAGATTAAAAACTTATTCTTAAACCGAACTTGGTTCAGGCTTTTTGATGATACCTCTTAGGATCTGTAAAAAAGTGCTACTTGCGTCTTTCCTCATATTTATCACTCCGGCAGCTCTCATGCCTGTGTGACATCCCCCAGTGTTGTCGGAGCTAGCTCCTTGCCTCTAAAAACTACATAAACTCTCCGGTTCTCAGGTAGAGGCCGGATTTTCAATTCTCTCTCATTCTGCCTATTTATCATTTCTAAACCATTTTCATTACCATGTTGTCTATTGAAACTGTAAATCTCCATTATGCTGCCTTTTTTCTTCTACTTTCTTTTAATCATTGACTTATTCCTTAACCAAAGGAATAAGGAAAAAGTCAATAAGAAAAAAATCCTTTTTTGAAGGAAGAATATTTTTACTGTAAAATAATCTAAATTCAATAGGTTGTAAAGAGATTTCAGGAAGATAACACTAGCTTAATCGAATAGGTTATTACATTTAAACATGTGAAAATGTTCATTTGGATTTAATTGTCAAAAGCAAAATTAATATCTTATTAGATGTATAAGAAAATATTCTTATAGTAATTTCTACAAAATTTTGTACTACACCTGGTGATTTTACTTTATGAGAATATACTTACAAGTATATTTACAATACAGTTTACAAATGTCTTAAAAAGAATATATTTTTTATAAAACTAGATATAAAGCATAAAATAAACATGAATATACGAAGAACAGAATAAACAGAAAATGATTAAATAGACACCCTGAAATGCTAAATGATTTCTACTGTGACTCTTCATGACATCTGTCCCATTGTTGTTTCTCATTCTTTGTGCCAAATGTAAACCCTCTAAGCAATGGTAGCTAAACCGCAGTCACAATTTCCCACCTCTACAACTTCTCAGTGGTGTATGCTACCTAAATATTTTAATATTTTCTTAAGATATTGAATAGAGAATTTTTTCAGATAAAAAAAATAAATGCTGACCTCCTTAAATGTTTTAGACTCTGTTTCTTATTCTTCTCAGAATACTCATCTTAACTCATTTTTAATCTGTTCTCATGTTTTTAGAAATGCTATAAATGCCAAGACTACCATTGGCTCTTATCTTATTTACACAGAGGAAGCTTCAACACAGTGGCCAAGAGGTCAACATTTATAAGCAAACTCAGACTCAGACATTAAATAGTTATTTCATTTTGACCAAGTTATTTTATCTTCGTGGGCTTCTCTATTCTCTCCTAAAAATATTAATCACATTTTTTAAATTATAATAAAAATTATGCATTGTGCCCCTATTTTATACAGCAAATATTTTAGACACAAAGTATGTTCATAATATTCATTCAAGCTGATTTAAACTTTGATTGCCTAGATGGTACACAAAAATTAGAACAAATACTGTTGTTTTCCATGTGAATCTTACATAAAAATTCAGATGTGAGAATAGGGAACCATGTTTTGTTTTGTTTTGGGCCATCGTCACACTATTGTCTGTGTCCATGGGTAATGAATATATGCATATAAATTACATAGGGAGAGATTAGCCATGTTTTGTTATTTACTTAACATGATATTAAAACTAACTTTGATATCTGTCTTATAATGAGGTCAGGAAATTGAATCTAATGGATTATTTGAGCCATCCTACTTACTCTAGAGTAGCACAATACAATTCATCTGTAGTGATAAAAAGGGAGGTTAATTTCCCATTACTTTATCCCATCATGGTTATATTTGCTCAATAGTATCTTGAGGTTATAATTCTGTTAATGTGCAACCCATCACTTATCATTTTTAGATTTCAAACCAAATTGTGAAATCATTTTTTCTGGAGTTGAAATCACCTCCCTGATTCCCTGCAAGGTAGTGACCTATTGTAAACAACATCTTCTAATAATCCTATATAATGAAAGGGTAATATGCAAATTGACTGAATGGCAGAACAACCAGAAAAGCTAAACAACCAGAACAACCAAACGACCAAACAACCGGTTGCTATGATATGCAATGACTACCAGGAGGCCTTTGTGGAACACGGCAGGTGTTGCCTGCAGTGGGATGGTGGAGCAGGTGAGCAGGAGTGCCAGACCAAGGTGGGGTGTGTTCACACCCACAGCCGACACCAGAGTTGCCTCTTGCACCCACTGCTGGTACCTAGGTCCAGTCCCGAACACTTGGTGCCATCAGTGGGTGTGAGCAGCAACTGCGAGCCCTGATAGCCTCTGAGGGCTTCTCCACCCCTCTCCGGCTCTTGAGGGATGATCAGAGCAGGAGCTGCCACTCACAGTTGCTGACAGCGCTGGTCCCACTTGCACCCTCTGCTGCTCTCTGCCTCAATTGTTCTGCTCCATCAGCAGGTGTGAGCTGGCTTGGCACCATCAGCACATGGGAGAAGAGGTGGTGGGAGTGGGGCTTCTGGCAGACAGGAGAGCAGGGACCATGGTGGGAGGGGCCTGGTGGGGTTGCAGAGGATGGGCCAAGACCCGCCTTTATGCCTACCTCAGCCTCGCGGCCCACAGTTCCTTTCAAGGTGTGTGAATTCATTGACTGGGCCCCTAGTCTTCAATAAATAACCATTCTTCTATTTAACTTTTTCTTTTTTTTCTGCTCAAAATGACACACCTCTCTCAGATCTCTATTGTATAATTCTTAAGGAACTTACTTTTACAGAAAATAATTAATGACCTCTATTCAGTAAGAGTCCTTTTATTTTATTTTCTACAATTTAGACCTTGCACTATTCATAAAATGAAGCACATCTAAGGGTGTAAAGAGGACACAGATCTCTTCCAGGTTTGTTTAAAAGTAAAGAAAGAAATCATAAAGACAACACAGTTAATACCTAATTATCATATGACAATTATCAAGTACTAGAGGCCTGGTGCATGAATTTGAGGGTGTCCCTCAGCCCAGCCTGCACCCTTTCCAATCTGGGATCCCTCGAACTCACAGGGATTGGGCCTAAACCTGCAATTGGACATCCCCCTTACAACCCAAGACCACTAGCACCTAACTGCTCACCCGCCGGCCTGATTGCCCCCAACTATTCTCTCCTGGTGGCCTGATCACCCCAAGGCTTTTATTAGTATAGATATGACCCTTCACAGAAAAATGTATTAACCCTACTTTATAATAAGGGCTTGATGATTGAATCATTGGGACCAGACACCAAGATTTCCTTTCTTTGAATAGTGGAAGAAATAATTATCTTGTCTTTAAGTTATTCTGAAATTAAAATAAGATAATGACTTAGAAAAGTATAAAAGCAGCATATAAAGACAACTGAGAAGATAATAAAGTGGTAAAACGAAAAACACTATTTTTAACCTCCCCCTTCCTTACTTACAGCCTTTATTTAAACTTTGAAATTTATAAAAAAATTCATTCCAATTTTCATTTCAATATTATTTTGCATTGGTTTTAGGTTTTATATTAGTTACAGAATAGTGGTTAGACAATCATATGCTTTACAAAGTGTTCCCCAATATTTCCAGTACCCACCTGGCATCATATGTCATTACAACACTATTGACTATATTCCCTATTTAAGTGACAATGGGCTTACAGGTTCCTTCCAGGCTTTCTTTTGTGTTGTTCTCCTTTCCTTTTCTTTCTCACTTCTTCCCTCACTTTCTTTATATAGCATCTCAATTGGCCATCAAAGCTCTGTGAAGGCACTGGGACATGCTTAATCCATTTTACAGACCATGAAACTGAGGCCAATTCCAGTTGGCTGTGGAACTTGACTCAGTGCAAAGGGAGCCCTCAGAGCCATGCTCTCTGTCCTTCCTAAGGGGCAGTTGCTGGTCAAACAAAACAGACCTTCCTGTCAGGCTTCAGAGTCTCCTTCTCAAGCACCTCTTTATCATGGACATTCCACATTCTTTCCTCTTCCAGGCCCTCTGCCCCCATTCTTCACTGCCTCCCACTTCTCTGGAACAGGTGGAAGGCTTCACACTTACTGCCAAAGCATGCTCTGCTGAGGGGCAGGGCAGTGCAGGCTTGCTTTTGGGTCAAGTCAGAAGCAATAGTCTCTGTCTCTGAATTGTGAAGGCTGCCTGGGCCAGGCTGGTTAGCACTGGGAGCTTGTCTGAATCACTGTGTGGTTCTACCTATAAATGATCATTTTAATTTTAAATTAAATTAAAATAATCTTTATAGCCCTAACTGGTTTGGCTCAGTGGATAGAGCATTGGCCTGTGGACTGAAGGGTTCCAGGTTCGATTCCAGTCCAGGGCATCTACTTTGGTTGCTGGTGTGTAGGAGGCAGCTGATTGATGTTTCTCTCTCATAGATGTTTCTAACTCTCTCTCCCTCTCTTTTCCTCTCTATAAAATAAAATATATATTTAAAAAAGTAATAATCTTTACAATGTTTGGTCTTGTTTTATTAAGGAAAATGCTTATTGCTAGCAATACTAGTGAATGAGATACTTTTGTATATGTCATTATATAAAAGATACAAAAATTAATACATGGTTTAGAAGTTAATGTATAGTCTCTCTAGAACCAAGGAGATTATATGAACCTCAATAGAAATGAAAATTTGAGTGCTTGGTCTCAGACTTAAGACCCAAAATCTATTTTAATAAGTTCTTGTGGTAATTCTAAAGAACACAAATGTTTAAGAACTATTGTACTATTAGAGGCCTAGTACACAGATTCATATAGTGGGGTTCCTAGGCTTGGCCTGTGGGATCAGGCTAAAACATCCCCTGAGGAGTCCTGGTTTGTGAGAGGGTGCAGTGCAGACTGAGGGACACCACTGGTGCATGATTAGGAAAGGGAGGGACGAGGGAGGTTGGCCAGCTGAGAAAAGACTGAAGGAGGGCTCCAGGGTGTGTCTGGCCCATCTTGCTCAATCCTGATTGGAAGACCCCAGTGGCAAGCTAACCTACTGGTCGGAGCATCTGCCTCATGGTGGTCAGCACACATCATAGCAAGTGGTTGATCAATCTTAGCATATCATTAGCATGCTATGCTTTGGGTGGTTGAATGGCAGACTGGTTTACTGGACACTTAACATATCAGGCTTGTATTGTATAGGATGGTAATAGGCAGGTAGCCACCTATTTAAGTAGATTTGATATTTTTGTATTAGAAAGTTAAGGGACTTCTTATTTGGTACATTCTATTTTTATTTGAATTAATAGGATAAGGGGAGTTAGGGAAGAAGGGAGGAGAATAGAGGAAAGTTAAGCAAAGTTATTGAGACAATTTGAAATAATTCTTAAACAGAAAGTAATCCAAGTTCAGAGCACTTTTAAGAGAACATATGTATATCTGACAGACCAAAATGATCTCTTACACATATGAAATTTTGCAGTTTATAGATGCTATGAAATACTATCTTACACTTCTTTTCACTCTGCATAGTACCTTTGATGTTAATATCTTCTTATTTCTACTAGTATATTTTGTTTTTCTTTTTCATTTTTTAGTTTAGATGGATTATGGCCAGAACTACAGCCTTTTACTGCTTTGCTGCCTTAAGTATTCTTAGAATGTGGTTTACAATGATTTTTTAAATGTTTGAGAATTGAATAAATCAATTAATGCATAATTAAAACTCTATGTAGCCATAAATAGAAAAAAAGAAATATTGAGGTGAAGGCTTAGGCAATAAAATGGGCCATGCTTTCTATTATAGTGGCACATTTGAAAGATTGTTAATAATATTATGAAGTCAAAGTGAAAATAAAAATCTCCCTTGGAGGGGTAATAAAAGCAATAGGCACTATTGTTCTCTACTTTATTGCTCACTGTATTAAGTTGCAGCACAGAATTTCTAAGTGCTGTCAGCCTGTAAGTTCCCTGTCAAAAGACAAGAAAGCCTTTGTGCCCTGAAAGTTCCTTTATTTACACAATAATCCCTAGATGTGATATATTGTATGCATGTTTTTTAATCCTGAAATTCACTATCTCACATTGTTGAATATATAAAAAAAGAATAAACCACACTGTGGAAAATGCTACTACTTTTTCGTTGCTCATGCTTTGAAAAATTAAAAAAATAATAGAATGAATACAGAAGCATCTGCAGACTCCAGAGATAGAAAGTTTTAGATGACCATCAGTGAGAGTAGTAATATCAACCTATAGAGAATGAATGAGACTTATTTTCATTGAGACAAGCCTGACAAATGACATGAAAAAGACCCAAGGAGAAATGAATATCAGGGAAGATTGACCTGTCTCACTGAGTCATGTGCAGGATATTCCATGTCCTTGAATAAAAGCAATTGGATCCTTCATCATTTTTAAAATTCAGACCTTCACCAGCTTCAAAAACTCATGTGTATATTGGTGCAAATATTAAGAAAACAGAGGAAATCCTAAAATGTTCTATTAACCACTTGATTTTAAACCATCATATTTAATTTTGCCAAAAGAAATAGAAGAGAGAGAGGTATACAAAATAACATTTGCTTTGAGTTCATGAAAACTGGCAAATCTTTGGATACTGAAGCAAAAAGCAAAAAAAAATATAACATATCTAGAACATGAAATTCATAAGTAAAATGTATTATTTTTATATCAATTCAACTTGTGTTCATTATTTATTGATTGCATAATATGTTGATGCCTTAGTTTTCATTTTTAAGCAATGAAGAAAAACTAAGTACAGGTTAATGCTACAGTCAAACTAATAGCCATAATTGAAAAACTCTTAAATTATGTGTAAAACTTAAAATGATTTAATTTCTACTAATTAATAACTTTTTCTCATTTTCTCAGTAGATCATATTACCATTCATCTTGTATTTTATGATTGTTTCAAATCATTTTATAGATTTAAAAACCTGAAGCATTATTTAATTTTACATAATCAGCTAATGTGCTATTTTTCTCTCTGTAGAGTTTCTTAGGGCTATAAGAAACATTGGTGTGACAAATGGTCAAAAATTGGTATTAAAAACACAGAAATTAATAATCTCATCATCTGAAGGCCAAACATCTGAAATAAATGCTATAACAGGGCGACAGTGCTTCAGAGAACTTGCAGGTTGGTGAACACACCTACGTACTTGGAAGGTGATGCATCTCAAGTTGGAGTGAACAGAAGCTCCTGTATTTGGAATCCTCCCAGAGCTACCCTGTCTATCTCTTCATCTGAATTGTCTGTTCTGTTCCTTATTACATTCTCTAGTAAGTGTTTCCCTGAGTTCTATGAACTATTCTAGCAAATTAATCGAACCCAAAGAGGGAGTAGTGAGGACCTTGGATCTGTAGCCACATCAGGCTACCCGCAATTGAAGTGAGATGGTAGCATTCTTGTGAGCTCTGACATTATTTGGGGGCAGGTAGTTTTATAATTGATTTAATTGTAGGGACCCAACTGGTGTCACGGGGAATGTCTTGCTGTGAAGAAAACTCTATACATTTAGTGACCAGAGTATCAGAACTGAAGCATTATTTGTAAATATAAAGGAAAAAGAGATATAGGAGAGCTAGACTAGAGGGGAAGAGTTGCAGATTTTTCCAATACAACATATAAAAATAATATTGGATACTTATTTTCAACCATACACAAAAAATAAACTCAAAATTTATAAGAATCAGACTTAATACCTGAAATTCTAAAAAAAAAAAAAAATAAGGAAAAAAAAAACATAAGGAAGAAGACCTTTGACATTGCCATGATAATCATTTATTTCTTCTTTTTTTTTTTAATATGAAACCAAAGCCCAGGAAACAAAAGAAAAAGTAGAGAAGTGAGATATATCAAACTAAGACAAGTCCTAGTATAGCCACATTAAAAAGTAAAACAGCCAAAACAGGTTTGGCTCAGTGGATAGATAGGCTTGCAGACTGAAAGGTCCCAGGTTTGATTCTGGTCAAGGGCATGTGCCTTGGTTGTGGGTACATTCCCAGTGGCTTCTCATCAATGTTTCTAACTCTGTATGTCTCTCCCTTACTCTCTGTGAAAAATCAATAAAAATATATTTTAAAAAATTAAAATAAAAGGTAAAACAAGGGAAAATTGATCACTATCTTGACAGCATGTAAATCCAAAATAGCATAAAATAATTTCAATAATAAAGCCTATCTTTTAATGAATGCTACTCACCAAGAAGCAACGTTAATGTCTTACAGAGATTACTGATTTCTTTCTTTCTTACACCAACCAAATAATATAGGTATTAACATTATAGTTTTTACAGATAAGGAAATACAGACTGAGAGAAGTTACAGAAAGCTGCTAATAGTGAAAATAGCATCCAACTCTGATCTAATAGCTATTCCTTTAAAACAAATAATTCTCTAATTGTTTCAATATTAATTTTCAGAAAAAAAATTATGATTTAATTTTTTATGTGAACCCATACAAAAGTGATATGAAGCAAATTTTCCACATGTTGATAATATGTTCTTTACATCTAGAAATTCAGATAAAGCCTACAAAGAAGATACATGTCAGATGACTGGTCAGCAGGACAGTGAATACTTGAGGTTGAACCAAGCAAGTGTGTTAACTCCTTTTAATCCAAGTAGCTCAGGGAAGCTATAAATACATACAATTCTATGCAATAAATTTTGTGTTAAATTTGAGCTATTAATGGTATATGTATGTGTATGATATAGTATGTGTGTATATATGAATAATCATATACATAAATTTATATCATGCATATAGGTAGAAATGTTATGTAGGAGGTTCAGGACATACAATTTAACATTAGAATATTTGTTAAAATACATAATATTAAGACAGATACAGATGCAGAGTACAAATTAAAAAGAAAGGGAGGAAAGGGACATCACAGTCCTTATACTAACTATAATTGGATACTTACCATATTACCTTTCATAATGTATAGTCCGTAAGGGGCATGAGTTTGCAAGGTTATGATTGCAAAGTAAATTAATTTTAGTTCACACTGCATACAAGAGTGGTAAAAAACAAAATGATGGCCAACTTATTGAGAACATTAGAGAGATGTTATAGAGCAGGAAATAATTGAATTAAACATTAAAGGGAGACAGAAACTTCTTTCTTTTAACTTATGGAGAAACTGATTTCCCATACTAGAGATTAAACAAAAACCTATGGTGATGCAAAATAAATTATTAATTAGATTTTATTTTTGTTATGATAGAAACTTTTAAAGAGAAAATATTACCCGTGAACTATTCTAACATATGCACAATAAAAAATAAATATTGTCAAAGTAGAAATAGACAAGTGTTAATTGAAATTCTTTTATTTCTAGATGTGATGATAGGCAGTTAATACATAATATCACAAGTAATTATTCTCACCAGTATTACTAATAAGAACAATATAACCCATGTGTTAACAGAAAATAGGTATGAGAAGTTACTCAGTTATCCTGTCCTAAACATTATCTTGCACTAACTCCTCTGCATGCAAAGAATTTTGTAAGGTGGAGTTTCCAACTCTTATTAAATTTTTATAATAGTATTATAATTTTATAAATTAGAATTAGTAATGTTAATAAGGACTATAAATAGAGCTCTAATATTTAAGTTCCTTAGTTTTACCTTTATGTCTAAAGTTGCCAATAATTGTACAATAAAATGTCAACCTACAATAATTGAAACCTTTAGTAAAGAATGTCATCAATATCTATGGCTTCTTCATTATTTCTTCTGAAGCAGTGTTAACTGGGTATCTCTAATTGTTGCAGCCAAGTTTGCCTGCCTTTGTAGGCAACAAGAAGGAAACTCATAAGAGTTTTTTTCTTTAGGTGGTAGTAATTATTAGTAAGACCCCTAAAAGCAATAAAATGCCCTTTAACTGGATCCTATGTACTCATATTGCATCTTGGGAAAGTAATCTCTCATTCAAGCACTATAATTAGGAGATGCAAAGATAATAGCCAAAGGGCTTTTACAGTGCAAGAAATATCAATTTGAGCTAAAACCTTAATCCACTTTGTTTTGATAATAGCTTTCTCCTTTATCATACCAGAGGGCTTTTTACAAGCCAAGTTCCTTGGCTTTCATTGACTTTGGAAAGCTGCAATAAAAATAGAGACAGACTCATTGAGAACTGGCTCACAGCTGCCAGGGTGGATGTTAGGAGGCTGGTAGGGGCTGGAGGGATTGGATAAGGGTGGAAGAGGTTAAATAAACTTGTGATGCAAATATATTCCAACCTATTAATGGTTATGGATGGAGACTTGACTTGGGATGGTGAACACATGATACAGTGTATAGATGATGTATTGTAAAATTGTACACTTGAAACCAGTATAATTTTGTGAACAAGTGTCATCCCAATAAATTCAATAAAATAATGATGATAATAATAATAATAATAAGTAAAAAAAAAAGTGAATCCTCTTCCTCCCAAATCTTCTGCCCACTAATAAAAGTGAGAATCAATTATCCACAAGCTGCCATGCTCAAACGGTCAAAGATTGGCCCTGTAGTGCTGAAGGTCTCTTTTTCTAGGTGTGCATGTGTGATAGCCACCTAGTTTATCACAAGTGATGTCTTCCATGGCATCAGAGAAGTCCCCCCAAAATTAGTGAAAGGTCTATAACAAGATTTGCGTTAGGAGGATGCTCAGTTATACCTAAATAAGACTAATCCGATGCTGCTTAAAACTGGTTGCTGATGAAACAGCTCAAGATAGAGTCAGGACCAAGAGAATTTCTCGTAGCACACAATTTACATCCTATAGGACTTATCATCTGAAGTACTGCTCCATGCCAGTGGTTAGCTAAAGCAGAACTAATACTTCTGAGTTACTTTGGTAAAAACGCACAATTGTTTTACATCCACAGTACTTAAGTAAAATATACTTACCTAAAAATAAAATACAAAATAATTTTTACGTGTCAACATATTGACTATTATTTTATAAATTCTACCTTGTTTTAAAAGAAGGAAAAACCATGTTAATTGAGGCACACAAAACAAAAATGGCAAGGGAATTTGGAAAAAAGCATATTTAGCTGTAAATGGAACATACAACCACCAGGAAAGTATCACAACCTAGGGGTATATTGGAAATAAAATTGGGCTTGATTTTATTAGTAGTAATAAAGCAGATATTTCTGAAGGGGGAAATGGAAATTATGAAGACACAGAAGGTCATTTTCTTACTAAAAATGATGGCTTACTTTTATACTCTAGTTGTTCTAATATCAAACTCAAATAGTCTTTGAAATGACGGTTTTATTATAATATTTGTTAGCTAGAAGAAATAGTTTGCTTTTCTGAAAAAAAATTTTTCATTTAATTCAAGACTTCTCAACACAGTTGTTGTTAATACACTACAACAATGCCCACCCTTTAGCTGCTCATGGTTGAATGAATTATTAAGACTTGTATAAAAAACAAAAGGAATAAAAGTTAATTACCCTAACAAATGAACACAAAAGAAACAGGATGCCTCTACAGGTGGTAAATCATTTCAACTGTGAGGGAAATGGGAGAACAAAACTGATAGCCAGCTGTTCAAAGCAGTGCAGATTGTACACAGCAAACCTGAACTTGAAATCCAAGCTAAAGCTTAATGTAATCCTTTCAAGGCAACAGATGCTTATGGTGGAAAAAATGAGGGGGCAATTTGTTGTAGAAAATTACATTGATAATTATGATCTGTGATCCAGACATCAAATTGAAGATCTCTCATAGTCAATAGTACCAAATTAGGAACACAATTTGGTTGCACTGGCATAGAAAATGAAGATTCCCTATTAAAATGCATAGCATAACCATCTGGAATGAGAACCTGTTAGTATACCATTCACCCTTAGGCAGGTACTTGACAAACTCTGTTGATGTATTAAAAATATGAAATACTTAACCACAGAACATTTTCAGGGTATTTTGGAAAATATAAAGAGAAGATTTTAAAATGTATTTAATACCAGATAAAGGCTATCCACAAATCCACAGAAAAATATTAAATTAATTTTGTCATTGATAGACATGTAAGATGAACCATAATAATCAACAAATATTAAAGTAATTAGAAGAAATCATTAATGAACATATCCTATAGGAGGTGATATATTATTTAAACTCATATGTGTGATCTTCTGAGGTATTTCTATAAAACAGAATATTACGTATTCAGCAAATTAAACACTATATTTGCTGTTTGATTTACAATTTTTTCATCTATTTTTCAAATCACTTTTATTTTTTCTTTGCAAGATGGTTTAATTGGTATTTTACATATACTTAAATATTAATGGAAATGCCTGAAAAAGCCACCAATAGAGTCATCTTCAAATACAATCATTTAGTGAAGCTTTCCCTTCTTAAGTTTTTGTACAATTTAATAGTTCTAATGTTTTTAAACTAAAATTTCATGAGAAATTCTACCTGATTGTGAAGAATTTATAGAAAAATATGTGTTTGTTTTTTAACCTAATTTCTATAAGAATTAGAATATACATCTTAAACATCAGAGAGCCAACTTAGACGTCATCAAAAATTGCCTTAAAATGAGGAAATCTTATGATTGTATAGTTTTTCATGTTTTAGTTATCATATGTATTACATCCAGGTACAATATAAACCTCAAAATACAATACTATAAAATGTTGCTTTAAAAACCACAGGTTGAGAAAAAAATGGCAGCGGAATAGACGGACGCTTCTGGAGCTTTGTCGCTGGACAGAGAGAGAGAGAGCAGCTGAGAGTCGCATGGGGAGTGTTTATTGGCAAGTTAAGAGTCAGTTATCCTCCAGGAGAAGGCGGCGAACTGCTGGAAGGGGCTCTCCTGGCCAGGCAGCCCCACTGCCACGGGGTTTTTGTCTGCCAGAGCCACCAGCGTGAACACTGAGACCACGCCATCTTGCAGAGGGAGGTGTCTGTGACGGTCTGAACACTGAGGCTGAATTACTCACCGAACAGCAGGGGACCCAGAACACCGCTCTCCAATCGGCGCAGACACGTGGGCAGCGGATTCAGAGATCCACATGGCACACAGAAAGGTCAGATTTCGCCTGAGATAAGGTGAGGTCTCCTGCCCCTCAGAACAGAGATGCGCACACTGTGGGAGCTGGGCTGCGGGAAAGTTGCCTCTGGAGAGGTCCGTGATGTGGGGCAGGGTGTGATCCCTAAGTGTGGAGGCAAACTCTCCGAGCTGTTGACAGAGGGGAGCTCTGGAAAATGACTCATTTTTATCTGAGGCAGAGGGATAGCTTAGGAACTATTACAGTGTCCAGGCTGCAAAATCCCCACAAACCGGCTTTGACAACCACAGAGTAGCAGGATCTGAGCACAGCCTAGAGAGGTCCTGTGCTTTTCCTCAGAGATCAATTCCAAAACACTGCCACCCAGTGGATGACACACAAATTGACTCTCGCATAACCACAAAAGAATAAAGAGATTAAAACTTCAACAGTGCAACAAAGGGAACTGCAATACCTTCCCTACTGGGAAAGAGGAGTGCCAACCAGAATAATAGTGGAAGTGAATGACCATTCTATTTTTTTTTTCTTTTTCTTTTTTTAATTATTTTTTCTCTTTTTTATTTTTACATATTTTAATTAAGACTATTTTTTTTTCTTTCCACCTTAATTGACTTTACCTTTTTAATTATTACATTTTTGTTTTCAACTAGTATTATTACTACTAGTTTTATACCTTTTTGGGAAAAAAAAAGTGTCATTTTGTTTTCTCTTTATTTTACTTCAGGATTAGAGTTTTGTATTCGATTTTCATCTTTCCTTTAGCATAAATTTACTCCAACTGAACTCTACCTTTATGCCAACACTTTCCACCTAACTTTCCCCATTTTGTTGTCTTGTTTCTCTTTCCCTTTTCCAACTTTAGTTTCTCCCTATTCTTTCTCTTTACCTGGTTAAAATTTCACCCCACTTAGATATCTAATTTCAAATACCCTACTACAAGTCCATACAAACTTCTCCCTTCTTGTCTTCACTAGCCAAAAAGTTGTTTTTTCTCTATGTCCTTTTTTTCCTATTTGCCTGAACAGTGATTATATCGATTTTTTTAACTTTTTTATGAGATTGTTTTAGTTTATTCTACTTGTTTTATCTTGCTTTTTGCTTGCTTTATATTCTACCTCTCTTTTCCCTCACCTCCCTCGATACCAGCTGTTATTTGAAGTTTGTATTAATCGCTAGGTACTGGTTGCTGGCCTTTATTGCGATTAGTGACTGTTCTATTGGAGTTTTCTCCTGACATCTATATTTTGTTCCCCTTTTCTCTCTTGTCCACTTTCTTTTCTCTCTGACTTTGTTTCTTTTTCTCTTTTCTTTTTCTTCTTCTTTATTTTATTTTATTTTATTTTATTTTTTGTTCATTTAGTTATTTTTTTTCTCCCTTTCCCAATATGATTTGGGCACTTCTTTCCTTTATTTTTCCCTGATTTTCTTCTTCTTCTTTCTCTACTTATCACTAATTTGTCTTTCATTGGTGGTCACCTTATTGGTGATTATTAACATCGTGAATACACTTCTGTTCAGTGCCTTCTGTGCTGTACCGGGTCATGTAGTAGTTTTGTGCCTTTGAATCAACGTAAGAGAGAGAACCACATAACCAAACACTGGAGAAGAAAAAGAATGGGCAGAAGAAGAAACAGCCTGCATACGACAGATAGGCAGGTATCACCAGAAAATGAAGTAAATGAAATAGAAGCAGAAATAAGCTTGCCAGAGAAAGAGTTCAGAGAAATGATCATAAGGTGGATGAAAAGAATGGGAGACAAAATCGACAATCTGAGTAAAAGCCAAGAGGAAATGAAGAAGAAGCATAAAGAAATGCACAAAGAAATAAAAAATGACATCACTGCTTTAAAGAACTCAATAAAATGCATCAGAAGCAGACTAGAAAAAGCAGAGGACCACATCAGTGAGCTAGAAGACACGGTAGGAAAAAAAACCCAAGTACAACAGCTTCTAGAAAAAAAAATTAAAAAGCAAGAGGAGAGTTTAAGGGAACTTTGGTATAATGTGAAACAAAACAACATCCGCATAATTGGGGTCCCAGAAAGAGTGGAAACTGAACAAGGATTAGAGAACCTGTTTGAAGAAATAATGACAGAAAATTTCCCCAATATACGAAAGGAAAAACCCATACAAATGCAAGAAGCTCACAGAGTCCCAAGCAAAATGAACCCCACAACACCGACACCAAGGCACATTATAATTAAATTGGCAAACACCAACAACAAAGCAAGAATCTTAAATGTGGCCAGAGAGAAACAGAAAGTTACTACAAAGGAAACCCCATAAGGCTAGATACTGATTTTTCAACAGAAACTCATCAGGCCAGAAGAGAATGGAATGAAGTATACCAAGTCATGCAAAGGAAGGGTCTGAATCCAAGAATACTGTACCCTACAAGGCTTTCAATCAAAATTGAAGGTGAAATCAGAAGCTTCACAGACAAAACAGGACTAAGGGAATATATTTCCACCAAACCAGCAATGCAAGAAATGTTAAAGGGTCTGCTGTAATAAAAAGAAAGAGGAAGTGAAGAAGGAACTCAGGGATAAGGACTAAAAATGGCAACAGATAAGTACTTATCAATAATAACTTTAAATGTAAACGGATTAAATGCTCCAATCAAAAGACATAGGGTAACCGATTGGATAAGAAAACATGACCCATATATCTGCTGTCTGCAAGAAACCCACCTCAGGAAAAGAGATGCACAAAGATTGAGAGTGAAGGGATGGAAGATGGTATTTCAGGCAAATGGAAATGAGAAGAAAGCTGGGGTTGCAATACTTATATCTGACAAATTAGATCTCAAAGTGAAGGGCATAACAAGAGATAAAGAAGGCCACTTCATAATACTAAAGGGAACAATCCAAAAAGAAGAAATAACTCTGGTAAACATATATGCACCCAATATAGGAGCACTTAAATACATAAAAAAACTCTTGGAGGATATTAAGAGAGAGATTGACAGTAATACAATCATTGTAGGAGACTTTAATACCCCACTGTCACCATTGGACAAATCCTCTAAACAAAAAATCAGGAAAGAAACATCAATCCTAAATGACACACTAGACCAGATGGAATTAATTGACATCTTCAGAACATTTCACCCCAAAGCCACAGAATATGCATTCTTCTCCAGTGCACATGGGTCATTTTCAAATATAGATCATATGTTGGGTCATAAGAAAAGTCTCTTCAAATTCAAGAAGATAGATGTCATATCAAGCATTCTCTCAGACCACAGTGGCATAAAACTGGAAATCAACTATAATAAAAACAATAGAAAGAAATCAAACACATGGAGACTAAACAGCATGCTATTAAAAAATGACTAGGTAACCAGAGAGATCAAGGAAGAAATAAAAAACATCATGACAACAAATGACAATGACAACACAAAAATACAAAATTTATGGGACACAGTGAAAGCAGTCTTGAGAGGGAAGTTCACAGCCCTACAAGCCTACTGCAAAAAACAGGAAACAATGGTAATAAATTACCTAACCCTACAACTCAAAGAGCTAGAACAAGAGCAACAAGAAAAGCCCAGTGTACTCAGAAGTAAGGAAATAGTGAAGATGAGAACAGAGATAAACAACTAGGAGACCAAAGAAACAATTCAAAAGATCAACAAAACCAAGAGGTGGGTCTTTGAAAGGATAAACAAGATTGATGGACCTCTAGCAAGGCTCACCAAGAAGCAAAGAGAGAAGACCCAAATAAACAAAATCAGAAATGAACGAGGAGAAATAAGAGCCGACTCTGTGGAAATACAAAGGATTGTTATAAAATATTATGAACAACTATATTCCAACAAACTAGACAACCTGACAGAAATGGACATTGTTCTAAAAAATATAACCTTCCAAAACTCAATGAGAAGGAAGCCAAACATCTCAATAGTCCAATAACTATGGAAGAAATTGAAGCAGTCATCAAAAAGCTTCAAGCAAATAAAAGCCCGGGACCAGATGGCTACACAGGAGAGTTTTACCAAACATTGAAGGAAGAATTAAAACCTATCCTCCTCAGACTATTCAAAAACATTCAAGAAGAAGGAACACTTCCAAACACCTTCTATGAAGCCAGCATCACCCTAATACCAAAACCAGATAAAGACAACACAATGAAAGAGAATTATAGGCCAATATCTCTGATGAACATAGATGCCAAAATCCTCAACAAAATTCTAGCAAATTGGATCCAGCAGTACATCAGAAAGATCATACACCATGACCAAGTAGGATTTATCCCAGGAATGCAGGGATGGTACAATATCTGCAAATCAATAAACGTGATACATCACATAAACAAATTGAGAGATAAAAATCACATAGTCATATCAATTGATGCAGAAAAAGCATTTGACAAAATCCAACACACTTTCTTGATAAAAACTTTCAGCAAAATGGGAATAGAAAGAGCATACCTCAACATCATAAAAGCCATATAAGATAAACCTACAGCTAACATCATACTCAATGGACAAAAAGTAAAACCATTTCCCCTAAGAACAGGAACAAGACAGGGATGCCCACTCTCACCTCTCCTTTTTGACATAGTACTGGAAGTGTTAGCCATTGCAATTAGACAAGAAGAAAAAATAAAAGGCATCCAAATTGGAAAAGAAGAAGTAAAGCTGTCCTTATTTGCAGATGACATGATATTGTACATAAAAAACCCAAAGGACTCCATTCCAAAACTAACTGACTTAATTAATGAATTTGGCAATGTAGCAGGATACAAAATTAATGCTAAGAAGTCTGTGGCATTTCTACACACTAATGGTGAAATTATAGAGAGACTCAAAAAGCAATCCCATATACCATCGCACCAAAAAAAATTAACATAACTAGGAATAAACCTAACTAAAGAGGTAAAAGACATATATGCAGAAAACTATAGGACACTGAAAAAAGAGATAGAGGAAGATGTTAACAGATGGGAGGCATACCATGCTCATGGATTGGGAGAATCAACATCATTAAAATGTACATTAACCCAAAGCAATCTATAGATTCAATGCACTCCCCATTAAAATACCAACGACATATTTCACAGACCTAGAAAGAATTCTTCATAGATTCATCTGGAACAAAAAAAGACCCTGAATAGCCACAGCACTAGTGAGAAAGAAGAATAAAGTAGGTGGGATCTCAATACCAGATTTCAAGCTATACTACAAAGCAACTGTTCTCAAAACAGCCTGGTACTGGCACAAGAACAGACATTTAGACCAATGGAATAGAATAGAGAACCCAGATATCCACCCAAACCACTATGCTCAACTAATATTTGACAAAGGAGGCATGATTTTCAATGGAGCCAAGATAGCCTCTTCAATAAATGGTGCTGGGAAAATTGGACAGATACATCCAAAAAAAATGAAACTGGACCATCAACTTACACCAAATACAAAAATAAAATCAAAATGGATACAGGACTTAAACATTAGAAGGGACACCATAAAAATACTAGAGGAGTCCACAGGCAGCACAATCTCAGATATATGCCGAAAGAACTTCACTGATACTGCTCCAAAGGTAATTGAACCTAAAGAAAAAATAAACAAACGGGACTACATCAAAATAAAAAGCTTTTGCACAGCAAAAGAAACCATCAACAAAACAACAAGAAAGATCACTGTATGTGAGAACATATTTGCAAATGTTATCACTGATAAAGGTTTAATCTCCAACATCTACAGCCAACTTATACAACTTAATAAAAGGAAGATAAACAATCCAATAAAAAAATGGGCAATGGACCTAAATAGAACCTTTTCTAAAGAAGACAGAAGGAAGGCCAAGAGACACATGAAAACATGTTCAAAGTCATTAATCATCCGAGAGAAGCAAATCAAAACAACAATGCGATACCATCTTATACCTGTCAGAATGGCAATCATCAACAAATCAACAAACGACAAGTGTTGGCGAGGATGTGGAGAAAAAGGAATCCTTGTGCACTGTTGGTGGGAATGCTGACTGGTGCAGCCACTGTGGAGAACAATATGGAGTTTTCTTAAAAAACTAAAAATGGATCTCCCATTTGACCCTGTAATCCACTCTTAGGAATTTATCCTAAGAAATCACAAACACCAATCAGAAAGGATTTATGTACCCCTATATTCATAGCAGCACAATTTACAATAGTCACAATTTGGAAACAGCCTAGGTGCCCGTCAGCAGATGAAGGGATCAGAAAACTGTGGTACATCTACACAATGGAATTCTATGCTGCCATTAAAAAGAAGGAATTCTTACCATTTGCAGCAACCTGGTTGGGACTGGAAAACCTTATGCTTAGTGAAATAAGCCAGTCAATGAAGGAGAAGCATCACATGATCTCACTCATTTGTGGGTAATAAAGAACATTATAAACTGATGAACAAAAGATAGATACAGAGGTAGTAAAGCATCAGACTGTGAAATTATAGCAGGAAGATTAAAGTTAGGTGAGGTAGATAAGAGATCAATCAAAGGACTTGTATGCATGCATATAAGCATAACCAATGAATATTGACACTAGGGGGTTAGGGTATGCCGGGTAGGGAGGGGGGCCAATGGGGAGATATGTATAAAAATTAATAATAAAAATAAATAAATAAAAATAAAAAATAAATAAATAAATATAAATAAAATAAAAACCACAGGTTTTTTGTAATTCAAGAAAAAATACTCCTTTATTTCACGCATATTAATATTTCAAATGTGCTTCAGTTTGTCTTTGAATATCTTTTTGTTTGCATTCATATTAAGTCAGAAATGTACTTTAGCATTTACAGTATTGGGTGTTTAAACACGTTATCTCAAATCCTATATTTTCCAGATATACACTAATTTATTCAATTTACTACCATATCACAATAAAGTTGTCTTTTTCTTTGGGGATATTTTATTAACATGGCTAAAGTGGTCAATATACCCAATAAATTAAGGTCTGAGTCAGGGAGCAATTGCAGGTTAGGAAGGGTCAATGGGGAAAAAAAGAGGCACATCTGTAATACTTTAAACAATAAAGATTTTTTAAAAAGAAATAATGTGCTAATTTTTACATGATAATTGTTTAATAAATTAATGAATAAGAGAAAAAATTAACTAAGGAATTACTGAGAGAAAACATGAATGAATACATATATGAATAAGTAAACTATGTTTACCAACTTCCAATGTTGTGTCTTCAATGTTCAACATTCACAAGTTCCCATATATCCATGTCAGCCACTAGTTCTATACGTAATTAAACTCAATAATTATGTTTTATTGACATAAATATATAATGAATGTTAAACAAAATTGTTATTTGCAATTCCCTTTATTTTTGTTTGTGGATAGATCAGTGTCCTAGTTAAATTCAGAAATGAGAGAAAAATGAGAAAATTGCACTAAGAAAATAATGAGTGAAAGAAAAAAAGAACTTATTGCAATAAAAAATAGGTAAATTTAGAAAATAAATGTAAAAATTGATAAATTGAAAAAAATTATTATTTTTTATTTAACTTTTATTAATTTGTTTTAATTTTTTAATTAATGTACTACATTTCTTCCCATTGCCACCACCCACTCCCATGCATGCCCTCAACCCCCAGTGTCTTGTGTCCATTGGTTAAGCTTATATGCATGCATACAAGTCCTTCAGTTGATCTCTTATCTCCCACCTCTCCCTAACCTTCCCACTGTAATTTGAAAGTCTGTTTGATGCTTTACTGCCTCTGTATCTATCTTTTATAATGTTCTTTATTATCCATAAATGAGTGAGATCATGTGGTATTTTTCTTTCATTGACTGACTTATTTCACTTAGCATAATGCTCTCCAGTTCCATCCAGGTTGCTGCAAATGGTAAGAATTCCTTCTTTTCATGGCAGCATAGTATTCCATTGTGTGTATGTACCATCGTTTTCTAATCCAGTCACCTGCTGACAGGCACCTAGGCTGTTTGCAGATTTTAGCTATTGTAATTTGTGCTGGTATGAACGAACATAGGGATGCATATATATTTTCTGATTGGTGTTTCTAGTATCCTATGTTATATTCCTAGAAGTAGGATTACTGGGTCAAATGGAAGTTCCATTTTTAGTTTTTTGAGGAAACTCCATACTGTTCTCCACAGTGGCTGCACCAGTCTTCATTCCTACCAGCAGTACATGAGGATTCCTTTTTCTCCGTATCCTTGCCAACATTTGTCATTTGTTGATTTGTTGATGATTCCCATTCTGACAGGTGTGAAATGGTAGCACATTGTCGTTTTGATTTGCATCTCTCAGATAATTAGTGACATTGAGTATGATTTCATGTGTCTCTTGGCCTTCCTTCTGTCTTCTTTTTAAAAGATTCTATAAGATCCTTTGTCTATTTTTATTGCATCATTTTTCTTCCCTTTATTAAGTTGTATAAGTTGCTGTAGATGTTGGAGATTAAACCTTTATCAGTGATAACATTTGCAAATATGTTCTCCCATACAGTTGGCTTTCTTGTTGTTTTGTTGATTTTTTTTTCCTGTGCAAAAGCTTTTTATTTTGATATAGTCCCATTGTTTAATTTTCTTTAGCTTCCATTGCCCTATGAGCAATATCAGGAAGAAGTTCCTTTGGCATATGTCTGAGTTTTTGCTGTTGTGGATTTCCTCATATTCTTATGGTTTCCCATCTTATGTTTAAATTCTGTATGCATTTTGAGTTTATTTTTGTGTGTGGTGTAAATTGGTGGTCTAGTTTCACATTTTTGCATATATCTGTTCAATTTTCCCAGCACCATTTATTGAAGAAACTATCTTGACTCCATTGAATGTTCATGCCTCCTTTGTCAAATATTAATTGAGCATAGTGGTTGGAGTTGATTTCTGGATTCTCTATTCTATTCAATTGGTATATACGTCTGTTCTTATACTAGTACCAGGCTGTTTTGAGAACAGTTGCTTTGTAGTATAGCTTGAAATCTGGTATTGAGATCCCACCTACTTTATTCTTCTTTCTCACTAGTGCTGTGGCTATTCAGGGTCTTTTTTTTTTTTCCAGATGAATCTTTGGAGAGTTACTTCTAGGTCTGTAAAATACACCATTGGTATTTTAATTGGTAGTACATTGAATCTATAGATTGCTTTGGGTAATATGGCCACTTTAATGATGTTGATTCTGCCAATCCATGAGCATAGTGTGTTCTTCCATTTGTTTACCTCTTCCTCTATCTCTTTTTTCAGGGTCCTGTAGTTTTCCACATATAGGTCTTTTACCTTCTTAGTTAAGTTTATTCTTAAGTATCTTAATTTTTTTGGTGCGATGGTAAATGGGATTGCTTTTTTAGTCTCTCATTCTGTAAGTTCAATATTAGTGTATAGAAATGCCATAGATTTTTTTGGTGTTGATTTTGTATCCTGCTACATTGCCAAATTAATTTATTAAGTCTATTTGTTTTTTGATGGAGTCTTTTAGGTTATTTTATGTAATGTATTATGTCATCTGCAAATAAGGACAGCTTTACTTCTTCTTTTCCAATTTGGATACCTTTTGTTTCTTCTTCTTATCTAATTGCAATGGCTAATACTTCCAGTACTATTTCAAACAGGAGTGGTAAAAGTGGGCATCCCTGTCTTGTTCCTTTTCTTAGGAGAAATGGTTTTACTTTTTGCCCATTGAGTATGATGTTAGCTGTGGGTTTATCATATATGGCTTTTATGATGTTGAGGTATGACCCTTCTATTTCCACCTTGCTGAGACTTTTTATCAAGAAAAAGTGTTGGATTTTGTCAAATGCTTTTTCGGCATCAATTGATATGACTATCTGATTCTTATCTCTCAGTTTGTTTATGTGATGTATCATGTTTATTGATTTACGGATATTGTACCATCCTTGCATTCCTGGGATAAATCCTACTTGGCCATGGTGTATGATCTTTCTGATGTACTGCTATATCTGATTTGCTAGAATTTTGTTGAGAATATTGGCATCTATGATCATGTGGGATATTGGCCTATAATTCTCTATCATTGTATTGTCTTTATCTGGTTTATTTATTAGGGTGATGGTGGCTTCATAGAAGGTGTTTGGAAGTCTTCTTTCTTCTTAAATTTTTTGGAATAGTCTGAGGAGGATAGGTTTTAATTCTTCTTTGAATATTTGGTAAAATTCCCCTGTGTAGCCATCTGGCCATGGTCTTTTGTTTGCTGGAAACTTTTTGATGACTTCTTCAATTTCTTCCATAGTTATTGGCCTATGGAGATGTTTAGATTCTTCCTGATTGCATTTTGGAAGGTTATATTTTTCTAGGAATATGTCCATTTCCTTCTGTTTTTTGAGTCTGTTGGAATAGAGTTGTTCATAGTATTTTTTTAACAATCTTTTCTATTTCAGTGGGGTCTGTTCTTATTTATTCTCTTTCATTTCTGACTTGCTTTATTTGAATTCTCTCTCTTTGCTTTCTGGTGAGCCTAGCTAGAGATTCATTATTCTTGTTTATCCTTTCAAAGAAGCAGCTCTTGTTTTTGTTGAACTTTTGTATTGTTTCTTTGGTCTCTATGTCATTTATCTCTGCTCTGATCTTTACTATTTTCTTCCTTCTGCTTACATTGGGCTTTTCTTGTTGCTCTTTTTTTCTAGCTTTTTGAGTGTTAGGGTTAGGAAATGTATTACCATTGTTTCTTGTTTTTTTGCAGTAGGTTTATTGAGCTATGAACTTCCCTCTCAAAACTGCTTCAGTGTGTCCTATAGATTTTGAATTGTTGTGCTTTCATTGCCATTTGTTGTCATGATGTTTTTTTTTTTTTTTCATTTCTTCTTGGTTAGTCATTTCCTCGTTTCTTTTTCATTTTCTCTTGGTTCTTATTCATATTGTCAAATTTGTCTTCCATTATTTTAAGCCACCTTATGACCATTTCTCTGAATCCTTTCTTGGGCAAGTTCCTTGCCTGCATTTTGTTTACTTCTTTTTCTGGTGATGCCTGCTTTTATTTTATTTGAGGGCTGTTTTTTTGTCTACCCATGGTCTCTCTTCTCCGGGTGTCTAGTTATGTATTTTTTTCTCTCCTGCATTGACTTAAAGGCTCAAAATACAACACAACCAGGTACAACCCACAAGGCACTGAACAGAAATGTATTCCCAATATTAATAGCCACAAATAAAGGTGACCACTAGAGAGAGACAATTTAGGGAATAGGATAGAAAGAAGAGAGAATATAAGAAAAAGAAAAGAAAAGAAAAGAAAAAGAAAGAAAAGAAAAGAAAAGAAAAGAAAAGAAGAGTGCCAAAATGAAATTGGGAGAAAGGAGAAAAAAGATAAAGAGAAAATAAAGAGAATAAGAAAAAGAAGGGAAAAATAATTGTATATATGTGGAGGAAATTCCAATAGAACAGCCACTAATCCCAACAAATGCCAGCAACAAGTACCTGGATATTAATATAAATAATAAACAACAACTAATATCAAGAGAGGCGAGGGAAAAAAGAAGTAAAAAAACAAACAAAAACAAAGCAAACAAAAAGCAAACAAAAGAAGAAGTATAAGCAAAACAATCTCACAAAAAGTATAAAAAATTGATATAATCAATGTTCGAGCAAACAACAACAAAAAGACAGAGAGAAAGACACTTTTTTGGATAGTGAAGACAGAGAAGAGAGAAGTATGTATGGACTTAGAGCAGGGAATTATAAATTAGATATATCAGTGGGGTGAAATTTTAACATGGAACAAAAAGATAGACTAGGGATAATCTAAAGTAGGAAAAGGGTAAGAGAAACAGGACAATGAAAGGGAAAAAGTTAGAAAGAGAATAATGGAATAAAGGTAGAATTGAGATACAGTAAAATGATGCTAAAGGAATGATAAAAATAGAATATAGAACTCTAATCCCAAAGTAAATAAATAAATTAATTAATTAATTAATTAATTAAGAAAATAAAATACACTTTTTTTCCCAAAAAGATAAAATAGTAGTAGTAAAAATACTGATTAAAAATAAAAATGTGGTAATTAAAAAGGTAAGATGAAGTGAAGAAAAAAGAAAAAAAAATAGTTCGTTAGTTAAAAGATTAAAAAAAATAGAAATTAAAAAAATAGAATGTGCAGCAGTGAAGGTCATTAACTTCCTCTATTGTTGTCTTTAGCAGGCCTGTTTCCCAGTCAGGACAGTATTGCCCTTCTCTACATTCCACTGATTTTTAAGGAGGTGGTGTGTCTTAGTCTCTTTATTATTTTGTGATTACACAAGAGTCAATGTTTGAGTCAGCCCCTGCATGGCAGTGTTTCAGGATTGACCTCTGACACTATAGGTCCTCTATAACCTGTACTTAGATCCTGCTTTCCCTGTGGCACTCAATATCGGTTTGTGGGAGTGGGCTGCCCCAGAGCTGTTTTTCCCATGGTCACTCCCTGCTCTGATCCTTAGGTTCCAGAAAAACAACTCTCCCTTGCAGTCTCCCAGTGTGTCCCCAACTAGGTGATCCTATGTTTTGGGACTAGCAACCAGAAGCAGGCATCTGAAAAGGAAAGAGCACAAGTCTGCCCAGTCCCCCTTCCCTGCTCCTGGCCAAGCAGCCAGCACACTTTAATAACTCCCAGGCTGTCCTTCTGTGTCAGATCAAAATGGGTTGCTTTCTAGAGATCCACTCTGTTAGCAGCTCTGAGGAATCCCTTCCACTCCATGCCCAACAGCCACAGATTTCTCTAGGTGCAGATTTTCCCTGGTCTTCTAGCTCCCAGTGCACACGTTTCTCTGTCCTGTGGGACCAGAGACCTCACCTTAACCCAGGAGAAATCTGACCTTTCTGTATGGCATATAGAGTGCCTCTGAATCCGAGATTTGCGCTCACTGGGGAACGGTGTTCTGGGGCTCATAGCTGTTAGGTGATTGGCACAGCGGTCAAAAAATTATTCTTTCTGTGTATCCACAAATATGTCAGTAGTCACAATAATTATATGTCAATTACATTCTAAAGTCTAGATAGGAATAAGAAATAAAACAAGAATATCAAGCAACATATGAATTAAACACCTGAAATAAAAGAATAGGAAAATATTCAATAAATAATCAACAAAATAAAACAAAGGTGATGCTACTTTAGTATCACATAAACAGAATTAAAAATGAAAAGTTTTATACTGTAAAGGTAACTCTTATTTTAAAATATTTAAAAAAATTAAGAGGTTTAAATAATTTGAAATATACATACTGCTAATATGGTTCTAAATTACTTGAACTGATATCAATAAAGATACAGAAAAAAAAATTGTTTTATCAGCATGTCAGAGATTTTTTAACACATAGTTTTTATTTTTTGAGGGATCAAAAATACCAAAATTTATTGTGACTATGAAGAATGCAAACAAAGAAATTTAGCAAATTTCAGCTAAAGGGATATAGAGAGAATACAACTTCACTTGAAATTTCACACTCTTTTTAAGGACAAGTTTACAAAACCATTTTCTTAATTGAGCACAAAGTTATTTTTTTACAAATTTAAAACAGTAAGTATCCTAAAATCTACATTACCTGATTAATATTAATAATGCCTAAATCCCAAAGCAAAATTTGTAAATGTAAAAGTGTCTTAACATAAGTCCATGTTAATGAACAAATCATAATTGTGTTGAGAATATTTTTTAATTATGACTAAAATGTAATCATTGACTATTTTAAGATTCAATTAATTTTTACATATAGAAAAAAATGGTGTTCAGTTCTTATATTTGTAAGTAAAAATAAATAAGATGAACACCCAACATAACATTCTAGACATATAATTGTGGAAAAAATATGCAATAAAATACATGAAATTTAAGAAAATCTAAGACAGTGATCAATAAAATCAGATATATGATTTTCCCAAGGAGGATGATTGTTTTCAAATAATTATGTAGTTAAATATTTATTCCAAAATTGGTCAATATGTATTCAAGACATGGTAAATGTGCACTAGGTTTCCCTTTCCCCACATCTCAACAGTTCTTGTTTGTTGATATATTGATAGTAGACATTTTGACAATGTGAAGTGATATCTAATTCTAGTTTTAATTCGTAACTTCCTGCTGATTAGCAACCTTGTTTGAGCATTTTTCCATATGTCTATTGACAGTCTGTATGCCCTCTTTGGAGAAGTGTCCATTCTAGTCCTTTGTCTATTTTTTTTTAATTGAATTGTTTGTCTTACTTTTGTTGGCTGTATGAGTTCTCATTATTTTGGAAATTATCCCTTATAGTATGTATCATTGGAAAATATGTTCTCCCTTATGGCGGGTTCTCTTTTCACTTTGTAGATGGTTTGTTTTTCTGTGCAGCAGCTTTTTACCTTGATGTAGTCCAAGAACATACATTATTTTCAAGTGCACATGAAACATTTTCTAGAATAGATCACATGTTAGGACATAAAACAAGTCTCAATAAATATAAGATGTTGAAATCATTTCAAGCCTCTTCTCTGACTATAACGGTTTTGAAATTAGAAATTAATCACAAGGAAAAAAATACATGTAGGCTAAATAACATGTTACTACACAATGAATGTATTAACAATGAGATCATGGAAGAAATTAAAAAAAAACCTTGATTTTTCTAATATCACAATATAAAAATTTGAAACACATAATAGGATGCTCTTTACAAAATATAACTAATTAGTGTGTAATGAATAGATTTGAGTTCTTTAATTTAAATTCAAAATTTTAAATTAAAGAAAAACTCCCATGTAATTTATTGCAATAAATGATTAATAAAGAATTTCTATGTAATCATAACAATGATTTTAATCTATCCTGCATTGAATAATAGCTAGTCAACAGAGAAAAGAAAGCAATAGATTTTCAGTACCCTTCTGAGACATTTCCCTTTCTCTAGAATGCAGTACCTCTGTTTTTATTGTTGTTGTAAGTTCATTTCATTATTCAGCTTTTGGACAGTCAACTATGTGTTATGCACAGTTGAGGCACAAAGAACTCATGGGTACCAATGTTCTTCTAATGGAGAATATTTAAAATTATGTTTAAGGTATTTGATTTCATTCTACTTACCTTTCATTGTAATATTTGGCACTTTATTTGATGTTTTAATTTAGATCCTTTATTAGTATCAATTTGAGTATCAGATAACAGAAAATTCAAATCATGGCATAAACAAGCTATGGTTTATTTTTTTTATTCTGAATGTAGAAAGTTAAATGCTGGTATGTACTTACAAATTATTTCAAATCCTACCTTTCTTATCAATATCTTGACATTCTGCATCAGTCATCAAAGTTGCTTCATAGGCCAAAGATAGCTACTGGAGTCTCCAGAACCAAATGCACATGACAGACAAGAAAAAGAAGATAATATGAAAAGCAAGAGAGACCACACCACATTTCTCTTTTTAAAAAATCTCTATCTGAAGGCCTGCCCAGCGGTGTCTGTACATTTTATTTACAGTACCTTGTCACACTGCCACACCTACATGCAAGGGAGGCTGGAGAGTGTATTCTATTACCTGGTCACATTAAATCACTCTGTTACTAAGGAGGGATGGAATGCAACTGGAAATCTCTGCCACAACTGCTATTCTGCTCTTGAATGTGGATGCATCACCTAAAAATGTTTACCTTAATATTATAAGTGATTTTTGTTAAATATTCTGAACCTTATGTACTCCATCAATTACAAACCTTTACTGCTATGCTAGAGGCCCATTGCATGAAATTCATGCACTGGAAGGGTGATCCCTCACTCCATCCTGTTCCCTCTCACAGTCCAGGAGACCCATGGGCCTAAGCCATCAGTAAGCCTCCCTCTGCAGAAAGCAACCTGGCTGAACAGGGGATGGAGCCACTCCCATCATCCCACTGCTGCTGCCACTGCTGGCCACTGCAGCTGCCAAGGTGTTTTCACCAACACAGACTCCAGTCCCTTCACCATGAAAAAAATGAAAACTTCCTTTAGGCATTTTCAAGATGTCTCTTTCATAGGATGTGACATTACTTTCTTTGTTTTTTATCCTCACATGAGGATATGTTTCCATTTATTTTTACAGAATGTGGAAGAAAAAGGGAAAAACAGAAAGAAAAATCAAAGTGAGAAGAACACTTCAAATAGTTGCCTCCTGCATGAGCCCTGACTTGGGCCCTAACCAGGTAGGAGCCTGTAATCTAGGTACATGCCCTTGATCAGAATCAAATCCAGACCTTGCAGTCCACTGGCTGAGTCACTATCACTGAGCAAAACTGGCTAGGGCAGGATATGGCATTTCTTAGCCCCTACAACAGCAGACATTCCTTTTTTCCTCCAGGAGTGAGATGGGAAAATCCTAGATCACCTACTTGGGTTCTTCTTAGGCTAGTTACCAAGAACACTGTGAGTAGTGTATGGGGAGCTTAGCCAATAAGCGGTCAGAAAAAGTGTTTCCTCTGCAGCTCACACACAGAAGTGGGACTGCTGGCAAGGTCCTGTCCTTGGCTGCAAGGGGACCCTATCTTCTTCTTCTCTTCTTCTTCTTCTTCTCCTCCTCCTCCTCCTCCTCCTTCTTCTTCTTCTTCTTCTTCTTCCTTCTTCTTCTTCTTCTTCTTCTTCTTCTTCTTCTTCTTCTTCTTCT
>JAAGEH010000012.1:41063571-41364804 GCA_011751065.1 Lasiurus cinereus
GCTTATATGCATGCATACAAGTCCTTTGATTGATCACTTATCTGCCTCACCTAACTTTAATCTTTCTGCTGTAATTTCACAGTCTGTTTGATGCTTTATGATTTTTGTCCTCCTTAGAATTATCAGTCTACTCCCTTTCTGTGCTCCTGATTCTATTATATTCACCAGTTTATTCTGTTGATCAAATTTTTAATTCACTTAATTTTTTAGATTCACTTGTTGATAGATATATATTTGTTGTTCATAATTTTTTGGCTTTTACCTTTTTCTTCTTCCTCTTCTAAAAGAGTACCTTTCAGCATTTCATATTATACTGGTTTGGAGTTGATGAACTCCTTTAGCTTTTTCTTCTCTGTGAAGCTCTTTATCTGCCCTTCAATTCTGAATGATAGCTTTGCTGGATAGATTATTCTTGGTTGTAGGTTCTTGCTGTTCATCACATTGAATATTTCTTGCCACTCCCATCTGGCCTGCATCGTTTCTGTTGAGAAATCAGCTGACAGTTGTATGGGTGAGGATGTGACTATTTTTCAAAAATTTATTTACAAAAACAAGTGGTGGGCTTATCATTTACTGACCTTGTATAAATATTAATAAATATTAAAATTTTAACAAGTCTAATAATGAACCACTATAAGGAATACACTTCATTTAAAGTATGTAGTTGAGGTAAATGACTCCTGCTCAAATTAGAGAGACCTTGCCAAGTCAAGATTTCTTCTATATGTACAAACAACCAAAACAATGAAACATATACTTCAAATAATAGCATATCAGAAATGAAAGAGACATAATGGAGAATATCTAATAGTAGAGATACTGGCTATAACAAAATAGGGAACACCATTTGCTATAAGAATAAAAACAATGGATATATTTCAGAGATTTATTTAGAGTTACTTAAATACCAGAATCAGTAATATATTCAACAACAAAGATAAATTAAAATAGTAATAATAAAAATAAAATAAATCCCTGAATCACACAATTCTGTAAGAGTGAAGAAAAAATGAAAACGGAGTTGATGGATATGTCTTAATTTCTAGTTTAAATAATTTCAGAAGGATTTTGTATGCTTTTTATAATTGACGTAAAATAAGAAAAAATCATCCTCTAGGCTCTCTATTTCTACTTTGCTTTTTTATGCTGTCAGGTCTTTCTGACCGTCAAACAGATATCACCATATGACTCAATTTGAATATCTCTATAACAGGCAGAGGGGTTCCTTACGTGTATGAAATACATAATGTCCATCTAAAAAATTATGTAATATTTTTTATAACTTAAAGTTCAGACTGTTTTTCTTGTCCCACAAGACCCTTCATAATATGGTTTATACCAACTTAAGAATGTAATCTACTCACTGATCTTTTCCTCAGTCTCTGAGATCCAACCCATTGTTTTATCTGGTACTTGAAATGACAAATTAATTTATGTCTAATGGCCTTCATGTTACCAATTCTAATCTTTCAGATCTTTACATGGCTGGAAGCTCATTTAAATTTTATCACATTAAATATAATTTGGGAGTGGCTAGTAGGTATTAACAACTACATTTACATGTATTAATTTAGAGATGTTAGAGAAGCATCAAAATCAGAGATGTCAAGGAGACAATAGAATATATAAATGGGAATTTAGAGGAGAGCACTATACTGAAGAGTTAAATATGAGAGATGTCAGTATTAATGTTATTTACAAATATAAAAAATGATTAAATTACTTAAGATGTTAAGAACGTGGTAGTTGAGAAAAGTTCCCTTTTCACAACCCATGGAGATGAAAGACATGCTAACAGAAAAGTGAGTTCATAGAAACTGAGAGTTGAGCATTTTAGTAAGGAGATAGAGACTGATTCTCTAGTAAGCTGCCAAAAGGTGTGAGGTCAAAAAAATATCCATTCAGTTTCTCAATGTGAAAGTTCTTAGCTTTATTGACAAAAAGCTAATTTCAAGGATTGGTTGGAATAGAAAACACATGAACAAGATCATAGAGGGTTAACAATGTATTGATATTAAAGCATTAGGGACAGTTGAATAAATCACTGTTTTTGAAAATTTAAGGTCAGGAGAAAGACTAAGAGATAAAGCATGAAACAGTAATACAGAATGAGAAAGAATAAAAAAAAATACTGTATAGTTGTTTCATTTGGGGAGTAGGCTCTGCTTATTTTGCTTTGATTTAAAAAAGGAGATTTCAAATCTTATGTGTGTCCTTCTGGCTGTATCAGAGGAGAGGCAGAGCTTGATAATACAAAAGCAAAAAAATTCCCATGTTCTAGGCAAGCCCAGCAGAGGCAGCCACAAACCAAGAATCTCTTGTACCTTGAAACAGGTTGCCAAGGGCATGGCATGGACAGTGTCTAATATTGGCTTGCACCATAATCCCTTACAAGAGGCCCAGAATAAACATACCAAGTGGCCAGCTTCAGACAACATTGGAGCAGGATCCAATAAGCTTCACAAATAGCATACCCAAAGGGAAGTCAGACCAGGTATTAAACTAAGTTGAGGCAAGCTCTACTTTTTTCTTTTTTCTTTATTTATATTTTCTGTTTCCATTTCTTATTCTATTTTGTTCTTTTTTAATTGTTTCCCATTTTTCTTTTGTTATTATTAATGCTTTTATTTTCACATCATTTTTTAATTATTTTTTTTATTTTTTTTACATTTTTCTTTTCTTTTTTGCATTGTTTATTTTGTTTGTTTTAGTTCCATCAGCACCTATAAAGCAATTTTCACTCTATGATCAGGGTTGAGTCTCACAGTCAGTCATTCTCGAGGTTGTTCTAACCCATGAACAGGCCAACACAAATGAAGTCCTAATTACAACGTAAGGGCCTATATAATCAATAAAAGGAACATTCCTAGAACACCTGGCACAGGAGAACAAGAAGACTGTACCACTGAGTCCTATAGGACATCTACTACAGAAAGCCACCCCACAAAGACTGGGAGTTATAGCATTATATCAATACATAAAAACAAACACAAATAGATAGCAAAATGGGGAGATGAAGAAACAAGCCTCAAATAAAAGAATAGGAGGAATAGCCAAAAAAAAAAAAAAAGAGCAAAATGTAATGAGGGCAAACAACTTATCACATTTTGGTTGAAAACAGTGGTTATAAGTATGTTCAAAGAACTTAGTGATAACTACAATAACATAAAAAATGACATAGAAACCAGGGAAAATAATGATTTATAAATGAAGAAGAATACTATACCTGATATGAAGAATACACTGGAAGGAATAAAAATAGGTTGGATGAATTGGTGATTTGGAAGCTAAGGTAGAAAAGAAAACCCACAGCAAAAGAGAAAAAAAAATAATTACAAAGAGGCTAATTTAAAAACAACATCTGAAATCATCATCAACTTGGAATTTTGAAAAGGAAACTTATTAGGGAATTACTTCAGAGTTGTTAGATAGTGTTGAATACCATTTTAGGTATGTGATTCTGTATTTATATAAATCCTGTCATATAGACTTTGTGACGAGACACAAGCTATTAACTTACTAGAGGCCCAGTGCATGAAAATTAATGTACTGGAGGGGAGTTCCTCAGCCCAGCCTCTCCCATCTCACAGTCCAGGAGCTCTCAAGGGTTGGAGGCAACCTGAAGATCAGGGGCAGGCGATACCCCTGTCACACTTCTGCTGCTGCCACTGCCAGTAGCACAAGGCTTGGCCTGGCCCTGGTTACCTGAGCTTCAGGCGGTCCTGGGTGGTTGGACAGCCGCCATCAGAGGCTTGCCTGCACCTTGGGCTGGCCCTGGGTAGCTGGAGGGCTGAGGGGACTGGAGGACTCCTGAGGCAGGTGCATGGAGTGGCCAGGCCCTCCTGGGGGTAGGACCGGCCTTGCCTCATGCCTTTCACCTCCACGGGGCTGATGGGACTGAGTGCCACCATTTTGTGGCTGTGGAAACTGCCATTTTGAAAACATAGCAGTCAATTAGCATATTCCATCCGTATTGGCTGTGGGTGCCACCATCTTTGAGGGAGTGACAGTCAATTAACGTATTCCCTTTTTATTGGCTGTGGGTGCCACCATCTTTGCAATGACATGAGGGTCAATTAGTATATTCCCTCTTTATTAGATAGGATTGCTTAGGGAATACTCCTTTCCTTGATTTGATATAAATGGCTTTTGCCTGGGCTATATTTTTCCCATAAGCACTTAGCTGAGAAATATTTTGACATTTAATACGTTTATTGGAGTCTCAGTAGACAGAGCTTGACTCCAATGTTTAAATAAGGATTAGCTACATGGAAATTGATGTTATAAAGAATGATGACAGGAGTACTACATGGAAATTGATGTTATAAAGAATGATGACAGGAGTAGAAAAGGACTAGATCTCTAAAAGACAGCAGTTAATAACCAGGGTATCTCAACATGGATATACAATATGAGCTTCAAAGGAACAGATTTGTCCTTCCTTGCCTCCTCCTGCTTCTCCTCCTACTCCTCCTCTTTCACTTCCTTTTTCTTCTTCTCTACTTCACCATTGTTATCTTCATTTTCCTTTTTTAAAAATTTCTTTATTGATTAAGGTATTACATATGTGTTCTTATTGCCCCATTGCCCTACCCCACCACCCCACTCATGCCCTTACCCTTCTCTTGTCTGTCTCCATTGATTAGGCTTATCTGCATGCATACAAGCCCTTTGGTTAATCTCTCCCCTTTACCCCAATCCTCTCTTACCTTCCCTCTGAGGTTTGTCTATCTGATTAATACTTCTCTGTCTCAGGATCTATTCTTGTTCACCAGTTTATATTGTTCATTCTATTCCATAAATGAGTGAGATCATGTGATATTTAACTTTCTCTGACTGGCTTATTTCACATAGCATAATGTTCTCCAGTTCCATTCATGCTATTGCAAATGGTAAGAATTCCTTCTTTTTTACCACAGTGTAGTATTACATTGTATAGATGTATCACAGTTTTTAATCCACTCTTCTGCTGATGGGCACTTAGGCTGTTTCTAAATATTAGCTATGGTGAATTGTGCTGCTATGAACATAGGGGTGCATATATCCTTTCTGATTGTTGTTTCTAGTTTCTTGGAATATATTTCTAAAAGTGGGATCACTGGATCAAATGGGAGTTCCACTTTTAGTTTTTTGAGGAAACTCCATACTGTTCTTCACATTGGCTGCACCAGTCTGCATTTCCACCAGTAGTGCATGATCCTCATCAGTACTACTCTTTGTTGATTTGTTGATGATTGCCATTCTGACAGGTGTGAGATAATACCACATTGTCATTTTTATATGCATCTCTTGGATTTTTAGTGACTTTGAGCATGTTTTCATGTGTTTCTTGGCCTTCCTTCTGTCTTATTTCCAAAAGTACTTGTTTAGGTCCATTTCTCATTTTTTTATTGTATTGTTTATCTTCCTTTTGTTAAGTTGTTTGGGTTCCCTGTAAATGTTGGAGATCAAATCCTTATTGGTGATAATATTGTCAAATATGTTCTGCCATGCAGTGGGCTTTCTTGTTGTTTTGGTGATGGTTTCTTTTGCTGTGCAAAAACTTTATATTTTGATGTAGTCTCATTTGTTTATTTTCTCTTTAGTTTCCATTACCTTAAGAGCAATATCAGTGAAGAAATTGCTTTGGTATATGTCTGAGATTTTGCTGCCTGTGGATTCCTCTAGTATTTTTATGTTTTCTTATATTATGTTTAAGTTTTTTATCCATTTTGAGTTTATTTTTGTGTATACTGTAACTTGGTGATGTAGTTTCATTTTTTTTTTTATTTTTTTTGCTTTTGTCTGTCCATTTTCTCAGCACCATTTATTGAAGAGAATCTCTTGATTACATTGTATGTTCATGCCTCCTTTGTCAATTTTTAATTGAACCTAGTGGTTTGGATCAATTTCGGGGTTTTCTATTCTATTCCATTGGTCTATATATCTGATCTTGTGCCAGTACCAAGTTGTTTTGAGAAGAGTGGCTTTGTAATACAGCTTGAAGTCTGGTATTGAGATGTCACCTATTTTGTTCTTCTTTCTCAGGATTGCTGTGGTTGTTTGGGGTCTTTTTTTTTTAAATATATTTTATTGATTTTTTACAGAGTGGAAAGGAGAGGGATAGAGAACCAGAAACATCAATGAGAGAGAGACATCGATCAGCCGCCTCCTGCACGCCACTTACTGGGATGTGCCCACAACCAAGATACATGTCCTTGACCGGAATCAAACCTGGAACCTTTCATTCCCCAGGCCCACTGAGCCAAATGGGTTTCGGCTGGGGTCTTTTTATTCCAGATGAATTTTTGGAAAGTTTGATTTGGTCTGTGAAATATGCCATTGGTATTTTAATAGACAGTGCATTGAATCTATAGGTTGTTTTGAGTAGTATGATATTTTAAAGATTTTGATTCTACCAAATCATGAACACAGTATGTTCTTCCATCTGTTTATGTCTTCCTCTATCACTTTTTTCAGTTCACTGTAGTTTGCCACATATATGATTTTTACCTCCTTAATTAAGTTTATTTCTAGGTATTTTAATTTTTTTGGTGTGATGGTAAATTGGATTGTTTTTTTTTAGTTTCCAGGGGAGGGGGCAATTACTTCTTTAATCTTTTTGGTAATCCAATCATTGTTTAATAGCATGCTATTCAGCTTCCAAGTGTATAAATTTTTTTGGATTGTTTTTACTGTAGTTTACTTCTAATATTATGCCATTGTGGTCTGAGAAGATACTTGATATGATTTAAATCTTCTTGAATTTGGGGATACTTTGATTGTAACTTAATATGTGGTCTACTTTTGAAAATGTTCCATGTGCACTTTTGAAGAACATATATTCCCTGGCTTTGGGGTGAAGTGTTCTGAAGATGTCAATTAAGTTCATCTGCTCTAGTGAGTTATTAAGGATTGCTGTTTCTTTGCTGATTTTGTGTCTAGTGGATTTATCCAGTGATGTCAGTGGTATATTAAAGTCCCATAGTATGATTGTATTGTTGTTGATCTCTCCCATAAGTTTTTTTTTTTTGTTTGTATATTTGTTTTTTATGTATTTGGGTACTCCTGCATTGGGTGCATATATGTTTATCAGGGATATATCCTCTTGTATTGATTCTATCCTTTTAGTATTATGAAATGGCCTTTCTTATCTCTTATTATGGCCTTCATTTTGAGGTCTATTTTGTCAGATATAAATATTGCTGCTCCCACTTTGATTTCATTTCCATATGCCTGAAAGATATTTTTCCATCCCTTCACTTTCAGTCTGTGTGACTCCCTTGTTCTAAGGTGAGTGTCTTGTAGACAACATATATATGAGTCATGTGTTTTTTTATCCATTCAGCCACTCAGTGACTTTTGGTTGGAGCATTTAGTCCATTTATGTTTAAAGTTATTACTGATAGGTACTAGTTTGTATCCATTTTTATTTTTTTGTGCCTATGTTTCTTCTTTCCTTTTTATTTATTCTTTTTTACACCAGTCCCTTTAGCATTGCTATTGCTGGCTTGATAGTGATAAACTCCCTTAGCCTTTTTTTTTTGTCTGTGAAGCTCCTTATTTACCCTTCAATTGTGAATGATAGCTTTGCTGAATAGAGTATTCTTTGATTCAGTCCCTTACTTTGCATCACTTTGTGAATTTTCTTCCATTGTTTTCTGGCCTGATGTGTTTCTGTTGAGCAATCATTTGATAATCTAATGGGAGATCCCTTGTACATAACTTTCTGTCTCTCTCTTTCAGCCTTTAAGATTGTCTCTTTGTCCTAAACATTTGCCATCATAATTATGATATGTCTTGATGTGGGTCTTTTCAGGTTCATCTTGTTTGGGACTCTCTGTGCTTGTGTGACTTTTTTCTTCCCCACATCAGGAAAGTTTTCTGACAATAAGTTTTCTAACTCTTCTTCCTTTTCCTGTTGTTCTGGCACCCCTATTATTCATATATTGCTTTGTTTCATGTTGTCCTATAGCTCCCTTAGACTCTCCTCCTGTCTTTTAACTTTTTTCTCCAATTGCAGGTCAGTTTGCCTGTGTTTTGCTTCCCTGTCTTCTAATTCATTAATTCAGTACTCCACTTCTCCTCGTCTACTGTTGAAACTTATAATGGTATTTTTTATTGCAGCTATATAACTCTACATTTCTTCTTGATTCTTATATAAGTTGTTAATTTTTTCATCCATCCAGTTTATGAATTGTATAACTCTTATTCTGAACTCTTTTTCTGACATATTGCATGCCTCTGCTTTTCTGGTGATTCCTCCTTTTCTTTCTGTTGGGGCTTTCTTTGCCTACCCATTTTGTTCCCCACCAATGGATCTAGATGGAGAGGTTTGCAGGGACTGTTCCTTGAGTTGCATTGGCTCCTTGGGCTGCAGTTGCTCCTCAGGTGGTTGTAGCAGTGACTGCTCCTCTATTGGCAGTGGCTCCTATGGTAGATACTGTTTGCAGTAATGGTGGCTCCTCTGGCTGGTATGGGGAGGTTGCTCAAACAACTGCTTCTCCTCGGGTAGGTGTGAACTGATCACGAGGCTGCTGCTCCTTGGATTTGGGCAGGCTGCTCAAGGCTGCTGCTCTTCAGATGTGGGAAGGTTGCTTGTGTGGCTGCTGTTCCTCGGACAGGAGTGGACTGCTCACATGGCCACTGCTCCTTGGACAGGTGCAGGTTGCTCACAGGACTGCTGCTTCTTGTACAAGGATGGGCTGCTCGTGCAGCTGCTGCTCCTTGGATGGGGATGGGCTGCTCACATAGCTGCTGTTCCTCAGGCAAGGAATAACCTGCTTATATAGCTGCTGCTCTTTGAATGGGAGTGAGCTGCATGTTCAGCTGCTGCTCCTTGGACAGGGGTGGTCTGCTCACCCAGCTGCTGTTCATCAAACAGGTATTGGCTATTTGTGGTGCTGCTCCTCAGATGGGAGTGGGCTGCTCACATGGCTGCTGCTCCTTGAATGTGGGTGTGCTGTGCGTGCAACTGCTGCTCCTCAGCCCGTGGGCACAGTGCCCTTTCTCAAGGGATCCTCTGCCCTTCTTCGCAGCAAATTATCTCACCAGCTGAGTCTCGTCTCCTTTGCCAATTTGGGGTGGATTATATTCATTTCAGCTGCTCATTCTGTCTACTCCAGAACAAGGCTCAGGACACATGCTGCTATTTTGTTGTCTCCTGGATAATCATTTTAATACCTGACCAGGTGAGGCAGCTCTAGGTGTGGCAGCAAGGATGCTGTGCTGGAGTCCAGAGCCAGAAGCTAAAGCAGCCACTGCTCCAGCCTCCATGGAGGCCCTGCCCTTTTTTGTTATTGTTGTTGTTTTGTTTTGTTTATTTATCTTTCCAGAAAAATATAAAGAAATACTTTGGATATGTGAATGAAGGAAAGAAAAGAAAGGAGGAGAAGCAGGATAATGGTCTCAAGCCAAAGACTGAGAACTATCATACTTTAGTTCTTTAACATAACAAAATCACAGGCATTATTTAATAACTGCATATATACAAATTCCTCCCAAATGTAATTTCTGTTCTGAATGTTGGGAGGGCAAAATATAGACTTTGTAGTCTTAAATTTCAAAGTGAGAACTTTTAGCATGCATTTGAAACATTTGTAACTACAAATATTTAGGATATACAAGGTGGGCAAAAGTAGGTTTATATTTGTTTGTATGAAAAATATACATACAAACTAATATAATAAACAAATTATAATACAAGAATAAACTGTGTTTTGTGTACTCCCAACTGCAAATTTACTTTTACCACACCCTGCATAAAGGAATCACTTTCACTTCCCCTGTCTCTCTTTCTCTGTATGAGTTTTGTGTTATAGAAACTATTAAAATATGTGACATGTAATGCTATTGAACCTGGAGTAGTGAATATTTTTTAGGATTGCTGAAGGGGAACACAAAAGGCCAAAAGGGGGAAAGAATTAGGAATTTATTAGATCATCTGGAAAACCAAATGGACTGATTTCCAAAATGATGCCAGCACTCAAAGGCAGAAGTCAGAGGTTTTTAAAGGACTCTAGGTGGGCTTTTTCTGGGAAGAGAATTTTCTATGCATGTCTGGATCCTGAGAAGGTTCACAGGGAAGAGATAATGGTCATAGCAAGAGAAATGTGGTCTAAGCAAAAGGGAATGTTCATTGTAAAGTTGCCTACCAGTAAAGGTCAATTCCCAGGGGAGGGCTATTGATTTTTTTTTATCAGACATAACAATTTTTATAAAATTCAGAGGCAAAGAACCCCTAAAGTATGATTAAATAGTCAAATGACAGTTAAATAATGTTTGAAATGACCAAAGGCATTTGAAAATTTGAAAAATACTCTGAAAGATCACTCTAGCATTGTACCTCATTTATTATGGCAAGGGTTAAGTCAACTTAATGAGGCTAAATGTACAATTATTTAAAAAAATAAGAATATGGATACATGCAGGTAACAAAATAGTGACATTATTAAGGACTGAACAGTGAATCAGAGGATAAGTGGGGTAGCTCTTTCAGATAGCAAACAACTGGGGATCTTTAACTAAGGTAGTAGAGAAAGTGGTTATGACAAATAGGTTACAGAATTGGATACTTGTACAACAGAATTAAATTATATATTTGTAGATTTTATGATAGTAGTCTTGAATGGAGAAACATGGTGGTTGAAAACATTTTTTATGTGTTATAGGCCTAATAATTCACAGTTCTGCAATGACCACCTGGTGTGTAGGAGTCTCTGTGAGAGAACAAATATTCTATCCATAAAATATTATGTCAGAGCCTTTGGAGTGTCTAATGAACTACTGGATCAAGCTGGTGAGACAAGATTAATTATTTTAGTACATTCATTAATAGAACTAGAGGTCCAATGCATGAAATCCATGCATGGAGGGGGGTCCCCTCAGCTTAGCCTGAACCATCTCCAATCTGGGACCCCTCGACAGATGTCTGACTGCCTGCCAGCCCGGTCACTCCCATCTGCTCACCCCTCCCCCAACCTGGTTACCCATAACTGCCCCCACTGCTGACCTGGTCACCCCTTACTGTCCCCCCTGCCAGTCTGGTCACCCCCAACTTCCCCCCTCTGCTGGTCTGGTTTCCATAACTGCTCCCTTCCCCTACCAGCCTGATCAATCCTTACTACCCCTCCCCTCCCCCACAGCAGCCTGGTTGTCCTCAACTGACCCGCTGCCAAACTGGTCACCCCACGCAGCCTGCTATTTATTTGTTTAGCCATCCCTCACTAACCCCCCAGCTGGCCTGGTCACCCCATGCAGCCTGCTGGTTGTTATGCTTGCTGTGACAGCATCTAGGACAATTTGCATATTCCTCTATTATTAGTATAAATACTTTTTCAATGAAGCCAGCAAGTAGCATTCTTAGAATCCTCTTTATTATAAAAGTTCCTGAATACTTGTCACACTGATATAATGAACAAATATGATCATATAATTTTTACTTCAACCATCTTGTATGACTTGAGAAACTCACACAGAGGAAGGTAGTCTATTATGTTTACCTATATCATTTACCCATTCCATTATTCTTTTAGTTCTGAAGTTTGTGGTCTTCTGCTGTTATTTTATTTTTATTTGTAGTGTTTTATGGCCATTCTTTAAGGGTGACAAATTCTATTAGGTTTTCTTCATCTGAGAAAGTCTGTCTTTCTTCTAATTTTTTTTAATTTAATAAATCTGTTCAGATTATTTCAATTGTTCCTCTTTTTCCCCCATAGCTACCCTCCACCTGGTTCCCACCCCAACCACCGTCCTCATACATAGGTGTACAATTATTGTCCAGTCTCTTCTCGTGCCCCCACACCCCTTTCACCCCGAGAATTGTCAGTCCACTTCCTTTCTATGTCCCTGATTTTTTATATTCACCAGTTTATTCTGTTCATTGGAGTTTTTATACACTTGCTTTTTAGATTCACTTGTTAATAGATATGTATTTGTTGTTCCTAATTTTTATCTTGACCTTTTCTTCTTTCTCTTCTTAAAGAATACATTTCAGCATGTCATATAATACTGGTTTGGTATTGATGACCTCCTTTAGCTTTTTCTTATCTGTGAAGCTCTTTATCTGACTTGCAATTCTGAATGATAGCTTTGCTGGGTAGAGCACTCTTGGTTGTAGGTTCTTGCTATTCATCACTTGGAATATTTCTTGCCAATCCCATCTGGTCTGCATAGTTTCTGTTGAGAAATCAGCTGATAGTCGTATGGGTGCTCCCTTGTAGGTAATTAACTGTTTTTTCTTGCTGCTTTCAAGATTCTCTCTTTGTCTTTTGCTCTTGGCATTTTAATTATGATGTGTCTTGGTGTGGTCCTCTTTGGATTCCTTTTGTTTGGGATTCTGTGTGCATCCTAGACTTGTAAGTCTATTTCTTTCACCAGGTGCGGGAACTTTTCAGTCATTATTTCTTCAAATAGGTTTTCAGTGTCTTGTTCTCTCTCTTCTTCTATCATCCCCATAATTCGGATATTGGTACACTTGAGGTTGTTCCAGAGGCTCCTTACACTATCTTCATATTTTTTTATTCCTTTTTCCTTTTGCTTTTCAGTTGGGTGTTTTTTGTTTCTTTGTATTTCAAATCTTTGACTTGATCATTGTGATCCTCTAGTCTGCTGTTGGGTCTCTGTATATTATTTTTTTATTTAAGTCAGTATATGCTTAATTTCTAGTTGTTCCTTTTTCATATCCTTGAAGGTCTCACTAAATTTCTCAGCCTTTTCTAGAAAATTCTTAAAAAAAACTTATAATCATGATTTTAAACTCTATATCCAATCATTTACTTTTCTTCATTTCTTTCATTTGTGACTTGTTTCTTTGTCTCCACATTTTGGCTGCTTCCCTGAGTAGATAGAGTGGCTTTGTGTGGTAGGTGTCTTTTAAGGCCCAATGGCTCAGCCTCTCCAGTTACCTGAAGTGGACACTCTTGGTTCACCCCTTTGTGGGCTGTGTGCACAGTCTTGTTATAGTTAGTACAGCCTTGTTGTAGCCTTGATTGTTGTTAGTATCACTGAGAGGAATTGACTTCCAGGCCAATTGGCTGTGAGGATCAGCTGTGTCTATGCCAGGAGAACTTTTATGCTAGAGACATCCTTATGGGAGAAGATTTGCAAAAGCCTCTGTTTTCAGCTTGATTTACATGGAGTCTCAAGGCAGAGCACACAACATTGGTTTCCTGTCAGCCCTGCCCTAATAGGCCCTGTGTCTCAGTGTCCCGTGGTAATCGCTGCAAGCATCTCTAAGAGAAAGCCACCCTCAAGGTCTGCCCACCGCCAGACAGTCCAGTTTCTTTCCAAATGAGTCTAGGTTCCCAGAGTCTCACCTGAAACTAGAGATCTGTGCAGTTGGGAGCTTTTGTCTCCCACCCAATGAGAAAGCCATCCATGTACTCAGTTGCCCGCCCTCTCTGCACTCACGCCTCAGTACCTCTGCCTTTCGCAGTTCCTCTGAGTCTCAGTGTGCTTTTCTCTTTCCTGACAGTCCAGTTTCATCCTGTATGAGTCTTGGTCCCCAGAGTCTTGCTGGAACTGGAGTTCAGCAGAGTCAGGAGCTTTTGTCTCCCTCCCGCTTAAGAAAGCCAGCCATACACTCAGTTGCCAGTCCTCTCCATGCAAACATCTCAGTACCTCTGCTTCCTGCAGCTCCTCTGAGTCTCACTGTGCTTTTCTCTTTTCTTCTAGTTGTAGAATTTCCACTCAGCCATCCTTACTGTGGTTCTGGATGATATCTGTTTTATCTTTTAGTTGTAATTTTGAAATTGTTGTGCGAGGCAGCAGTTTAGGTGTTTACCTATGCCGCCATCTTGGTTTCTCCTCTCCTGTAATTTCTGACATTTAATTTCCCCAGATAAAATATTTCCAGGTAACATTACTTTCATTCAGTATTTGAAAAAGTGTTATTTCTTCTGGCTTTCATGATTCCAAAGAAGAAAGGTCCTGTCATTCAAACTGGTGTTATTTTATATGTAATGCATTGATTTATTTTTATGGCTGTTTTAATATTTTTTTCTCTTTATCTTTAGTTTTCTTAATTTTAATTATGACGGTGTGTGACACAGTGTGGATAATTTATGATTATTTTATATGTAGTTCTCACAGTTTGTTGGATATGTATTTTTTGGAATGTCATCAAATTTGGGAGGATGTCAGCCACTATATTTTCAAATACTTTTTTATCCATATGCTTTTTGAGATTGATGATATGAAGATATTAATGTAAAATCTTTGATATTGTCTCACAAATACATAAGTGCTTTACATTTTAGTTTCAGTCCATTTTCTCTATTGGTTAGATGGAATAGATTTTACAGTTCTGTCCTCAAGTCTCTAATCAGATCCTCTGTCATGCCTACTCTACTGTTAAATCCATTCAACAATCCATTTTATTTCAGTTATTGTATTTTTTCAGTTATTGTATTTTTCAGTTACATAATTTCTATTTGGTGTCTTTCTGTAACTTCTTTTTTTTGCTGATTTTTATCTGTCTTAAGCAGAGTTATTTTTATTGGAATATTATTGTGGTAGTTGTGGTTGTCTTAAAATTGGTCAGGAATTATGAACATTACATTTATGTTGGTGCTAACATTAATTAATTGCTTTTTCTTATGAAGTTGTGTTTTTCCTCGTTCTTGGTGTGACTAGAGATTTATTTTTATTTTATGCTGAACATTTTGGATATTACATTAAGAGACTTCTGATTTTATTTAAATTGTCTGTCCCAATACTTAGGATATTGTGTAGATTCTAGCTTGTGCCAGCAGATTGACTCACAGATGCTGCCTGGTTCTGTCAGGGAATGGATCTACACACAGGCTTTATTAACACTGCTGCAATTGTTAATCAGAGCGTGACTCTCCCAACCTACTGACACTAATGTTGCCATGGATTGGGCCCCTCTGTCGCATGATTGATATGGGACCCTGATAAAGCTCACACAGCTGTGGATCAATCCCAAACTATCCTAGAAGCAAGACCTTCTTCTGCCCAGCACTGTTCAAGGTACAGAATAGATCCCAAGATCCCTAGCCAGTCTGCCTTCTTCTTTCCAATTTTCAACATCATTTTATGATAGTGTGTTGATTTTTTTCAGCTAACTTAATTGCATTTAGGAGGGAGAAACAGAGAAATGACTCTATCACATTATTTTCTAGACCAGAAAATTTTTATTTTTTTAGCGCATAGTAGTATTATCTCACACATCGAGTTATTAAGGTTATTGCATGAATGAATACACAGGTTCACATGTGATAATGCATAATACTTCATGGACATCATGTACAACTTTGCAATCAGAGAAATAATTGCTGTTGTCATTATTATGTCTGTCATGCTATTTTATTGTTCCTCAACTAGTAAAAAATGTAAAAGAATATAACCATGAACCATTAGTAGGGTCGCCTAAGGCTATCGGAAAACAAGGTATTTACATTATGATTCATAACAGTAACAAAATTACAGTTATGAAGTACCAACGAAAATAATTTTATGGTTGGGGGTCACCACAACATGAGAACCTATATTAAAGGGTCATAGCATTAGAAAGGTTGAAAACCACTGGACTATTACCTTGATAACTAAGAATGAAAAATAAGTGGGTAAACAATTGTTATAAAGATTACTCCTTACAGGAAAAAAACAATTATGGTTAAAATATATTTTGATACATTTAATGAATTTTAGAAGAAATTAGTTAACATAGAATGAGTAATTAAGTTATAATGAAAAATCAAAGAGATAGATATCTTTGTAGGACCGTACTGGAAATATGTTGCTTAAAGAAGAATATATTTTCAAGTCCTTTCCAGAGTTCTATGTGATTCAATGCAGAGAGCAATATTTTAATATACAGACATACTTTTTATTTTCTGAAACACCTTTGTGTTAGGTAGAAACCAGATGCCAGTGAAATCAAGATGTTAAAAAAATTCCCTCTCACTCAGCTTCCATCCCCTCCTCTCTGACAGCTGTTAGCCAATTCTCTGTAACTATAAGTCAGTTTTTATTTTGTTTGTTAGTTTATTTTGTTCATGAAATTCAAATATAAGTGAAGTGATATGGTACCGGTTTCCTCTAAAGGTGCATCATTTCACATACACTGACCAAGACCACTTTGACCTCATACCACTTGCTCTTTGTTACAACCAGATACCATTTTAGTTATTGTTGTTTCTAGATACTACCTTGTTCACTTTCATCTTAAATACTTTCCATGTATTTTATTCCCTCGGCTTAGAAGGTATGTACCAGATTTTTTATTTCATAGATGGCTTCTCACTTTCAGAGTATTCGTCCTTTTGTCCAAGAATAAGTTAAATCCTCTTTCATCTACCATTGCGATGGTAGGATTAATTCTGTTTGGTGTCAGGCTGACAGATCTGAATCCTAATTCTGCAATATAGTAACTGTGAAATTTTAACACACTAATATACCTTTCCATTTCTCATGTTATCTATAAATTTTAGCTAATAATTGAATCTAAGTGATGGGTGTGTTTTAAAGATTAACTACAGTAAAGCTTAGAAGATGGCTTGGTACAAAAACAAAAACAAAAACAAAAAAAACAGAAGTTTATTAAAATGTATTTACCAATTATATATACAGTATTTCTTTCTCTGTAAAATATTGTCTCCAATACTAGGAGTAGGAGGATGATAGAGATTTGAGGCCTATATTACATGTTACTGGAAAGTAGAGGTTTCTTCTATAAAATGAATCATAAAGATCTCTAGTTTTCAATCTATTAGGTTATTATAAAATAATATTATAACAGATATGAATCTTATTTTTTAATGTGAAATAAATAGACATAGAATAATTAGACATCACATTTTCTTTAGCCTTAATTATGTTTAATGTAGCTATAATTCACAGTTATTTTCTTTTACATTTTTTACCTGTTGAGGAGCAATAAATAGCATGACAGACTGATAATACCTCTAAGATGATTTTGCTTTTTTGGTGTTTAATACACAGGTCACAGAATAGCTTCTTATATAATTAATTGTCTTTTCCAAAAACTCCTTTTAAAATAGGTTATAATACTAGCTTTATCAGTAGATAATTCTACTGATGAATAGTAGGTGATTCTACACTAGGGAATATTTACATACGAAATTTCAGTCACATTGTCAAACATTTCACAATTTTAAAAATTGCACTATTGTGTACTTTCATAGGAGGGAAATTCTTCACTGTGGATTTTAATATATTGATGTCCTGGTTCCACTACTTCCTTAGTAATGTCCAGGTTGTAAATGAACTTTTAAAGTAGAAGTCAATTAAACTACATAGTCTTTAGTACCTCATTTTTTTTAAAATCTCTGCAGTAGTTTTAGCTATACAGAAACATCCCATTATTTGATACAAAACTATACCTTGCTAAAATTAAGTTATTATTTCTTCAAATATAAAGCAATTAAGTTTTATAAATGACTTTTCAGTAACCTAATAAATAGATCAAATAGTTTAAAGAGTGATTATAAGATGTAATTGTGTGATGAGGAATCCTACCTAATAAAAGAGTAATATGCAAATTAACCATCACTCCCCTGCACCCACAAGCCACACCCACAAGCTAATCAGGAGTGAGTATGCAAATTAACCCCAACCAAAATGACTGCTGCCACAGAGAGAGCAGGAGGGAGGCTTGGGTTTCCCCTGCAATAGAGGAAGCCAAGCTTTCTGCACATCCTGATGGGTCCAGGTTTTCACTCAAGGCTACAAAGTTTCAATTATAGAAGATAAATAAATCCCAACGGAAATGGCTGCCACCATGGAGTGAGCAAAAGGTTGGGCTCCATTCCAGGTTATAAAGATTTTGTTTGTTTTGGGTTTTTTTTTTAAATATATATATATTTATTGTTTAAAGTATTATAAATAGTAGTACATATGTCTTCTTATTTTTTCCCTACTGATCTCCCCCTGGCCCTCCCCAACCCCCATTACATGCCCTCACCTGTTCCCCCTCATCCCCCAATGCCCTGTATCCGTTGGTTATGCTTACATACATCCATACAAGTCCTTCGGTTGATCTCTTACAGGCCCTCTGCCTTCCCACTGTAGCATGGCATTCTATTCATTGCTTCTTTGCCTCTGTATCTGTTTTCCCCCACCCTCCCCTGCCCCGATTCTTGTCTTTAAAAACGTCTTGCCTTTGTAGGCTAGAAATAAACTTATAAGAGCAAGAAAAATGTTTGAGTCCCAATTTCAATGTCCAATAGTTATGAGTCCCAGTTTCAATGTCAAACAGTTCCTTATGTGTACACATCATCAATGATATCTGGATAGTGTAGAAGATAAATAAATCCCAAATCCCACAGTCTTTACTTTGGTCACCTCGACCAGCCACCCCACACCCCAAGGGAACCCCCACCCTGATCCAAGACACACTTCAGGGCTAACCAGCTGGCCTCCACCCATGCACCAGGCCTCTCTCCTATCTAATAAAAGTGTAATATGCAGATTGACCATCACTCCAACATAAGATGACTGCCCTCATGTTGTCAAAGATCCTGCCCCCTGTAGACACAAGATGGCTACCACAAGATGGCCAGCAGGGCAGGGCGGTTGAGAGGGACCAGGCCTGCAAGGGATGGAAGTTGAGTGTGATCAAGCCTGTAGGGGAGGAGAGTTAGGGATGATCAGGCCAGCAGAGGAGGGAAGTTGGCAGTGATTAGACCTATAGGAAAGGGCAATTGGGGGGGACCCAGGCCTGTAGGGGAGACCAGTTGAGTGGTGACCAAGCCTGCAGGAGAAGGCAGTTAGGAGTGACCAGGCTTGCAGGGTAGGGCAGTTAGGGGCAAATATTCTGGCAGGAGAGCAGTTAGGCATCAATCAGGATGGCAGAGGAGTGGTTAGGGGTGATCAGGCTGGCAGACAGAAGGAATTAGGGCCAATCATGAAGGCAGGCAGGCAAGTAGTTGGGAGCCAGCAGACCAGGATTGTGAGAGGGATGTCCAACTGCCCATATAGGTCCGATCTTATTGGGCCTAAACTGGCAGTTGGACATCACTCAAGGAGTCCCAGATTTGAGAGGGTGCAGGCTGTACTGAGGGACACCCCCTTCCCCGTGCACGAATTTCATGCACCAGGCCTCTAGTTGTTAAGTAATTATCATAGTCTAACTTGAATATTTTTTTAGATTAAATACATAATAAATTACCAAATAAGAATTTACCCTCCATGCCCTGGTGGGTGTGGCTCAGTTGGTAGGAGCATTGTTCCCATACACTAAAAGGTCACAGGATCAATTCCTGGTCAGAGAGCACATATGTAGGCTTTGAGTTAAATCTCTGGCCCTGGTCCAGGGCATGTGTGGAGACAATCAATTGATGTTTCTCCCATATATGTTTATCTATATATCTATCATCTATCTATCATATATCTATCTATCATCTACCTCTATCTTTCTATTCCTCCCTCTCTAAAAAATCAATGAAAACTGTCCTTAGGTGAGGATAAAAACATAATAAAAAGAATTTACCCTTCATAAGTTCATTGTTTAAAATATCATTGTCCCTTTATGTTTTTTGTTAGTAAAAGAAAAAAAAACAATAAAACATTTATCTGAAGCATTAGAAACAGTCAAATGTTAAACTGTTACATTTTTATAAAATGTATTTTGGAAATTAGAAATACTTATGAATTGTTAATAAAGGCATATATCTTATTTTACAGTGGTTATAGAGTGTTTACTGGCTATAAATATGACAAAATGGTAATAAAATAAGACAAATTGTAACAAAGAAATGGATACATAAGGCATTGAGTTATAGACAGGTATTAATTTTGAATTGAGTTTGCTTACCCACATGTACTGTAAAAACAAACATATCAGGCTAATTGAAGCTCAAGATTACTTCAGGAATATGTATAGAAATAAAATATTTCTACTGGGTAACATGGTGCCGCATTGAATAGAAAGCATGTGACATGAGTGACCTTGTTTCACGTATTTAACTCTGATTAGAATATGTTTACTAATAACATGGTGTATTCAAATATACTATTTAATACAGATTTTTTTAAAAATCACTGTTTTAATATTGAAACATTGGAAAATGTAGTATAATGGTAAGAAAATCCCACCGATAAACATACATTATACAACATCACATCTGGATTATGAAAATTTAAGAGAAGTAAAATATACCACAGCTGGTCAATACATCAAAGAGAGAGAGAACATCCTGAGAAAGAATAAAGCAAGCTCCTTGAATCAATGGTGTTTTAGATAGGCTCTTAAGTAAAATAGTAATTTATATAGACACATATTTAGGAGGGAATGTCTTTTTGAAAATAAAGAGGAATTTAATGTAGAAGTACGAAGTGTGTTAAATGATAAATCATGGAATTGGTTGGAGTGTCATGTGTAAAGTCTGAGTGTGAAAGGTATGATGGGACCACATTGTAGAACAACACTGTTTCTAAGGTTAGAAATGGTGACTAAAATAACTGGTGGTAGTGATTCATTACGTGTTGAAGATCAAAGAAGCATGCTTGGAACTGTTTCAAGGTAATGAATCTCATATTGTGATAAGTGAAGATGAAGATGTCGGAAGAGGCAAGGATAGTTAGCATGTCCTATAACAAGAACACTTTGTGAGAATGGGAAGAAATGGATAGATTTAAAATGAAATACAGGCTAGATATTTTAGAGTTGTGCAGCCGATTAAAATAGGGGTCAGGTGAACAAAACTCATAGACACAAATAACAGTATGGTGGTTACCAGAGAGAAGGGGTAGTATAGGTTAAATATACAGTAATGGAAGATGGTTTGACTGTGGGTGGTAGGTATGCAGTGAAATTTACTGATCATGTATCGTAGAAATGTATATGGGAACTCACTGACCACCAGAGGGCAGCTCCTGTGTTGAGTGTCTGCCTCTGGTGATCAGTGTGTATCATAGTGGCAAGGCCATTCTGATGTTGGGTCGATTTGCATATTAGGGTTTTATCATATAGGATAATGAACCCACAGAAAAAGAAACTACAAAAAATCAACCTCATTTACCACTGCAACAACAACAACAACAACAAAAGATACCTAGGAATAAACTTAACTAAGGAGATAAATAACCTCTTCTTGGAAAGTAAGTTAATCTTAACAGCACCTTAAACATGAGTAAAATTAAATAAAATGAAATCTAAGAAATATAGATGTATTCCAAAAGAGAGAATAAATATGGTGAAAGAGAAAACAACCAAACACTTGAGCTCAGTAATAGATTCCATAAGCTCAAATGGAAAGTGACATTATTTCTATATTTCATTGATCCTGAAAGAATCATTTGGATTATATACACCTAGAGAAAATTTTACTGTAGTGCCATTGATGAGAAGAAACTGCTGAAAACAAACAATTTTACCTAAGATGACACTCCACTCCCTGTATTATAATGACATGATAACAGAAGATATCCAAAAGTATTTGCTTATTATTGTCCAGTGGTGACATGTAACTTGCAATTGCCCATTCAAAATTATACCTCTTTAATAACCTGATTATAATAACAGGAATGAAAGGAAAACTAGATAATATAGGCATGCCATTTGTATAGCTTTGCCAGTAAGCTACAGTTTAATATTTTCCAACTGTTCCCCACAAATCACTGGGAGAATGGACTGGACAACAGACATATGCTCAGTAATGTCTGGGTGAAATAAGAAAATCGCCTGTCAGTTATATCTGGGAACACAGCATTGGCTAAAATAGGCATGGATACTGCAAGGGCATGATATCTGAAATACACAGACTGGTGAACAAAAGGAATTCCTTCCCTGGGCCTTTTGTTCTCTTGTTGCAGAGGGTGTGCTCTCATGCTCTGCACCCACCTAGTTGGTCCACAGCCATATGGACCCCCCACACAGTGGACTAATGGACTGTGATTAACCTGATGCCAGGCTGGACTTATTCCCACCATGGAACAGAAACTCTGGAGACTGGCTTTGCTTCTGGCTCTTCTGCAGTCTGTTAGGTTCATTTGTTCTGATTCTTTAGGAGCAGCATTTTCATCAATTAAGTTTCAACCACAGTTTAATGCATTAAGAGAGAGTTTCCTTGACTATACTATACAAAGTAGTACATGGCATTTCTTACTTTCTAAACAAAACTTAATACTTCTTACAAAGTTGCTCTTATTTGTTTTATTATTTATCTTCTTTCCCTGTCCCCCATCTCTTTTTCCTCACCAACTAAAATACAAGCCCTATAACAGCAGGAAACTTGCATGACTTATTCATTATTGAATGTCAGATAACAAGGATTTTATTTGCCTTCTTCATGGTTGTACTCAGGGAATAGATGGTTTTTAACATTGAGAAAAAAAAAGAAACATTACTTAAGTGAATAAATGACTGAAATGAATGAATAAATGAACAAATTAATGACTAAAAATGATAGACAAAAGTTGGCATGTGGATATTTAAAAAAAGAGTGTATGAATCTCCCTGAATATCAAAAAGTAGGGTATAGGAGGAAGAAAAATCACAACAAAAAAGCTATCAGTATTGTAGGAGAAAAAAAGAAGGAGAACAACATTTGGAAAAATCTTCAAAAAAAGAGAAAGTTGCCAATACTCCAGAAGATAAGGTCTTAAGATACTGTATGAGCTCAGCCAGTGTTGCTCAGTGGTTGAGCATTGACCTATAAGAGGGGGTCAGGGCACATGTCCAGGTTGCAGGCTTGATTCCCAGTGAAGAAGTTCATTGATATTTCTATCTTTCTCTCTCTCTCTTCCTTTCTGAAATCAATAAAACATGTTAAAAATATATACACATACTGTATGGAATTTGTCAATTAAGAGTCTATTTTTAAAATTTATTTTAAATGCCAAGTGATGGAAATTTAATATTTATACTGAAGACATAAAAAATAAATAATGACCCACTTTCTTACCCATGCTATTGGTCTACCTTCTCAGGGAGAATTTTACTCATTATCCTGAATCAAACAATGAACTCAAGTAAAAAGATTATTAAAAGGACAATAGTTTATTTCAAATTTTTATGAGCCTACTTTTTGTAATGAAGTCTTTTTATTTCCTGCAATAAACTTTTTAACTTGCTAAGGATAAAAAGATGAACAGTATATGTAGTGTAGGAAGCAGAAAATAAGTCATTTCATAAGTAGAATACGGAAGAAGGGTTAAAAGGAGATATCAAGTTTACTGTGAAATTTTCTTAGAAATTAGCTCTAAGTAGAGTTGTAATGGAAATACAACTGAGATAGTTAAATATAGGCTATGCTTTGTTAATTACCTATGCCAGTAGTTGGCAAACTCATTAGTCAACAGAGCCTAATACCAACAGTACAATAATTGAAATTACTTTTGAGAGTCGAAAGAAAGTTGACTTATGCACATGGGCCACAAAATTTCAATTGCACTGTACATGTGCACCTGCCTGTGGTATTTTGTGGAAGAGCCACATTCAAGGGGCCAAAGAGCTGCTTGTGGTTCGCAAGCCACACTTTGCCAACCAGTGACCTATGCAAAGGAAGAGGGTAAAATGGTACCATTCAGAGGCTAAAACTTATCCAAAAGCCTAAAATGCAAAGGTGAAGTCAAACAAACAAAAAAGCCTAATACCTAATAGCTGGGGTACAGTGAGCAAGATAGAGAGAAGCATGCCATGTATTTAAAAATGCAGGCAAAAGCTTGCAAGGCTATACAGACTACTAGTATATTAAGAATTGTATTTATCTCAAGAGTAATGCAATATATATATATATATATATATATATATATATATATATATATATGGTAAAGTTACTGCATTGAGAATGGTTAGGAGTAGAAAATCTTACTTTACATTGATAAAGTAAGATTTTTAAGTAAGGAGATCAATAACTCTTGGTTTGTCAAGGAAATTTTTGTATAAGTCTATTATATTTGTGTAATTACTTACATCAAACTTTTTATATTTAAAAGTGTCCCAATCTGAAAAATAAGTTATTATAGTCAATATAAAAATATTTTTCTGTTTCTCAGGAATTAAGGATTGAAGATGACAACAAGTGGATGAATTTAAGATGTTTTTAGATGTTGAATGTCAGGATTTGAGAGGAATATGAGAATGAGAATGATAAGTCAGAAATGGTATCAATCAAGAATTCTAGTTTGTACAACAGGAAGAGGGTAATCCCACTCACCAAAAACACTGGGACATGGTGCAATTTTAATGCCAGAAGTGCAAGGAGTATAAATAAGAGGGGTACTGAATAAATTCAACTTTTGACACCTGGAGTTTTGACAGTCTATGACCCATCATATTGGACATATCAAGTAGGTAGAAAAATGGACCTGAGACTTAAACTATAATTCTACACAGTATTTTAAATGGTAATTGAAAATAAAGTCTGAATGAAGTCTTGTGGTAGAGGTAACTGTCTAACAAAATACCAAGAACTGGTTGTCAAACATAAAATAGCAGAAAAAAGGAAGGTAAGCTATCCATAGATCCCAAAAGACCATGAAGAGGGAGAATAAAAATAGAAGATATGATATTTCACCATCTTACAGAAAAGATTATATCAAAAGCAAATACTGAAAAAAATTAGAACTAAATTTTCTAAGATTTTTATTTATGACTAGAAACCCAGTACATGAAATTCTGCACTCGAGAGTGGGGGTCCCTCACTCGGACCTGTGCCCTCTCCCAGTCCTGGAGCACAGCGATGGATCGTCCCTCTGAGGGAGGCCCCGCCCACCCTCTGCAACGCCATCACTCGGTAGCCTGGGCCTTGCTCTATGGGTTGATCATCCTGCCAGCTAGTGGCCTGGGCTTCCCTCTGCAGAGGGATCATGGGCAATGGTGGGGCCCCCCAACCAATAGAATTGCATCCACTTTGGCTGGCCTAGTGCCAGTGGGTGACATAGCATGGTCATCTGGAAGATAGATTTGCATATTACACTTTTATTATTATAAATGAGGTCCAGTGGAATTAACTACTTCTGTGCAGTCTATGGAAGTTTTTAATGGCTTTACGTACAAAGACAATAAATCCCATGAAGCAATGATAATTTTAACCTCCAGCAAATTTTTCTTTTGAACACAATGTCATTACATATTGTTTATTCCCTTACTAATTTTGTTGTTCTTTCCCATTTGTTAGTTTAGGGTATTTTATCCTAATTAATGATTTGGCCATTTCAAAAATACAATGTAATCCTTTTCTGATTTCCATGTCATGTCATTTCTGCATTGTCAATCTTTAACTGTTGGAAACCATGCTGACTATTTTCCCTGAATTACTGAATGTTACATGAGAAAGCCACAAAATCATGCTAGTACAATACTCCGTTCAACAAACATTTAATGTGCCAGGCATTTGTTATGTGCCAGGCTCTGTGCTAAACAACAGGGGCACCAGAATGTGAACAAATAAGCAGATGGAATTCTCTTCTAAGTGAGTACATTTGGCCTAATATTCAGCAGCTTGCTAGATACTTCAGTTTTTATAGACTAAAACATATAGCTCCTAAAACAAAAATGTCATTACTGCATGAGAATAAGCACTTGTTTTATTTATAAAAATAAAGAAAACCAAGATGGCGTCATAGGTGAATACCTAAATTGCTAACTCGCACAACAATTTCAAAACTACAGCTAAAAGACAAAATGGACATCATCGAGAACTATAGGAAAGCTGGCTGAGCAGAAATTCTACAACCAGAGGGAAGAGAGGGGCTCACAGACACTCAGAGGAGCTGCAAAAAGCTGAGGTATGGAAACACATGCGTGGAGAGGACAGGTGGTGGAGTGTCTGGCTGGTTTCCTCTAGTGGGAGGGAGGCAGAAACTCCTGACTGCACTGACCCCAGTTCCATGTGAGACTTATACGGGGGGAGTCTGGACTGTTGAAGAAAGAAAGGAGTGCACGAAAATTCAGGGGAGCCACAAAAGATAGAGGTCTGGAGGTGCGCATGTCAGTGCACACAAAGAGGACTAACTGCTGATTGTGCTTCTGGCTTTCTCTATTGGGAAGAAGACCGAACCTCCCAACTGTGCTGAACTTCATAGCCAACTGCACTGAACCCCAGTTTTGGGCAAGACCCTGGTACCCAGACTCATACGGGTTCCTATAGGACACGGAAACACAGGGAGACACAAAAGGCAGAGGTCTGGAGGCTTGTGAGTGTGAGTGTGCACAGAGAGGGCTGCAGCAATTACTGAGGGACATTGAGACCCAGAGGCCAAGTAGGGCAGGGCTGACAGGAAGCCAAGGCTGTCTGTCCCACTCTGAGACTCTATCCAGTCCAAGCTAAGCACAGATGCTTTTGCAATCTTGCAAGTCTTATATCATAAGGCTGATTCCAGCATAGATTTTTTCCCTGCATAGACACAGCTGATCCTCGCAACCAATTGGCTTGGAGGTCAATTCCCCCCAGTGATACCAAGAACAATCAATACTTAACTACAACAAGGCTGTACACACAGTCCACAAAGAGGTGCACCAAGAGAGTCCACCTCAGGTAGCTGGGGAGGCAGAACTACTGTGCCATATAGGACACCTAGCACACAAAGCTACTCTACGAACTCAGGGAAGCAGCAAAAATGCAGAGACAAAGAAACAGATCACAAACAAAAGAAATGGAAGAAAACAAATGACTGGTCATAGAGTTCAAAACAATAGTTATAAGGATTTTCAAGAATTTCCTAGAAAATATGGATAAATTTAGCAAGAGGAGGTAAAAAAGGACCAACTAGAAATTAAAGGTATACTAACTGAAATATATATATATTATACAGAGACCTAACAGCAGACTAGAGAAACACAAGAATCAAGTAAAAGATTGGAAATTCAAAGAAACAGAAAACACTCAACTGGAAAAGCAAAAAGAAAAAAGAATCCAAAAATTTGAAAATAGTGTAAGGAGCCTCTGGGACAACTCCAAGCATACCAACAACTGAATTATGTGGGTACCAGAAGAAGAGAGAGCAAGATACTGAAAACCTACTTGAAAAAATAATGACTGAAAATTTCCCCCATCTGCTGAAAGAAGTAGACTTACAACTCCAGGAAGCACACAGAACCCCAAACAAAAGGAATCCAAAATGGACCACACCGACACACATCATAATTAAAATACCAAGAGCAAAAGACAGAGAGAAAATATTAAAAGCAGCAAAGGAGCACATACACAATTGTCAGCTGATTTCTCAACAGAAACTATGCAGGCCAGATGGGAGAGGCAGGAAATATTCAAAGTGATTAATAGCAAGAACCTACAACCAACATTATTCTACCCAGCAAAATATCATTGAGAATTGAAGGTCAGATAAAGAGCTTCACAGATAAGAAAAAGCTAGAGTTCATTAACACCAAATCAGTATTATATGAAATGCTGAAAGGTACTCTTTAAGAAGAGAAAGGAGAAGAAAAAGGTCAAGTTAAAAATTAGGAACAACAAATACATATCTATCAACAAGTGAGTCTAAAAATCAAGTGAATAAAAAAATCTGGTGAACAGAATAAACTGGTGAATATAATCAGGGACATAGAAATGGAGTGGACTGACACTTCTCAGTGGGGAAGGGGTAAGGAGGTTATGGGGAGAGACTGGACACAAATCATATACCTACTGATGAGGACAATATGGGAGAGGTAAGAGCAGAGGGAAAGGTGAGAGCTGGGTGGAGGGGAGCTATGAAGGGAAAAAAGAGGAATAATTATAATAATCAGAACAATAAAGATTTATTAAATTAAAAATAATTTTAAAAAATGTGTGATTCTCATAAATTAAAGGAAATCTGGAAAAATTAATTATATTGTTAGAATATTCACTTATATTTGTGATGATCAGATAATGAAATGACTCAAACAAAATTAATATACTATAATAATTCAGAAAATAATTTGTATCAGTAGTTCAATAATATCTCATTAAAATGTTAAATGATTAAAAAGTAAAGTTCTAATTATTAGATAAATAATAAAACAATACATAGCAGAGCAATCGATCCAAAAACAAAACATAAGGAATAAATTGGGAATAAATACAGCAAAATACCACTTTAGTAAATATTCCCTTTCACCTTATGCCTAATAGATTAACCCAAGTAAATCAGAAAACTACTAGATAACAAAAAGGTTAAAATCTCCAGATATATTTTACAAAACATGGTATTCAAGATCGATTTCTACTTTCAGCAATATGGCTAACTAAATATCTTGAAAAATATATTTTATTCAATGCACTTAGAGCAGATTGATAAAATGCTTTTAAAATCCATAATTACAGAACTGAGTTCACAGAAAAAGTGGAGAAAATATGCAATAGACAAGAACAACAAAAATGTAGGAGATAGCTAAAAATTAAGAGTGGTAAATTACTTCCATAGCTATGGCTGCCTCGTATAACTAAACAAGAAGCCTGTGTTTCAATGAACATGTAAAGTACAATATTGGTTACATGTGTGGTATTGGGATAAAGGTTAAGCTCTCAGTGAAGGTTTATGTAAGAAACAACACATCTACTGGCTGAGGAAAGAGAGAAGGAAAATTGAAAATTGCCTAAGCTAATACTTAAGTGAAAATAAAGCTAATTTGAGTTCTAGGCCCATTCTGAAAAATATATCTTCAAATAGTATTTCGTCAGAAAAAATATTTCTTGGTTTTTAATATCCAATTTTCCTATGAAATACATGTCAGCCAGTACATTATAAGAAAAGTATATGTACATTTACAAAATTCATTACAACATTATAAATGAATATGTGGGGAAATCTCAAATTATGTTTAAAATGAAATTCATAGGATTTCAAAATCAAATGATGATGTTTGGAAAAACACTTGAAGTATCAAACAAGCATCATATGTAGGTGAAACTAAGAGAAGACAGGCTACTATAGACAAAGGACCTGTTTGTTTAATCATATAAATTGTTTACTAATCAGGTAAGAAATTTTAAAAGTAGTTCACCCTGATATGATTGTTAATTTCTTACATATATGCATTTACTGTTTTATTTATGCTATTCAGAAATCCCTTAGTATGTTGCATTAACATATCAAATATTTCATTATTTCTTTCTAAAATTATGCAAAAAAATTAATTCATTTTGTATAGTAATTCATCGTATTGTTATGATCATATCAATTATACCTCAATTTAAAAAAAAAGAAAGTAAAATAATGTAATCATGTAGAGAAACCTCAAAAACATTAAACTGAGTGAAATGACTTAGCAGATGTACCAGTTAATAACGCAGATTTTTTTCAATAGATGGAGTTACACATATATTGATAAGTATGTGATTTGATATGTATGCTTTTTTGTTGTATTGATAGAAAGCTTCAAAACTTCATTTGTCAAATTTTCTGAAGGTATTAACATCATAGATATTTTTACGTTTAAAAATGTTGAATTCCATGCCAAAAAAAAAAATGAGCGTTTGTGGCAAGTTTTAATTCATTAGTTTATGTTGAAGAAAAGTGCTGCTGAAAGTTACCCAGTATACTTCAAGAAGCTTATAGTGAACATGCTCCATCTCATGACACTTGTAAATGTTGGTTTAAAGGCTTTAAAAGTCATGATTTGATGTGAAAGACAAAGAAAATCCAGGTCAACTGAAAAAGTTTGAAGACCAAGAATTACAAGCATTATTGGATGAAGATGTGTGTCAAAACTCAAAAACAACTTGCAGAAAGATTAAATGTTGCTCAGCAAACAATTTCTGATCATTTATAAATAATGGGAATGATTTTAAAGGAGGGAAAATGGGTGCCCCATCAACCGAATGAAAGACAAATGAAAAACCAAAAAGTCATCAATAAAATGTGTTTCAATAGCACGAAAGAATATCTTTTGTGTATCCAACTGTAACTGGCGATGAAAAATGGTGTGTTTTTTTTAGAATCCAGATGCACAGAATCATGGGTTGATCCAGGTCAACCATCAACATCGACTGCAAGGCCAAATTGATTCAGAAAGAAGACAATGCTCTGTTTTGGTGGGATAAAAAAAGTGTGTGTATTATGAGCTTCTAAAACCAGGTGAAACAATTAATACTGATGGCTACCCACAACAGATAATCAATTTGAATCACCCTTTGATTGTAACCATCAGAATGGTCCAGAAGACATGGCAAAGTAATTTTGCTTCATTATAACGCACAATCAAACACTTTAAAACCAAAGACAAGTTAAAGATCTTGCCTGAGAAGTAGTAACCCACCTGCTATATTCACCAGACCTTGCTACTTCAGATTACCACTTGTTCTGATGAGGGCACACACACTTTCTGAAAAATACTTCAAAACATACGAAGAAGTGCAAAATTGGGTCTCTGGATGGTTTGCCTCAAAACAAGAAAAGTTCTATTGGGATGGTATCCACAAATTACCTGAAAGATGGGAGAAATGTGTAGCTAGCAGTGGGCATTACTTTGAATAAAGCACTTTTGATGTTTCTCTTAAAATTATTGTGTTTTTTTTGTTTTTTATTACAAAATCTGCAATATTAACCAGTACACCTGGTAAATAGTATCTAATTTCAAATCTATTAAATACAAAAAAATAAAAGTTAATCACTGATGCTGAAAATAATAAGTGCTACTGCCTCTCTTTCTCTCTCTCCCCCTCCCTTCCCCTCTGATATAAAAATATTTTTTTTTAAAAAACACACATAAAAATGTATACTTAGATTACTGCACTTTATATATGTTTTATCTAAAATGATCATAAAAATAAAGAGTTTTAGCTAATTCTAGCATGTTAAAATGTAAACATGGGTGACATATTCTATCTAATAAAAGAGTTATATGCAAATTGACCATCACACCAACACTCAAGGTGGCTTCCCCCATGTGGTCAAAGTTGGCTGCCCTCATGTGGACACAAGATGGCTGCCACAAGTTGCCAGCAGGGTAGGGCAGTTGGAAGGGATTAGGCCAGCAGGGGAGGGCAGTTGGGAGCAATCAAGTCTGCAGGGGAGGGCTGTTAGGGGCAATTAGGCTGGCAGCAGAGCAGTTAGGCATCAATCAGGCTAGGTGGGGAGTAGTTAGGGGATGATCAGGTTGGCAGGCAGAAGTGTTTAGGGGCAATCAGGAAGGCAGGCATGTGAGCAATTGGGAACCAGCAGTCCTATGTTGTGAAAGGGATCCCAGATATTAAAGGGTGCAGGCTGGGCTAAAGGACACACACCCCCATGCACAAATTTTGTGCACTGGGCCTCTAGTAATGATATATTCCACTTATTTTGAAATTAATAAAAGTAAAAGATAAATGGATAGATTGATGGATACAAACACAAATAGATGATAAAATAAATATTGTGATTTTTTCAGAGTATTAAAATGTTCTTATAATTTTAATTTATCTTTATTGTTGAAAGTATTACAAATGTCTCCCTTTTTCTCCCATTGGCCCCTTATAGCCTGCACCTGCCCCTGCCCTAAATATTATAAAATTTATTTGTCAAATCTTGTTAATAGAAAGTGATATTCATAGAACATTTCATTTTTTGTGCATTTAATAATGTAATTATAAAATGCCAGAGAAAATGTTAATAACAAATAATGAAAATAAATAACTTATATGGCCTTTCATGCAAAAATTCTGATTTAAGGAAAAGGGTGATAGCATTAGACAGGGCTACTATATAGGCTACTTGTATCATTTAAGAAACCTCATCTTGAATATTAAATTAGGCCTGAGTAGGTAGGGAGTGTAGGATGCCTGGTGGAGGCAAATCATGTACTTACTTGCATAGCTACACCATAAACCAAAATTAAATTTCTGAAAACATTTACAGAACATAAATTAGAAGCAAATTTAAGAAAAAAGGAAGGGAGTGAGAGAGGTAGAGGAAGAGGTAGAGTAGGTGAGGGAAAGAATAAATCAAATGAAAGAACTATCAGTATGAAAACAAATAGGAAAAGATATGCCATCAATTTCATATAATGAAATTTTCATATATAGATATAAAATTAATCTAGTTTATCCAACTAAGAATATTCTGTAGACCACTTCTCTTCCTTCTGTTCAATAAAATTAATCTATTTACCTAGAAGTCTAGTTCACAAGGAGATTATATTTATGTCTGATGACTTCTTTCCTTTCTTCTTAGTAATAGTACCCTAGTATATGTAATACAAGGGAAGGGACTTGAAATGGGAGTTAACATTGAGTAGGCCAGTCACAATAAATCTAAATGCTCATACCAAAATAAATAAATACATAAATACATAAATAAATAACTACATAAATAAAAAGAGAAGAAATGAATTAAAACTCCAACTAAAATATCTGGGATAAAAAAATAAAATAAAATGAGCCAAAATAAATATTAGACTTGATAAACAAATAGCAGAATTTAGTGAGGTTAATAAGTAAATTTAGTGATAATAAGTAAATCAAAATACTCTTTTTTATTGAAAAGGTGGGTGAGAGTGAGTGGATGTGAAGAGATCAACCAAAGAACTTGTATGCATATATGCATAACTCCTGGACCCAGAAAATAGGATAGGCAGAGTGGCCTAGAAGAGGTCAATGTGAAAAGTGAGGGACATATGTAATTAAATTTTATTTAATTTAAAAAATAAGTATATTTTTTAAATTAAATAAAAAAAACTGCAAGGTAAACATACACATAAAAAAGTTGATAAAGCAAAATTAGACAACAAAAGATGTGACAATAAGAAAATAGTCATTAAGTTGGAAAAATCTTATAATAGACAACTTTTCAAAACCCTATGAAACAAATTTTGAAACACAAAAAATGGAAAATTTCCTTGGAAAGTAAAATTTACAGTAGAAAATACAGCTTAAACAACCATATTGTCACATTGTCTCAGAAGAAACAGAGAAAATTACTAAACAATTGACACTACAAACAAAACACCATATCCTGATAGTATTAAAGGAGGACCCTATTAATAATTAAAATAAACATAATCCCAATGTGACACAAATTGTTCCAGTAAATGAAAAGAGAAGAAAAAATGATGTGGTACATTTACACAATGCAATACCATGCAGTTGTAAAAAAAAAAAAAAAAAAAAAAAAGATCTCCTACCCTTTGAGACAACATGAAGATTACTATGCTAAATAAAATAAGTCAGTCAGAGAAAAAAAATAGTTTCATGGTCTCACTTATATGTGGAATCTAATGAAATCTAATGAACAAAATAAACTGAAGAATAAAATAGATCCAGGGACATGGAAGCATGGAACAGACTGAAAAATTTTAAAGGGAAAATATGATGGGGGGTGAAGGGGATAAATTAACCAAAGAATTTATACACATATATGCATAACCCATGGACACAGAAAATAGTGCTATAGGCTTCGGGGGGGGGGACAGTTTCAGGGTAGAGATAGTCAATGGAAGAAAAAAAGGGGACATCTGTAATACTTTCAATAATAAATATTTTTTTAAAAGAGAAGGAAAACTTTCAAATCCTTCCCATGAAACAGAAAACTATACAAACATAGGAGTTAAATATTGATACAAAAAATCAAAATAGAACAATAACAAAATTGTATGATAAATTACAGAAATATATCATGGCTAAGTGAATACTGTTGCAATACAAAAGTGGCTTGTGAAAGTTCGAGTTGGGCCAGGGTTGCACAGAACCAGCTCAAGTTTCAGTGTAAGAATGATATTCATTCAAGGCCTCTGAGTGTAGATGGGCTGAATTTGAGAAAGAAGTCAGCGGCAAATGGGTGAGGGAGAAGGCTTTTTATGTGCTTAGGGAGAGCTGCAGGCGGCTTCAGTTGATGCATTGTATCTGGGCTGTACTACAGATGGCTTTTCTTGATACATGTATCTGGGCTGTGCAAGAGTTGTGGTTTCAGGATTTCCTGTAAGATAATCACTCAGGAGGAGCATGTTTTGGCAAAGTTTAGGCTTGTAGAACGAACTTAGTTTCTGCTAAGTTACAGCCCTATTTCTTGTTTAACCCTATCAGTTTGTTGCAATAAATGCTAATAATAGAATATACTATATTAATATGCCATAAAAGAAAAATAGTATCATCTACCTAAGTCCTGATAAAGCCTTTGACACAAGTTAACACTACTAAAGTATGAATTGATGATATTTTCTTTTTTAAATATTTTATTGATTTCAGAGAGGAAAAGAGATGGATAGACAGAGAGAAACATCCATGATGAGAGAGAGTCATTGATCAGTTGCTTCTTGCACCCTTCACCCCCACTGGAGATTGAGCCAGCAACCCAGACATGTGCTCTTTGCTGGCCCACCTCTGCCCCACACACCTTCTGTCTGCAGGCTGATGCTCCCTCCACTGAGCCAAAGTGGCTAGGGCTGATGATATTTTCTTAACATTATAAAATGTGTAGAAGAACTTAGATGGTGGCATAGGTAAACACCTATACTTGCTGCCTCTCATAACCACATCAACATTACAACTAAAAGGCAGAACAATTGCCACCCAGAACCATAGGAAGGCTGGCTGAATGGAAGTTCCACAACTAGAGATGTGAATAAAGAAGATGAGACTGGTAAGAGGTGCAGAGGTGTGGATGATGCTGGCACCTGGATGTGCTGCTCTTTTAATCGGAAAGGAGATACAAGCTCCTGCTTTCTCTGAACTCCAGTTCCGGGCAAGATTCTGGGGAACCCAACCACATATGGGGAGAAATTGTACTATCTGGCATCAGGACAGAAACACGAGGGCAGCTTTCTCTCAGAGGTGCTCGCACTGATCATTGTTCCTGTACAGGGGCGCAGGACATAGAGACCCAGGGACTTCTCTAGAAACTGGAAGCCATTGCTGTTTGCTCTGCTCTGGTGATTCCCAGAGACACCACCCCACCCAGTTTACAACCCCACCCAAACTGTGTGCATTGGCTTTTGCATATGAATGGCCTGTCCTTTCTCCACCTAAAACCTGTCAAAGTGCAGCTGGGCCAGAGAGCCCCAGAGCTTCCAAAAGAAGGAACAAAGACCGGCAACAGCAGCCTGACTTGCTTCACAGCTATACCTTGTCAGGGTACTTCCAAACCCCATACAAAGAGGAGGAATCTGCAGATAGACCTAGATAGTGGCTGACCTTACACCTCCTTGGAAATCCAAGAGTCAGTGTACCCAGTGGTCAGTGTAAGAGCATACCAGATTATAACTCTTCACATCCATAAGAGATACACTCAAAGGGCAGACTCACTGAGCACCAAAGCCCCACTGAAGCAAGTCCTGTCCCAGAAGGTTGTCTCCTGTTCAACAGATCTTTCAGTGTAGGAACAGCTGGTCATCACAGCCAATTGGCCTGGAAGTCAATTCCTCCCAGTGATACCAACAACAATCAAGGCTTAACTACAATAAGACTATGCACACAGGTACACCAAAAGCGTCCACTTCAGGTGACTGGGGAGGCTGAGCCACTGAGCCCTGTAGGACACCTACCACACAAGGCCACTCTATCAACTCAAAAAGACTTAGCAGCTACCCAGTACATAGAAACATAGGGAAGGAGGCAAAATGTGGGTACAAAGAAACAAGTCACAAATGAAAGAAATGGATGAAAGCAAAATACTGGATATAGAGTTCAAAACCACAGTTATAAGGTTACTCGAGAATCTTCTAGAAACCTCTGAGAAATTTAGTGAGACCTTCAAGGATATAAAAAAGGAACAGTCAGAAATTAAGTATACACTGACTGAAATAAAGAATATACAGAAATTCAATAGTAGACTAGAAGATCCCAAGAATCAAGTTAAAGATTTGAAATATGAAGAAGCAAAAATCACCCAAACAGAAAAGCAAAAAGAAAAAAGAATACAAAAATATGAAGATAGTGTAAGGAGTCTCTAGAACAACTTCAAGCATACCAACATCTGAATTATGGGGGTGCCAAAAAAGAGGGCAAGATACTGAAAACCTATTTGAAGAAATAATGACATAAAACTTCCCCTACTTGGTGAAATAAATATACTTACAAGTTCAGGAAGCACACAAAACCCCAAACAAGAGAAATCCAAAGAGGACCACCAAGACACATCATAATTAAAATGCCAAGAGCAAAAGACAAAGAGAAAATATTAAAAGCAGCAAAAGAAAAACAGTTAATTACCTACAAGGGAGCATCCACACAATTGTCAGCTGATTTCTCAATGGAAACTTTGTAGACCAGAAGGGAGTGGCAAAAATATACAAAGTGATGAATAGCAAGAACCTACAACCAAGAGTGCTCTACCCAGCAAAGCTATCATTTAGAATTGAAAGTCAGATAAAGAGCTTCACAGATAAGAAAAAGCTAAATGAGTTCACCACCACCAAACCTTATTATATGAAATGCTGAAGTGTATTCTCTAAGAAGACAAAGAGGAAAAAGGTAAAAATAAATAAATTATGAACAGCAAAGTGACAAGAAATACATATCTATCAACAAGTGAATCTAAAAATCAAATGAATAAAAAACTTGATGAACAGAACAAACTGGTGAATGTAATAGAATCAGGGGCATAGAAAGGGAGCAGACTGACAATTCTTGTGGGGAAAGGGATGTGTGGGGAGCAGCCTGATAATTCTTGTGGGGAAAGGGATGTGTGGGGAAGAGATTAGACAAATAACTTATGTCTGTGGGGATGAGGTCAGTGGGGGTGGGGAGGGATAGAAGGCCTGGAGTAGAGAGTGAAGTGGAAACTGTGTGGAAGGGAGCTATGTGGGTGGAAAACAGAAACATCTATAATAATCTGAACAATAAAGATTTAAAATAAATAAATATTCAAAAAATATAATGTGTATTCTTTACTATTAAAGCCAACATATTACTCAATGGAGAAAGACTAAAGTCAGTTGAGGAATAAAAAGTGACCACTATCTCTATTACAAAGTAAGATTTTATTGGAGAAATCAGACAATGCAATTTGGTTAAAAAAAAGGAAGCAAGCAAACAAACAAACAAAAAAACACAAGTGATGTAAGAGTTGTGAAAAACAGTTTAATATTTATACTATAGGCCCAATACATAAAATTTTGCACTGGGGGGAATCCTCAGCTCAGCCTGAACCCTCATGTAGTCCGGGACACTCGCTCTTTACTGACTGCCTGCTTGTTGTTCCTTACTGCTCAGCTTGCTGCTCCTTAATGCTGCTGCAGAGGGAGGCGGGAGAGGCTCCTGCCACTTTCTAGCCATAAGCCCAGCTGCACTTTCTCTGGCTGAGTGTTGCTCCTCCAATGGGAGCACACTGATCACCAGGGGGCAACTCCTACATTGAGAATCTGTATCCTAGTGGTCAGTGTGCATCATAGCGACCGCTCATTCTGGTTGTTCCACCTTAACTGTTGCTTAGGCTTTTATTATATAGATCGACAAATTAAGGAAAAAAGAAAAATTTGGTGATAAATACAAAAGACATAAAAAGGCAATACGAATATAAGTACACCATACATTTTTATAATAACACAATTGCAGATTTAAATACATTATCATACATTTTTTTACTACTTGTCAAAAATTCAAAACCTTGAAAACATAAACTGTTGGTAAGTCTGTGTTTGAACTGACCCATCCACAGATGGTTTGCAGGGCTGCCAAATGTAATACCTATGAAAAAGAATTAACTTTTATTTTATCAAAATTATGTTTATGCTTAAAAATAGCTATTCTACTTCTAGGTATATATCTCCACACAAATAAAAAAATGGTTATGAAATTACATATTCTGTCATCATTTATTAATAAAGTTAAAGTATAAAAGAATATTTATTACTTTAATATTACAGATTTTATGTAAGTAAATATTTGTGTATATATATGTGGGGTATATTTGCTTACTTAGTATTGGTAATATAAACTATAGCCTATATAATAAAAGGATAATATGCAAATAGAATGAACAGCGGAACAACCTAACATCTGAACAATCAGTCGCTATGATGTGCACTGACCAACAGGGGGCATGTGCAGAATATGGCAGGCATCAGAAGCAGGAGGCAGAGCTCAGAATATGGTGGGCATTGGCCGTGGTGGGATGGTGGAGCAGGTGTGCAGGGGTGCCAGACCACCGGTCATTATTATCGGGGCAAGACTCTGGTGGTTATTGAAAATTCTTTGCTTCCTATGTGCCATGGTCCCGCTTGGTTCTTACACCTGCTGCCGGCACCAGCCCCACTTGCACCCATTGCCTGGCCCCGGTGCCAGCCCCAATTGCTCAGTAGCATCAGTGGGGGCGAGTGGCAGCTGCTGGCCCCAAACACCCCTGAGGGCATCTCCAACTCCCCCTGCTCCTGAGGGGCAATTGGGTCAGCAGCCACCACTGTCATCTACTGCTAGTGTCGGCTCCAATCGCTCCGTGCTGTCAGTAGGTGAGAGCATGTGGGAATGGCAGTAGCGGAAGTGGGGCTTTTATTATATAGGTTGATAAAGGAGGACTGGGGGCCATGGCGGGAGGGGTTGGACCTGGATTTGGAGGATGGGCTGAGATCTGCCCCTGTGCTCACTGCAGCCTCATGGCTCACAGTTCCTTTCAAAATACACGAACTCATGCACTGGGCCTCTGGTATATATATATATATAAAAAAGCCTAAGTGACCATCCAACTGTTGACCATCTGACTGGTAGCTATGACATGCAATGACCACCAGGAGGCAGATGCTCAACACAGGAGCTGCCAAGCTGTGGTGACTTGGGAGCTGCAGTTCTTGGATGGCAGACCCAGAACCAGAGAGGAGAGAGCCAGATTCTTGCAATCTGCGATCCCTTGGGGGATGTTGCAGAGCCAATTTCGGCCCCATACCCACAGATTGACAAACCCCACTGGTGCATGAATCCATGAATGGGGCCTATAGTTATAATAAAATGGTTTTCTATAGAAAACAATGAGAACAATTTATAAGCAAAGTGATAGAAACAAGATATTTCTATATATACTTTTTAATAATCAGGAATTAAAGCTAAAATGAAACATGAATGCTAAATTTTAACTAAAAAATAATAGAACCTTATTTTGTTTTGACATTTTAAGTACATACAAAAAAAATAAATTCCATAACTTTAGAACTCAGAACTATAAACAATTATTTGGGTTACATTCTGAAGAACAAAAGAACTATACTTAATATGCAGTGTTGACTGAAGTCAACAGTTTATATACAATATAATTCCTTGATACTCACAAGCACCCTAAAATATAAATACAGTGTTATTTAGCCCTAGTAGCATCCTTTGTAAATAAGGCAATTAAGGAGCACAATACCTGATAAATTTGCTGTAGAATGAAAAATTGCATAATATGGCTCCAGAACCTTCAAAATCTATAGCTACACTGTTTCTATAATTTTCAAATGATTTTATGTCCTCATTCCTAAGTTTTATTTTCCCTAAGTGGACAATATTCCACTAATGGTTGAAAATGTTCAATCTATATAACACAATTACTAAGAATATATGCCAGATAAACAAAGGGGAAAAAAAGTCATTCAAAAATATCAATAATAAAAATATATAATAGTAGATACAGATTGACTGGTATTTTATAGAGACAAATATTTGTTTTTCTACTTATTGTGTTCTAATATTTGATAAAAATTTAGTGTCTATTAAATGTTGTAAAGTAAAAATTCTGCTTGTATCTTTTTTCTGAAAAATCATGTTATCTTGACATTTTATTTTTTAAATAAATCTTTATTGTTCAGTTTATTATAGATGTTCTTCTTTTTTTTCTCTCCCACAGCTCCCCCCCACCTGCTTTTCCCCCCCCCCCTCAGCCCATCCTCTTACCCCTCCACCACTGTGCTTATCCATAGGTGTAAGATTTTTGTCCAATCTCTTCCTGCACCCCTCACTCCTATTTTCCCCTGAGAATTGTTAGTACATTCCCACTCTATAACCCTAATTCTATTATAATCACCAGTTTATTCTGTTCATTGGATTTTTTTATTCACTTGATTTTTAGATTCACTTGTTGATAGGTATGTATTTGTTATCACTTTGTTGTTCATAATTTGTATCATTACCTTTTTATTCTTCTTCCTCTTCTTAAAGAAAACCCTTCAGCATTTCATGTAATTCTGGTTTGGTGGTGATGAACTCCTTTAGCTTTTTCTTATCTGTGAAGCTCTTTATCTGCCCTTCAATTCTGAATGATAGCTTTGCTGGGTAGAGCACTCTTGGTTGTAGGTTCTTGCTATTCATCATGTTGAATATTTCCTGCCACTCCCTTCTGGCCTGCATAGTTTCTGTTGAGAAATCAGCTGACAGTCATATGGGTACTCCCTTGTAGGTAAGTAACTGTTTTTCTCTTGCTGCTTTCAAGATTCTCTCTTTGTCTTTTGTCCTTAGCATTTTAATTATGGTGTGTCTTGGTGTAATCCTCTTTGGATTCCTTTTTTTTTTTTTTGTGTGGTTCTGTGCATTTCCTGGACTTGTAAGCCTATTTCTTTCAGCAGGTGGAGGAAGTTTTCAGTCATTATTTCTTCAAATAGGTTTTCAGTATCTTTCTCTCTCTCTTCTTCTAGCACTTTCGTAATTCTGATGTTGGTATGCTTGAAGTTGTCCCAGAGGCTCCTTACAATATCTTCACATTTTTAAACTCTTTTTTCTTTTTGTTTTTCTGTTAGGGTATTTTTTGCTTCCTCATATTTCAGATCTTTGATTTGACTCTTGGGGTCCTCTAGTCTGCTTTTGAATTTCTGTATATTATTCTTTATTTTAGACAGTGCATGCTTAATTTCTGACTGGTCCTTTTTCATTTTTTTGACATTCTCATTAAGATCTTTGAAGGACTCACTAAGTTTCTCAGAGTTCTCAATAAGTTTGTCAGTGGTTTGTAGAAGATTCTTGAATAACCTTATAAATGTAGTTTTGAATTCTATGTCAGTCATTTGCTTTCCTCCATTTCTTTCATTCGTGACATGTTTCTTGGTCTCCACATCTTGGCTGCTTCCCAGTGTTGATGGAGTGGCTTTGTGTGCTAGTTGTCCTTAGGGCCCAGTAGCTCTTCCTCCCCAATCACCTGAGGTGGACATTCTTTGTGCCCCCTTTTGTGGGCTGGGTTCACAGTCTTGTTGTAGTTAATCCTTGATTGCTATTGGTACATTGGGAGGAATTGACCTCTAGGCCAATTGACTGTGAGGATTAGCTGTGTCTATTAATGGAAGAACTGCTGTATTGGAGACACCCCTATTGGGCAGAACTTGCTTTAGTGGGATTTTGGTGTCACCGAGTCTGCAACTTGAGTGTATCACTTATGTATGTGAGGAATTGAAATCTGGGGTTGTCTCACACTGACCTCTAGGTACACTGGTTCCTGGATCTCCAAGGAGGTGCAAGTCAGCTAGTGGCTGAGGCCACTCAGCAGGACCTATAGGGAGCTCTGCAGATTTCTCCTCTTTGTTTGGAGTTTGGAAGATTTGGAGTTGGTTTTTCTTTGCTTGGAGTTTGGAAGTTTTGGAGTTGTCTGACCCAGCTGCAATTTGTTAGGTTAAGCTGCCAGAGGGCAGGCCTTTCATATGCAAAAGTCACCACACAGCTGCGTGGGTTTGTAAATTGGGTGGGGTGGAGTCGCAGGGAGTCACTAGGCTAGGGCAATGTAAACAGCAATGGCTGCCACTCAGCCCTCTCTGCTGCTTTCTGTTCAGTGTCCTGTGTTCCGAACCCCAGCACAGTAAACAATGATTCCAGTGCACAACTCTGCCAGAGAGCCACCCTCCCTTTCTGACCCGATGGCAGACAGTCCAGTTTCTCTCTGTATGAGTCTGGGTCCCCAGAATCTCACCAGAAACTGAAGTTCAGAGAATTGTGAACTTGTAACTCTCTCCCAATTGAAAACAATAGGGCAAGCCAGCTCAATTCACCTGCGTCTCCATACCTCTGCTTTTCTGAGCCTCTGCACATCCAACCAGGTCTGGATGCACTTTTTTCTTTCCTTCTAGTTGTATAACTTTCACTCCACCAACTTTCCCATGGTTCTGGGGGATAGTTGTTTTGTCTTTTAGTTGTAGTTTTGGTATGGTTGTGAGAGACAGCACATACAGATGTATACCTTATGCCACCATCTTGGTTCCTCCTATCTTGACATTTTAATCTTAGAAAACTTTAAAAGGGGCATTCTCTCAAATTTGTACTACTTCAATAAAAAAGATTATTTTACAAAAATCACTGAAAACTATTAAATGGAATTAAGAAAGTCAAATAGACCCATAGAAAGGTAAACATTTTTTAAAATTAAAGATCAACTAACTAACACCAATCTTATTTTTTGAAATTTAATCTAAATTATCATTGTATTTGCATTTTATGCATTTTAGATGACACAAGGCTTCCCATTTAACAATAAGCAGTAATTTCTCCTTTTATATTGAACTTAAAAGGCATTTAACACTGATGATAGTAAGCCTACAATGTCATATATTTTGAGAAGACAATATTAGGATTTTTTTTAACTCTTCTATGAATACTTATAAAGATATCACAGATACATATTTTTTCTTAAAAAACATAATTTTTATGATGATTATCTGAATGTTTTGAAAGGACACACTTTAATGGTTGTGATTTTCTGATACAAAAGTTATTAAAATCTTAAATAAACCAACATGTTACGACCTGTTGTCTATTCCTTAAGGCAATATAAAAAGATCCAAGGAAAATACTACAATGGGAGAGAAATCCAAGATGGTGGTATAGGTAAACACCTATACTGCTGCCTCACACAACAATTTCAAAACTACAACTAAAAGACAGAACTGACATCATCCAAAACCACAGGAAAGCTGGCTGAGTGGAAGTTCTACAACTAGAGGGAAAGAGAGGGGCTCACAGAGACCCAGAGGAGCTGTAAAAAGCTGAGGTATGGAGACACGCGTGAGGAGAGAGCGGGTGCCGGAGTACCTGGCTGGTTTTCTCTGGCGGGAGGGAAACGGAGACTCTCAAAGGCATTGAACCCCTTGTCCTGCGACACTAAACCCCAGATCCAGCCAAAACTCATACGGGGTGAGTTTGGACTGTGAAAAGGGAGAAGTGCACGGAAATTTAGGGGAGTTGCAAAGGATCAGAGGTCTGGTCACGCACGGCACCACGCGGAGGACAGATTGCTGATTGTGCAGCAGGCTTTCACGAGTGGGCGGGAGACAGACCCTCCGAACTGTGCCACTTCTGATCCCACTAAGCCCCTGTTTTGGGCGAAACCCTGGAGACCTAGACTCGTGTGGGCCTGGTTCGCAGGGGAGCCGGAAAGGCAGCGGTTAGAGGCACTGCGGGCGCGTGCACAAGGACCGCTCCAGCCATTACACAGTCACGTGAGACTCAGGGGCCGTGGAGGGCGGGGCCGACTGGAAGGCAAGGCGATCCCTTAAGCCCTGAAACTCCACCCCTCCCAAGCTCAACCGAGGCTTCTTCGGCTGAATCCAGCACAGAAGTTTCCCCAACACAGTGAAAATGCCGAGACAAGGGAAGGGATTACAAGCAAAAGAAATGGAGGAAAAAAAACGACTGGATATAGAGTTCAAAACCACGCTTATAAGGTTTTTCAAGAATATGCTAGAAAAGATGGATAAATTTAGTGAGACCCAAGAGGAGATGATAAATACACTGACTGAAATAAAAACTATTATACAGAGTACTAACAGCAGACTAGAGAAAGGCAAGGATCAAGTCAAAAATTTGAAATATAAAGAAGCAGAAAACATTCAACTGGAAAAGCAAGAAGAGAAAAGAATCCAAAAATGTGAAGATAATGTAAGGAGCCTCTGGGACAGCTTCAAGCATACCAACATCAGAATTGTGGGGGTGCCAGAAGAAGAGAGAGAGCAAGATACTGAAAACCTGTTTAAAGAAATAATGACTGAAAACTTCCCACATCTGGTAAAAGAAATAGACTTACAAGTCCAGGAAGCACACAGAACCCCAAAGAAAAGGAATCCAAAGAGGACTACACCAAGACACATCATAATTAAAATGCCAAGAGCAAAAGAGAAAGAGAGAATATTAAAAGCAGCAAGAGAAAAACAGTTTATTACCTACAAGGGAGCACCCATACGACTGTCAGCTGATTTCTCAACAGAAACGATGCAGGCCAGAAGGGAGTGGCAGGAAATATTCAACGTGATGAATAACAAGAACCTACAACCAAGAATAATCTATCCAGCAAAGCTATCATTCAGAATTGATGGGCAGATAAAGACCTTCACAGAGAAGAAAAAGCTAAAGGAGTTCATCAACTCCAAACCAGTATTATATGAAATGCTGAAAGGTACCCTTTTAGAAGAGGAAGAAGAAAAAGGTAAAAGACAAAAAATTATGAACAACAAATACACATCTATCAACAAGTGAATCTAAAAATTAAGTGAATTAAAAATCTGATCAACAGAATAAACTGGTGAATATAATAGAATCAGGAGCACAGAAAGGGAGTAGACTGATAATTCTCAGGAGGACAAAAATCATAAAGCATCAAACAGACTGTGAAATTATAGCAGAAAGATTAAAGTTAGGTGAGGTAAATAAGTGATCAATCAAAGGACTTGTATGCATGCATATAAGCATAACCAATGATCACAGACACTGGGGGGTCGGGGTACGCCTGGGAGGGAGGGGGGCAATGGGGAGATATGTATAAAAAATTAATAAAAATTAATTTAAAAAAAAAGAAAATACTACAATGGGCCTTTTATGATTGTTCTGTCCATTACTTAGTGAATGCTTTAATACTTCTCCAAAACAAACACTTTTTCAGAAGGATGAGTTATGCATCCTTCATTACGATGAGCACTTATATATTTTCCTTAATGCACAACTTCAAGGTAACCAAATTACTGAATTATATTTATGAGGAACAAAATAAACATATTGTGTGTAAAGAAGATAAAAACTAAGTTTTACACAACTGCTGTTTCACTATTTTGGAAAAGTTACTTCATGCGAAAGTCATTGAATATGAAATCACTGGCATCTTTACTGAAACCCAGCACTTCCTGCACAAAAAAAAGCAGTAAATCAATCTAAGAGAGTGAGGGGAAGCAAAGCAGGCATATAACATCTGTTGAGTAATTTATGCATCTGGCCTAAGGAAAGGGTTTCCTATTTTCATAAAAGACAGTTTTACCAGACTGTTTGTGGGAATAAAGATAGACCTTTACAACAAATCTTTTAATAGATGGCAAAGGAACTGAAGATAAAGTGTATTTGTATCATTTTTTATATATAAGATAGAAGATTCATCCTATGGAACACAATTTCGCCCACACAGTGTTGATTAATGGGCCAGTGTCACCTAAGACTTGAGTCTGTGTCTTAGGCTGGACTACAGGTAGTTCTAACTTGGGCACATGAGACCTTTTCACAGGCATGCTCATGTGTGTGACATAATGTCCCCAAAACACATAGTAAGATACATAATATTCATAGAGATCATAAAAGTAGCAAATAAAATGTTATGAGAAATAAGCCCATTGTTACATAAGGAAATTGGGAAAGGTTTGTTTTAAGTAAAATATTCAGTTTTAAAAATAAATCTAATCATTAAAGAATGGGGGAGGAGAACTTTACAAGTTAGGGGAAAATTCTAAACAAGTGTTAACAGACTACAAGATCAATCAATATGTAGCATCAGTTTGACATTTTAAGTGTGTTTTCCATTAAAATATATTTAATAACAGAAGAGGAAGCCTGTGGTGGTAATTTATTATACTTTATACTCACTGCCACCCCTAAAGAAAAACATTGACCAACATTGAATATCTACCAGGTAGAGACAGTTAAAATATCTAAAATTACAGAACACAAAGACTAACATGACTCTTTTACACAGACAAGGGATAAATGAATGATGTATTTTTTTCATATTCAATATGTGACAGACTTTTAACTATACATTCTAGAGGTGACATAGAAAACCTCATCTATTTATTCTGCCTTTAGAGACATGGGTATAGAACCTTGACGTTACATGAAAATTTATGAAATGGGTAGAATCATGAGAGAGACATTTTAGGGACATATGGGAAAATACCTTAAGAACAACAATAGGATCATTTGTGATGGTATGTTGCTCAGACTTTAGGAAAGTTTCAAAGTTTTGTCACAAAAAAAAAAATCACTGAGGCTTTCAAAGGAAAACAATTACAAGTCAGACTATGAGGGTATCAATAATATATCTGGGTTTAGGATAATTAAATGTATATTGAGAGTAGTCAATTTTTTTAATTGAACACCAGTAAAAACCATGATTTTGAGTATAACATAAATAGAAGCAAAATGTATTTGTTATATAAAATATAGCTTTTAAAAAGAAATCATCACTTCCATGCCCCCAGCAAAATAGAGGAATACCACTTTAACCCATCTCCCTTACCGAAAACAATGAACAAAATCTAACTTGCTGAGGATTCTGAAGGTACTATGAAATAATGGATTGTGGAGAGGAGTCAAAACTTGAAGACTCCTCAGAGAAAGAAGAAGTAAGTTACTTTTTCTTCCCTTCCTTTTCACTCATGATTTTGACCCATAGTGGACCCTAATTGCAGCAGTGCAAGCAACCTTATTGTGATGTTTAACCTGCTAAGAGAAGCTGTATTTTCTGGGAAGAGTAATTTGAAAAAGGGGTTAGTCTCGTGCTGAGGCTGAGGCTGAAACCCTCGCGCTGAGGCTGAGGCTGAGATCCTCGTGCTGAGGCTGAGGCTGAGACCCTCGTGCTGAGACTGAGGCACCGAGACCCTCGTGCTGAGGCTGAGGCTGAGCGGTGCATCCTCGGCTCTCAAGCCACCAGGGCACCTGCCCTCTGGGCATCCGGTGCGGCTCGGGCCGGGCCGGACCTGCAGGAGCGAGCGCCGGCGCTGGTTCCCTTAACCCCTGTGACCCCGCGGCCCCCCGCCCCCCCCATGTGTGTGTGCTGCCGCTGTGGCAGCAGGAGGAGGTGTGCTTCAGGCCTGCGGACTGAAGAGTCACTCACGGCGGAGCCCGCGGAGGACTTGCTGCTCCAGACCCACCCGTGACTGATAATTCTCAGGGGGAAAGGGGTGAGGGGTATACAGGGAGAGACTGGACAAAAATCATACACCTATGGATGAGGTCAACGGGAGGGAGGGAAGGGTGGGAGCTGGGTGGAGGGGTGCTATGGAGGGGAAAAAAGAAAAACAAATGTAATAATCTGAATAATAAAGATTTAATTAAAAAAAAGAAAAAAAGAAAAAGAAAAAGGGGTTAGTGTTGGTTAGAGAGTACAGGAAGGTTCTGGTGAAAAGAGAACAGAGTAATGAAATTATGCAATTCTGTCTGTAAAATTATACAAGTCAGAAAATCAACCAGGATAAAGTACAGTGGTACCTTGAGATACGAGTGCCCTAACATACGAGATTTTTGAGATACGAGCCATCCAGTGAGTGATTTTTTGCTTTGAAATACGAACAACATTTGAGATACGAGTAATCACGTGGATTGGCCGGCTGCACACAACCCACCAGTTTACCATGACTCCAGCGTCTCATAGTTTCCCACGCCTCAGTCAGTGTGCTTGTTTACCTCGTTGTCGAAGCATCTTTTGTGCATTTACATACTTTATCACATTTCTTTTTATAACCATGGGTCCAAAGAAAGCGAGTGGAAAGGTCAGTGCTCAGAAGAGGATGATGTCTATTGAATTAAAGCGTGAAATCATAGAAAAATATGAGCAAGGTGTGCGAGTGGTTGACTTGGCCAGGCAATACGGGCCTAGTACTTCAACGATATGCACTGTGCTTAAACAGGAGGAGTCGATAAGGGCGTTACAATAATTTCTAAGCTCCGTAGCTCTCTCCATGAAAAGATGGAGAATCTACTGATGGTGTGGGTGATGGAGAAGCAGCTTAAAGGAGATACATTAACAAAGGGCATCATATGTGAGAAGGCGCGAGCGATTTACGGTGATTTGCTGGAGCAGACCCCACACACTTCCACGGACGAAGCATTGAAAGACTCATTTAAAGCCAGTAGAGGCTGGTTTGATAACTTCAGGAAAAGGTCCAGCATTCACTCCATGCTCAGGCATGGTGAGGCAGCAAGTTCAAATGTGAAGGCAGCTGAGGATTACCTCAAAACTTTTTCCGAACTGATAGAAGCCCAAGGATATATCACCCAGCAAGTCTTCAACTGTGATGAGACAGGGCTTTTCTGGAAGAAGATGCTGAATAGGACTTATATAACAGCAGAGGAGAAGGCGATGCCAGGCCACAAACCCATGAAGGATAGGCTAACTCTCCCACTGTGCGCCAATGCGAGTGGCGACTGCAAGATCAAGCCTCTGCTCATACACCACTCGCAAAACCCCAGAATCTTTAAGTCACATAAGATTTTAAAAGATAAACTGCAAGTTATGTGGAGGGCAAACCCGAAGGCATGGGTGACCAGGCAGTTCTTTGTGGAGTGGGTAAATCTGGTTTTCGGCCCTTCTGTTAAGAAATATCTACAGGAAAACAACCTAACCAAGCAAACCCTCCTCGTCCTCGACAATGCTCCTGCTCACCCACCGAACCTCGAAGATGAACTCCTCGAAGAGTTCAAGTTTATAAAGGTTGTCAACCTACCTCCCAACACCACTCCTATCCTGCAGCCCATGGATCAGGAGGTGATTTCTAATTTTAAAAAGCTGTACATCAAGCACCTGTTCCGGCTCTGCTTTGAGGTGATGGAGAACACAAACCTCACCCTTTGAGAGTTCTGGAAGAACCACTTTAACATGGTGATATGCCTCAGAATTATTTATCAGGCCTGGCTGGGTGTTACAAGGATGACTTTGACCTCTGCATGGAAGAAGCTGTGGCCTGAGGCCGTAGCCCAAAGGACCTTTGAAGGATTCGAACCCGAGGTGCCAGTGGAGGAGGAGATAGTGTCTCTGGGAAAATCCATGGGCCTGTAGGTGGATGAGAGAGACATGAATGAGCTCGTTGAGGAGCACTCTCTGGAACTCACCACGGAGGAGTTACAAGAGTTGCAGTCTCAGCAACATGCAGAGGTTCTCCAAGAAATTGTTTTCAAGGAGGAGCCAGAGGTGGAGGAGATCTCTACAAGTGAGATAAAGGAGATCTTAGGAATGTGGGAGAGGGTGTCACACTTCATGGAAAAGAAACACCCCAAAAAAGTTGCTACTGGTTGTGCATCGGGGCTGTTCAATGAAACTTGCCTCAACCATTTCAGAAACATTCTGAAAGGAAGGAAGAGGCAAACCTCGTTGGACACATTTTTTTTTAAATCGGCCAAAAATGCAAAGATGGGTAGCAATTCAGTTCAGTGAAGATTAATTAAGTTACATTCAGTTTAGGGATAAAATGTAGCATTAAGCATGTAACGAGTAGGTAAATACGCTTTATAAAACCAGTTTATTCCTTTACATTCTCTCTTATTATGTTTTTATACAATATTTGTCATTTATAAATACATTTTTCTTATTCAAAACACGTAACAAGAACAACTGGGGTGGCATTTTGGGGGCTGGAACGGATTAACGGCATTTCAATTAATTTCAATGGGGAAATTTGCTTTGAGATACGAGCAACTTGATATATGAGCAAGGTTACACACGAATTAAACTCATATCTCGAGGTACCACTGTACTTATAACAGCATCAACTAGCGGATTAAAAAATAACTATTGAATACTCCCCACACAACAGCAGGAGATAAAATATTTTCAAGTGTACATTGAACTTCCACCAAGAAAGATAATAATCTCTGTCAAAAACAAAACACCTCTACATATTTAAAAGACAAAACAAAACAAAAATCATACAAAGCATATTTTCTTACCATAAAAAAATTGAAGAAAATAACCAGACAGAAAGATATCTTAAAAATCTACAAATATTTAGAAATTAGAGATCACATATCTCTATAATCCACAGGTCAATAAGGAAGCCATAAGTATTAGGGGAAAAAAACTGAATAAGCGAAAAACTGAAAAACTTTTGAAATGTTATATTAGGAAGAGATCTCAAATCAATTGCATGGTCTTTTACTTTGAGAAGCTAGAAAAGGAAAAGTTAATTCATAGTAAGCAGGAAGGAAAAAGTAAATCTGAAACTAGAAATTAATGAACTTGAAAACAAAAATAATATAAACACTTACTGGAAGTAACTTTGTTTTTCAAATAAATCAGGAAAAAATGGTAAACTCTAAGCAGAATAAGATGAGAAAAGCATAAATTACCAGTGACAAAATAAAGAGTAACATGGACTCAAAACATAGACTTTAAACGTATACATTTGGCAACATTGATGATACTAAATTCTTAGACATCAATTAGAAACATTTATTCAAAAAGAAATAGATGTTTTGATTATACTATACTTATTAAGATATGAATTTTTAGTTTTCAAACTTTAACAAAGAAAACTTAAGCCCAGATGTCTTCATTGCCAAATTATACCAAATATTTGATAAAAAATATCATTTCTATAGAAACTACCAAAATTCAATAAGAGAAAATACTTTACAACTCATTTTTTATGCCAGTGTTCCCCAATGTTAAAACCTGAAAACTTTATTATAATAAAATTGTAGATCCATGCACACAAAAACAAATGAATATTTATCAATAAAATTTTAACAAATTGAATCCAATGATATAGAAAAATGATAAAAAAAATCATGAACAAGTTTGGTTTATCATATAAATGCAAGATTAAATCAATATTTGAAAGTCAATGAATATAACTCATCATATGAACATATTAAAAGTGCAGAAGCATTGATTATTCCAATGGGTGCAAGAAAACTATTTGCTAAAATTCAATATTCATTTCTTATTAGAAATAAAAAAAAAAACACCTCTCAGCAAATAGCCATAGAAGCAAATATCCTTAATCTGATAAAGGACATATATAATAAAACTAGATCTAACATTATACTTAGGAATAAACTATTTTAACATCAAGAATATCCACAATCACCAGTCATATTTGAGTTAGCTTTTTTCACTCTATTCTTACTTAAATTTTGGGGAGTAACATTGGTTAATAAAATTTTATAGGTTTTGAAGTTTATAATTTTACGATGCATCATCTGTAAATTGCATTGTTTGCCCACCATCCAAAGTCAAATCTTTTGTCACCATATATTCAATCCCCTTTACCCTCCCAACTTCCTTCCCTCTGGTAACCATCATATTGTTGTCTATGACTTTTGTTTGTTTTTCTTATTTGTTCATTTGTTACTTTCAGGTTTATATCTCACATATGAGTGAAATTATATGTTTTTAACATTTTTTGTTTGACTTATTTTGTTGAGCATGATATTTTTAATCCATGTTGTCACTAATAGTAGTATTCCATCTTTTCTTATGGCTGAGTAGTATCCCATTGTACATATGTATCATGTTTTCTTTATCCAATCATCTTTTGAGAGATGCAAACCATAGTTGCCACATATTTTTCATGAGTCTGTTCAATAATCATGAGCTTTGAGAACATTACCCTAATAGCCTACTGACCACAAATAACTGTTTGACACCCAGCGTATATAATTGTTGCGATAATTCAAGTAAATTCTCCTTTGTCTGAGAAATCTTTAAATCAATAGATTTTGCCTTATATATCTCTATTTATTAATTAATTTTGGTGCACAAAATTCATAAATGGGGTTTGTCCCTCAGCCCAGCCTGCACCCTCTCCAATCTGGGACCCTTCAAGGGATGTCCGACTGCCCGTTTAGGCTGGGATAGGGCCTAAACGGGCAGTCAGACATCCTTCTCATAATCCAGGACTGCTGGCTTCCAACTACTCACTTGCCAGATTGTCCTTAACTGCTTCTGCCTGCCAGCCTGATCACCCTCTTACCACTCCCTTGTTAGCCTGATCAATGCCTAACTGCTCCCCTGCTGGCTCGATTGCCCCTAAATGCCCTCCCCTGCCAACCCAGTCACCCCTAACTGCCCACTCCTGCTGACCTGATCACCCACAACTGCCCTACCCTGCAGACCATCTTGTGGTGTCCATCTTGTGTCCACATGAGGCAGCCATCTTTGACCACATGGAGGCAACGGTCTTGTGTGTTGGAATTACAGTCAATTTGCATATTACTCTTTTATTAGATAGGATTTACTTTGAGAATAGCAAAGTTTCCACAAATATTTATTACGATATATAGATGTATATAAATGAATGGATGCTTGAAAGAATACATGAATTAAAAAAAAATTCTAAAACTTATTATTTAATACTGTAGAACACAAACCTTAATGTGCATTGGAATCACATGAATGACCTATTAAAACATAGAATTTATGATTCAGAAGTCAGAAGTTGATTCTTAAAAACATATATTTCTAACAAGGTCCCAGAAATACTGATGCTGCTAGTTCATGGACCACATTTAGACAATATTTGGTTTAAAAGAATTAGTCTACAATGGTGAAAATATTAAACCATCATGATATGGTGTAAATAAATTCCTGTGTTAAAAATTGACTTACTGTCTTAAAAATCTTAAATCACTTAAAATATAGTATGCTTAGAAAAAAATGCAACCAAGTATTCCTTAAAACACTTAAAGTTAAATATTACTAACCTTTTTTTTTACACATTTGTTTTCTTCTTTTTTCTTTTCAATTTTTCAATTCTAAGAAGAAGCAGAAAGTATAATAAAATCAACAGTTTATGCTCCTCACCTAACCCATTCACCAAAAGATAACACTTTACTTTTGTCCAGAATTGAAAAGATTTGCCTATTATTTTCTTCTCTTTCTCTTCCTCTTTCTCTCTCACACACAAATACATGTGTACATACACAAATATTCATTTTTCACTGAATAAAAAATTAAATTTCAGGCATCAGGCTACTCAGGTACTTCATGCTTAAATATACACAAATGCATTTCCTAAGGTAAAGAACTTTCCCATACATAATCACAAAAACTACAATGGCATCTGAAAAATGCAATATTGACACACACTACTAATTTGTACTATATTTTCCATTTTTAAGTTTTCCCAAGTTTTTTACTCACATTTTAAAAATATTCATTTAATATCATGAAAATATCAAGTATTGTTTCCATTAACAAAACCACTCTGAAGTTGAAAAGAATTGAATAATGGCTGAATGGAAGCTTTTAACGTGGTTTGTTGTAATTTATTAAAATTCAAACTATTTCATCTTTGTTACCCATTTTTATTTGGTCTCATAAGCTTATGATTGATCATGTGAAGGTAGAGATATTATGTTATGAATGTTTTATTATTTCTTATCATTGAAAGGGGAAATGTGACAAAATGAGATTAAGTAAGAAAATATGATATTCATTAGTAGAATAAAATGGTGAATACTAGTCTATTGCCACGGGAAGATTAAATTTCTTCCAAAGATATTTTTGCTTTTTATAATATTACGATAACTTTAAGAGGCATTTTATATTCCAAAATATAGTTATCTGTTATAAAAATCATCACCAGCCCTAGCCAGTTTGGTTCAGTGGATAGAGAATCAGCCTATGGACTGAAGGGTCCCATGTTTCATTCCAGTCAAGGGCACATGACTCATTGTGGGCTGTGGGCTTGATCTCCAGTGTGGGCAGTGCAGGAGGCAGCTGATCAATGATTCTCTCACATCATTGATGTCTCTCTCTCTCTCTCTCTCTCTCTCTCTCTCTCTCTTTCTTTTTCTCTCTTTTCCTCTCTGAAATCAATAAAAATGTATTTGAAAATTTATCTCAAAAAATAGATTAATGTAGGTAAACCAAATAATAAATAGAATAGGAATTATTGCATTATTTATATATTGACTATAAAGAAACAGTGAAAAGCATTAACTTTTTGAACAATTTAGACTGCCAAAATTTAAATGCCATCAAACTAAAATTACCAGAAATGTTTCTTGAATATGTTACTTCTTCAACAAAGCCTGAGTGATTCACTTATAGTTCCAATTCATAGGTTCACACTTGTTCATATTTTATGAAGAGACGGCCAACGATTAATCAAATTTTAACAGCTGTCATAGTACTGAGAAATGGTATGGAGAAGTACAACAATGCATAATAAATACCAGAAGAAAATATTTTAAGTATACATTACTGGTAAACAGTAAAGAATTATAGAAAAACTCTATAATTTGACATCATCATTTGACTTTAATATGTAATAAAATCATATTCATCTAAAATAATATTTTAGAAGTTAGCCTTCTCTAGGAAGAAATTTTACTTGGCCTAAAATTAATTATCATAGAAAAAATTGAAAGCCAAATCATAATCCAATAGCAATCAAAAGAGCATGAATCATATGATTTTAGGTTTGATTAGGGTCCTTCAGATGGTTAAGTATAAATCCTCAAATTTGATAAGAGGAAAGTACTCACATTTCTAGGGTAACATTAGAAGACAATAAGTAACAATCCAGATTTAATTATAGCTACTGCTCTTCCCAGGAGACTAACATTCATAATAAGTTGATTGTTTTATTTTAGAAATCCTTGAATTTATGCATGTTAGTTTTGTATCCTACTATGAGTTTAATCATATGGTTCTTAGCTTCTTCTGACTGACATATTTCACTTAGCATAATGTTCTCAAGGTTCATCCATGTTTTTGCACATGGTGCTATTTCATCCTTCCTTATGGCTGAGTAGTATCCCACATCTTCTTTATCCAGTCCTCTCTCGCAGGACACTTTGGTTGTTTCCAAGTCTTGGCCATTGTGAATAAGGCTGCAATAAACATAGGGGTGCATATATCTTTGCAAATGCATGATTTCAAGGAGTGGGGTTGCTGGATCATATGGTAGCTCTATCATTAATTTTTGAGGAATCTCCAGACTGCTTTCCATAATAGTTATACCAGTCTAAACTCCCACCAGCAGTGAGTGAGGGTTCCCTTTTTACCACAACCTCTCCAGCAATTGATATTTGCTTATCTTATTGATAATGGCCACTCTTAACAGGTGTGAGGTGGTATCTCTTGTAGTTTTGATTTGCATTTCCCTAATTACGAGTGAAATTGAACATCTTTTCATATATCTTTGGGTTGTTTATATGTCTTCTTGGGTGAGCTGTATTTTCAGGTTCTCTGCCCACTTTTTTATTGGGTTGCTTGTTTGGTGTTGAGTTTTATGAGTTTTTTATATATTTTTGAAATTAAACCTTTGTCAGAGCTATTGTTTGTAAATATTATCCCCATATGGTTGTTTGCCTCTTTGTTTTGTTGTCAATGTCTTGTTGTGCAGAAACTTTTTAATCTGATATAGTTTCATTCATTTGTTTCTGCCTTTGAGGTCAAGTTCATAAAGTCTTTTCTGTGACCCAGGTTCATAACTTTGGTACTAATATTTTATTCTGTGTAACTTATTGTTTTAGGCCTTATATTTAGGTGTTTGATCCATTTTGAATTAATTTTTGTACATGGGAACAAACTGTAATCCAGTTTCATTCCTTTGCATGTGGCTTTCCAGTTTCCCAGCACCATTTATTGAGGAGACTTATTTTTATTCCATTGTGCATTTCTGACTTCTTTTTCGTAAATTATCTGTCCATACACATGTGGTTTTATAGCTGGGCTTTCTATTCTTTTCCATTGATCTAGTTGCCAGAGGGAAGGGACAATCAGGGGTCCTAATACAAGGTGACAAGAGAAGACTTTTGTTGGTGGACAATATACAGATCTTATAACATAGAAACCCGTATCTGAAACCTATATGTTCACATTGGCCAATGTTATCCCAGCCAATTTAACAACAACAACAAAAATTTTTGTAATGGTCACACACAAAAAGAAAGCATTGAGAATTGAGATCAAAAGGACATTCACTGAAAAAAAATAGCTGAGGAAGTAATTCAAGCAACATACATATTTATAAGTTAGTGAAAAGTTAAGGATTCTGAAGAATGATAGCCAGAGGTTTGCTTTACTTAAAATACCAAATACCAGTGAATGTGGGTGGTCTTCTGAGGAAATGTAAAATTTGGATAATGAACAACAAATGTTTGTCATATTCTTAAGTGCATCAGGATTCAACAGTTTAAAATATGGAAGAACAATTTATTATAGTAAGATAAAATTATTTCTTTTAAAGAAAAAAATGGTGTCCTAGAAATTGTCTAATATTCTGAGTAGAATCTTCCTAGTTTTTTTTTAATGAAATTTACTGCTATTTTTTTTAATCTCAAAAATATTAGGAAATGGGAAAAATAATGTTAATCAAAATATATATTTCCTTCTGAATATTTTTCAGAACTCAGTTAAACCTACCATCTGTGTTTACAGTTGCATTTAGTGAAAAATTTGCTAAATACTTTAAATATATACATATATATAGTATATGATACATATTATACAGATTTAAACATCTATATGATATACAATATCATACATACACACACACACACACATCAGGTGTGTCATAAAACTACTACATACAAAGAGACTGATCATTTCATTGCTTCATTGATTTTGTTCCTACAGAACCCTAGAGGCATCTTCACATTTAATAGCTTGTTGTACTGCAGGATGACTGAATAGCAGCTTGCCCTTCTTGTATAAAACCTTAGAGGCATTTTAGCAACTAAAATCTCTTAACAGCAACTTCTAAACTTTGATTTATTCACTGCCAAAATCATTCAGTTAAGACTTCATTCATCTTATTTGGTTGGTCCAATTTCTTTGGATAAAAATAAAAGTAGTTCTCTGAAATTTCCTTTGAAAATTATAAATATGCAGCAAGTTCATTTCTTTTGTCAGATGTTGTTGTGAATAAAAACTTAGCTACTAGCAGACTGTATAACCAAGACACTTCAGTGACCAAAACCACTACAAAGTTGGCTACCACCTTCATACCTTGGGGCATTTATTTAGAGGAGCTGACAAGCAGTAGAAATAGCCTTCCCTATATTTCTCAAAGACCAAAGGAAAGAGGAATTAAGAAATCCATTTATGGTTTATTTAGGAAAATGACATAAAAGTTAAGTGTTTATCTTAATTAATACTATCCAAATCAAGCTATTATTACAGTGTCTTGATAGTTATTTTATGAGATTGAACAAAATATTATTCATAAATGCATTTTAATTTATTAATTGTCCCTACTATATATTTTCATAATGTAAGCTAAACCTTGTTTGAATTTAAAACATTTTCCAATAGGATGTCTTTTGATAAGAGATGATATTTGGTGCTCATTTCTTTTTGTTGTTGTTTGTTTACTGTTGTTTTCTGATGGCTAGCATAGGGTACAGCAGTGGTCAGCAAACTGCTGCTCACGAGCCACATGCAGTTCTTTGGACCCCTGAGTGTGGCTCTTCCACAAAAAGCAACGTGTGAGGCACACATATAGTGCAATTGAAACTCCGTGGTTCATGTGCAGAAGTCGGTTTTCGGCTCTCAAAAGAAATTTCAATTGTTGTACTGTTGATATTTGGCTCTGTTGACTAATGAGTTTGCCGACCACTGGTGTAGAGCATATAGAAGAAATGCAATGCAAATCTTTGATTGAATTTGCAGCAAAATAAAAGTATTACCCATGTTTAGAAGCAAGAGGAGTAGGAGAAAGAGAAGGGGAAAGAAAAGGAGGAAAAAAGAGGAGTGGGAGGGGAGAAAATAATTCCTGACACTACTAACTAAATTTATTTTCCTTCCAATTATTTTCTGATAGACAAAAATAAGCCTATTTTTTACTGTGTTATTAGTTCAAATAAAGACACTAATACCTCAAAAAAAAAATACAGCAGAAAAATGTTTTCATTCTCTTCCCCATTGCTATTGGTTGCTATTTTTTCTTCCCCTAAATGAGCAATATGGGAAGTGGTGCTATTGTTCTTATCAGTTATTTCGATATTACTGGAATATTTTTTTTACAATGAAATAGTACTACCAGTAGAGAAATAAAAGTTGTAAGATGTCAAAGTTAGGGTGATCCATGAATTGCTCTGCAAAATTATTGTTTATGTTCTAGAAATGCAAACTTCACAGTACAGACTTTTCTCTGTTTTTCTGGTGTGACAAATTTTCAATAAACATTATTTATATAAAGTCATTTCCTAGACACTATTTTTTTCTGATATTGTTTTCCCTTATTCAAATTTGTTATTTGGTCTGTATAATTTTATTATATACTCTGGTAATACAGATGTTGTAAATATAATGAATACCATGAATATCATAAATAAACTGCCTTATTAATTACTCATTCACCATGGTGTTAATCTCTATGTAGAACATGAAAAGTTGCTGATGTATATATACTGAGTGGCCAGATTATTATGATCTCTTAACACATAATAATCTGGCTACTCAGTGTATATCCTATATAATAAAAGGCTAATATGCAAATTGTCAACTCGAAAAGGAGTTCGACCAGCAAGCAGGCCAACCAACCACCCATGTCCTGCCCCCTGGACCCCACCTATGCATAAATTCATGCAACAGGCCTTTATTACACACACACACACACACACAGTGGCCAGATTATTCTGCATTCCAAGATCATAATAATCTGGCCACTCAGTATATATGCTAACAATAGCTCCAACGAAGGTTTCATATCCAAATATATAAAGAACCCATAATACTCAACAACAAACAAACAACCCAATTAAAAAATGGGCAGAAGACCTGAATAGACACCTCTCCCAAGAAAACATTCAAATGGCCAAAAGATATATGAAGATATTCAAGCTCACAAGCAATTAGGGAAATGCAAATCAAAACCCCAACAAAATACCACCTCACACCTGTAAGAATGCTTATGATCAACAAGAAAAGCAATAGGAAGTGTTGGAGAGGTTGTGGAGAACTGCTGGTGGGAATGTAGAATGGTGCAACCACTGTGGAAAACAGTCTGGTAATTTCTCAAAAAATTAAGAATAGAGTTACCATATGATATAGCAATCCTCTATTGGCTATGCACCTGAATAACACAAAAAACATATATTCAGAAAGATATATGTATCCCTATGTTCATTGCAACATTATTCACAGTGGCCAATATATGGCAACAACTAAAGTATCCTGGATAGAGGACTGGATAGAGAAGACGTGGTACATATACACAAAGGATACTACACAGCCATAAGAAAAAGATGAAATACTGCTATTTGCTACCACATAGGTAGCCTTGATAATATTATACTAAGTCATATGAGCCAGTCAGAAAAATCTAAGAAATACATGATTTGTCTCATGTGTGAGATATAAACATTTGCCTGGTTTCTTATTGTACTTTGTTGTTCACTCTTTAAGGATAAGCAGCAAGATAAAGAATATTTAAAATCTCATGTGCACACAAACACATACACCCATGCCTCTTTGTGTAGATAAATGACAATAAATACATTTACAGATTTTGCACTTAGAATATATACAAATATATACCTAAAAGACATATGCCTATTCATAATTTATATACAGACTCTATGTTTATTGTATAAAATAAAAAGACAAAAATATATAATTCAAAATGTATCTGTGTGACTTCTCTGGTTTGAGTTTTGGTATTATTGATAAAGACATATTAATTTACTCTGTTATATTAATTTAGTTATTAATAATAATATTAATCATTGATTTCTCAAATAACCAATAGCTTTTATTATTTTAAAAAAGGAAAAGGAACTCTACACTGTTTTCCATAGTGGTAGTATCAGTCTACATTCCCACCCACAGTGTACTTTGGCTTCCGAGTTTTGGCAATGCTCAATAAGCTACTATAAAACCTCTGTGTACAGTTGTTTTTGTTTTGTTTTGTTTTGTTTTGTTTTGCTTTGTTTTGTTTTGTTTGTTTGTTGTTGTTGTTGTTTTTGTGTGTGTACATAACTTTTTAATTGCTTTGGGAAAATACCAAGTTGAATAATTGCTAGGTTATATGGCAAGATTACTAGTATGTTTGATTTTGTAAGAAACCACCATTTCTTCCAATATAGTTATATCATTTTGCTTTCCCACAGCAATGAGTGAGCATTCCTATTCCTTCATATCCTCAGCAGCTTGTGGTGTTCCAGATTTTGGCCATTCTAATAGGTGTGTAGAGTTACCGCACTATTGTTTTAATTTGCATTTTCCGATGACATATTATGTGAAGCAACTTTTAATGTTCTTATTTGCCACTGGCAAATCTTCTTTGGTGAAGAATCTGGTAAGGTCTTTGGTCTCTTTTTAAGAATTGTTTGTTTTTTTCCATTTTCTTAACGTTAAATTTTAAAGATACACACTTTTTGAATTTTTTCTCCTCTGTTTAGGGACATCTGTCTACTCCTTAGACTTCTGCTATGTTTTATTGGTTATTATCATAATCCAATATGTGATGTAAAGTATAATGATTAAAATAAAATAATAAGCTTTAACTGGTTTGGCTTGGTGGATAGAGTGTTAGTCTGTGGACTGAAGTTGTTCTCAGTTCAATTCTGGTTAAGGGCATGTATCTTTGTTGTGGGCACATCCCCAGTGAGGGGTGTGCAGGAGGCAGCTGATAGATGTTTCTCTCTCATTGATGTTTCTAACTCTCTATCCCTCCCCCTTCCTCTCTGTAAAAAAAAAAAAAAAAAATCAATAAAATATATTAAAAAATAAAATAAAACTATAAAAGTGAAATAACATTAGTTATTGAAGGGGGAGATTTCTATGAAAACAAAATTGAGAATTTACTTTACAGGACACATAAATTATCATTTTATAAACATGATGTTATCCTGCCAGTTGAAAGAAAACATGCTCGGCCACTTCAGGAGCAATTCCAAGTGAAGAAGACATTGAATACATTTTCATGAGCAAGCAGCTTCTCCTGCAGTGAATGCCACTTACCAATCAATAGGGTTGTGCTAATTGGGTAAAATCAATCACAATCCTCTGTCACACCAACATATATCAATTTCAGGAAATTATTTGACATGAGACAGCAACCAATAGTCTGCAAGACATACTATTGAATAAGGTAAAAAGTAATGTATTCTAACATTAATATAAATAATTTAATTCTAATGACTGATTGGTTATTTGGGAGGAAGGGGAAGCTGGTGGTTCTACTGTTTCCTTAATCTCTCCCCAGAGCATATTCAAACACATCTACTGCTACACATAAGTTACCAATTCCTCCCCAAATCAACATTCATGCAATAGCACAACAGTACAGTCTTAATCCTTTCATTGTAATTATTTTCTGTTCAAAGAATGTTTCAGAGACTTGATGGTTTTTATATATATCATGATATATATATCATGATATTTATATATAATATATAATTTACATATATCTCAATATTTATATGTACAATAGATACTGTAGCTTTGTTTCTATAAAGAAAGTTGAACTTTAAAACAAATAAATAGATAATTTGTTCAAAGTTGGTAGAATTCAAATCATGTTTAGTTAAAAAAAAGAAAACATTGACTTTCTCTATTTCTATTATTATTTTTACTTCCAGTGTTTTTGGTCTCCATATTGTTGATATTGGAATGCATACTCAATCTCTCTTGCTCTCTCCTCTCCTATTTCCTTCATCTCTTTCCTTCTCTCCAGCTTTTCCAAATCCTACCTATTTTCAGAAGATATAACTTACTTCCATAAAGTCTCTTTTAATTCTTAGTTAGTAATGAACTTGCAATTCCTCCACTGATGTAACCTCCCTTTACTATAATTGACATTTGTCCCAATCTGGTGTTAACAATATCTATTTTTGTATTTATGATCATTACTTAGTTAACGTTTCTTGAAACTACAACTGTGCTATCTATCTTTTTAAGAATGTGGAAATTCATTAAAAACTATTGAGCTATATTAAATTAGAAATTTTCTATTAACAATGTAAAGAGTTTATAATCCTATCTAATAATGAGGGAATATGCAAATTGACCACACTCTACCCCAAAGATAGCTGCACCCACACCTGAGGCCAAGTTCCCATAAGGAGCCTTAACAAGCAATCAACAGCGACCTAATCTACGTCCTCCCACACCCTTGTGTGGCATGAGAGGGGACCTCAGGCTGTGTCCCCTACCTGGCAGGGCTTGACAAGGGACTTCAAGGTGCACTTCCTGTCCTGGTGCTGAGCTAGGGGACCTCAGGCTGCTCCCCCTCCCTACCCCAGCTCCAGTACCAGGCCACACCCCACACACTAGCACCAGGCTAAGGGACCTCAGACCGCACCACCCTGCCTGGTGGCGCTTTACAGGGGACCTCAGACTGCCTTCTTGCCCCAGCACCAGGCCAGGAGACCTGAGACTGCACCTCCCTGCCTGGCTGGGCCTGACATGGGACCGCAGGCCATGCCCCTCGCCCAGCGGGCTTGATGGGGAACCTCCACGTGCACCACCAGTGCTAGGTCGGGGAACTTAGGTCAAGTCCCTGCCCAGCGAGGCTTGACGGGGGACTTGAGGCTGCATCTTCCTCCCAGTGCTCAGTGGGGGACCTGAGGCTGCGCCCCTCCCCACTTCCTGGTGGGGCTTGATCTCAGGCCTGATCTCAGGCTGGGTCCCGAACCTGGTGGGGCTTGACAGAGGATCTCAAGGCACACTCCCAACCACAGTCTGGGCTGGGGGACCTCAGGCCACACCCCCATCCTGGCGCTGGGCCAGGGCACCTGAGGCTGTGCCGCCTGCCCAGCAGGGCTCAACAAGGGTGAGACTGGCCGGGTTTGGATCTAGCCCAATGCAGGAGGGCCAGCTGGGTCTGGGTCTCATGTGATTTTGAGGTGCATATAGGTAGTCAGGAACTTGACAGGAGGAAGATTTTCATATACGTTTTACTAATTTTCTTTCATCTCTGACACTTCTATTATAGAGAAAGTGAAAATAGCAATATTAAATTATTTCCTCTAATGAATCTTCTTTTAATGTGCACAAATTTTGTGCAACATGTCACAAGTCTATATATAAAAAGGTAATATGAAAATTAGGCCAGGACTTCATAATGGGTCATGACCAAACAGGTGGAGGTTGTGCATGCAGGTGAGACCCTGAGCGGACATGTACAGGGACAGAGGGACTGGCTCACAACCTCTAGGGCTGAGTGCATGCTCAGAGAGGGGAGGAGGAGCCTGCTCACAGCCTCCATGGCCAATAGCAAACCATGAGAGGCAAGGGTGGGCCACCCCTGCGATCAGCCTTCCAGGCTGATCACAGGCCCTGAGAGGCAAGGGCAGGCCCACCCACAGTCTCGTGGGCCAATAGTGGGCCCCAAATAAAACATTGACAGCAAGTCCTTTCAGTATAATCGGGGCCTTACAGATCCACAGAAGGATAATTTCCTTTTCTATGAAACATATAACTCTGACACACTATTTATAATTAAATAAGTTCCATATATTTTGACGTTACAGCCCTGGAAAGTTACATATAATGATCAGCAAAGTGAGAAGATGAAAAGAATTTTTAAGCTTTTAAAAAGATGTAACTCATTTCTCTCTAGAGGACACATCGATTCAAAAAGTGATGGTTTTATTGTCCCTTATTAGCGAGATTGTGTCTAATTTAGCAGTTTTATTTCAGGCTTTCATCTTTGGAAATCTCTTTTGAACAGCATTATCATCCTGCCAGTCCCTTCCTTGAGTTAAACAGAACTTTTACATCTGCTATTATGTATGTGAATAAGAATTATGTATTTAACACATGTAAAATTTTGTTTTGACATAATAAAAGAGAAGATCATTTGATTCTTCACTGAAACAAAGAAAAGCACAAACTTGAATCATTGGTGTGGCTTAGGCTAATTTTTCAAATCCTATCTAATAAAAGAGTAATATGCAAATTGATCATCACTCCAACACACAAGATGACTGCCCCCATGTGGACACAAGATGGCCACCACAAGATGGCCAGCAGGGTAGGGCAGTTGCAAGGGATCAGGCCTGCAGGGGAGGGCAGTTGTGGATGATCAGGCCAGTAGGGGAGGGCAGTTGGGAATGAACAGACCTGCAAGGGAGGGCAGTTAGGGGCGAACAAGCTTGCAGGGGAGGGAAGTTGGGGGCAACCGGGCCTAAAAGGAAGGGCAGTTGAGGGAACCCAGACCTACAGGGAAGAGCAGTTGGAGGGAACCAGGCTGGTGGGGAGGGCAGTTAGGGGCAAACAGGCTGGCAGGGAAGTTTTTAGGCATCAATCAGACTGGCAGGGGAATGGTTAGGGGTTGATCAGGCTGGAAGGCAGAAACAGTTAGAGGCAATCAGGAAAGCAGGCAGGTGAGCAATTGGGAGCCATCAGTCCTGGATTGTGACCAGGATGTCTGACTGCCCATTTTAGTAGGAATGGGTCTAAACGGGCAGTCGGACATTCCTCGAGGAGTCCTAGATTTTAGAGGGTGTAGGCTGGGCTGAGAGACACACCCCTTTGTGCACAAATATCTTGCACTGGGGCTCTAGTATTGTTAATAAAATTCATGTAGGAATCTTCACAAAACCAAGAATTCTCTCTTTTAGACCTATATATTTAGCATCTCCAAGGAGAAGGCCTATTATTCTATGTTTTTTTGTTTGTTTGTTTGTTTTTTAATACTCACCAGAGGATGTTTTTTCACTGCTTTTTAGAGAGAGAGGACCAGAGAGTAAGGGAGAAAAAGAAGGAGAGAGATAGGGAGAGGAAGAGGGAGAGGGAGAGGCCCCGCTTGCGACTGAGGGCAGGCCCTCTCCAGCAGTCCCGCCACTGTGTGTGAGCTGCAGAGGAAACACCTTTCTGACTGCTCATTGGCTAAGCTCTCTGTACACTACTCATGGTGTTCTTGGTAACTTGCCTAAAAAGAATCCAAGAAGGTGACCTAGGGTTTTTCCACCTCACTCCTATAGGAAAAAATGAATGTCTACTGCTAGAGGAGCTATGAAATGTCATATCCTGCCCTAGCAGGTTTGGCTCAATGGATAGAGCCTTGGCCTACTGACCACAAGGTCCGATTCAATTCTGGTCAAGGGCATGTATCTAGGTTTCACCTCTCGGCAGGGACCCAGGTCAGAGCTCAAGCAGGAGGCAACCAATTACAATGTCCCTCTCACATTGATGTTTCTCTGTCTTTCCCTCTCCCATGCTCTCAAAAAATCAATAAAAAAATATCCTCAGGTGAGTAGGAAAAAAAGCAAGCAAGCAAGAAATGTCATATCCTATGAAAGAGACATCTTGAAAATGCCTAAAGGAAGTTGTCATTTTTTGTGGTGAAAGGACTGGAGTCTGTGTTGATGAAAATACCTTGGTGGCTGTGGCAGCCGGCAGTGGCAGCAGCAGCAGGGTAAGGGGGGCAGCACCTGCCCCTGATCAGCCAGATTGCCTCCTGCAGAGGGAGGCCTACTGACAAGGAGCAGGTCTAAGCCATCAGTAGGACATTCCCTTAGGACTCCTGGACTCTGAGTTGGGGTAGACTGGGCTGAAAGACCCCCCACCCCAGGACATGAATTTCATACACCTGGTCTCTAGTACCTACAACAAACACAAAATATATGTAGTTCTCCTTATATTTGAACTTTTTAGTTAAGAAATTATTGAATTCCTAAGAAATAGATAACAGCCGAAACAGGTTTGGCTCAGTGGATAGAGCGTCGGCCTACGGACTGAAAGGTCCCGGGTTCGATTCCGGTCAAGGGCATGTATCCTGGTTGCGGGCACATCCCCAGTAGGGGGTGTGCAGGAGGCGGCTGATCAATGTCTCTCTCTCATCAATGTTTCTAACTCTCTATTCCTCTTGCTTTCTCTCTGTAAAATATCAATAAAATATATTAAAAAAAAGAAATAGATGACAGAAACTTTGTCCATACATATCTGATGTACATAAAAATACATGAAAAGATTTTGCCTTCACAGCTTTGTTTATTCCTTTATATCACATTTAATCAATTTTCATTCCTCTGCTCCAGAACTATGTCTTTCTATTTTGACCTAGATATTTTCCCTAACCACTAGCTCAAGTGCTTAGCCATTCACCCCTTCTTTTGAATCTTTAGCCTGGTGCATTTTATTGAGTTCTTCTACTCAGCCTATAAATATGCTCAATATTCCACAGCTTCTTATTCTCACTAGACCAATTGCTCTCTAGTTATAGGACTGGTTTTTCTTCTTTAAACGGTGTCATCACTGTCTATCTTCTTGTTCAAGGACCTCATTCACACTTCAAGCCAAAGCAATTTGAATTCTAAACTCATCATTACATTGATGCCTTTTCTATAGCAATCAGTTATTTAAGTGCCCAATAGTACAAATGCTGAAAAATCTGCAATATTTAAAATATATATATATCACCTACTTTTCATGATGTTTTAGCCCTTTTTTTTTTTACACCAATTTTCTTGGTTTTCAATTACATATTTTGCTCTGTTGAATCTTGTTCACGGATTTCTCCTCAATCTTGTACCTTAAATGTTTCCATGGTCCAAGTTCATACAATTATTATATATTCATTAAACAATTAAAACCTTAGTTATCCTATATAATAAAAGGTTAATATTCACCCTAAAGTTGCAATGACCAGGGATGACTGATTTTTATGATGCTCACTGACCAGGAGTCAGACGCTCAATACAGGAGCTGTCCCCTGGTGATCAATGCACTCCCACAGGGGGAGCTCCTCTCAGCCACAAGCAGAGCTGATGACTGCTAGCACAGCAGCACTAGCAGGAGCCTCATCCGCCTCCTTGGCAGTGCTAAGGATGTCCGACTGTGGCTTAGGCCCGCACCAAAGGGGAGCGGGCCTAAGATGTGAGTCCGACATCCCTCAGGGCCTCCTGGAATGCGAGAGGGCACAGGGTGGGCTGAGGGACACCCACGAGTGCACAAATTTTTGTGTACCGGGTCTCTTGTCATCTATAAACATTGCTTCATCATCACCTGTGTACACTCGTGAAACATTAATCTAAATTTCTTATAGTAACTTTGTTTCCTGCATGTGTTTTTTTAAAGAATTATATTGAGGTATATCTTTTTTATTTTTTAATATATTTTATTGATTTTTTACAGAGAGGAAGGGAGAGAGATAGAGAACTAGAAACATCGATGAGAGAGAAACATTGATCAGCTGCCTCTTGCACACCTTCTACTGGGGATGTGCCCCCAACCATACGTGCCCTTGATTGGAATCAAACCTGTGACCCCTTAGTCTGCAGGCCGATGTTCTATCCACTGAGCCAAACCGGTTTCAGCAATTGAGGTATATCTTATATAAAAGAAGGTGAACATATTACATGTTTAGTTCAGTGAATTTTGACAAACATGTACTTTATAAGCATCTGAGTCAAAATATAAAATACAACCAACAAATAAAAATTCCCTTCATAACAATTTGCAGTCAAACCTTCCCCATTCTTACCCAAACGTCTACACTGACTTGATTTCTAGCATGATAGACTTGTTTTGCCTCTCCAGATCTTAATATGAATGAAATAATATAATTTGTAAATTTTACTCCTGGCTTTAACATATCATTTTGAAATGAATCATTTTGTTGTCAATTTCATCAGTTTGTTCTTGTTTTGTCACTGATTAATGCATTGTACATATATGCCAAGATTTATTTATATAAAATCTATTGATGGACAATTGGTTTACTTCCCATGTTTGTTTTTTTTTAATGGACACATGTTTTAATTTCTCTTTGGTAAATACTGAGGAGTGTTATTTTGTTGGATCAAATTACTTTTGTTGAACTGAGTTTTGTTGCCTATATTAGCTTTTAATTATACCTCATTATTTTTGCTTTCTAATAGTTGTTCTAGTTTTCAAACATGCTTGTGGAGAGTGTCTCTATTAAATATTTTCCTTTATATTATTCAAAGGTTTGCTTGCTTGTTTGTTTTTAACCAATTCCAATATAATAAAAAGAAAACAAAGAGGGACAAGTAAAACAGCTAACATTGTTATGCCCAGAGTTCAGGGTCCTCAATAATCCACCACTAAGGAGCCTTTTCTGATGCAAAAGCAACGAGTCTTTATTCAAACCGGGGTTTGGCTCAGCCTCTTTCTGGCGCAGCAGTGAGGCGAGAGAGCGAGTCGGGCTGGAAACAATGAGTTTTATGGGGTAGGATAATTAGGGGGCTTAGGAAAGTGATGAGGGTTACAGAGATTGGTCACTTGAATTAGGGTCTTTCTGTGGTTTAGCCTTATTAGGATCCTCACTGTGTTCCTGGAGCTTCATTGGTCCATTTGGGTGGGGGTCGGGAAGTTAAGACATTGCTGGCACACCTGTGGCCACTCCCAGAAAAGGGAGGGGGTTTAGGCAGGGGTCCCAGCCCTATAGGACAAGATGGAGGGGAGTTCATTTCCTTTCAAAATAGATAAAACTCCATATTTGCTAGGTGCATACATAAGTAAGTAAATGCTTTCCACATATTAAACTATTTAATCCTAAAAACATATTTTAGATTCTACTACTATCATCAATATTTATAGAGAATGTAAGATATTGCTTAAGGTTTTAGATTTAGTAAGAGGTGGAAATAAGATATAAATATCACCAATCTCACTCTAAAGTTATGCTCTGAATATAGCTTCCATGATATTCCACTACAATATGTACAATATTACATCTTTTTATTTTATTGGAAATAAAAGTGTATAAAAAGAGATTATTATAGAAGAAAGAGAGATTATTATAGAAGAATGAACTAGGGAATGATTTATTTTTTCATCAGTATTTAATTTCAAAACAAAACTTTTCTCCATAGACATTTCAAGTGTTTACAATACAATAAAATATGTTAACTTTCTCAAATATATTTTAATTAATATCAGTTAGGTATAATTTTCATTAAAATACATATATTTTATTTATAGTCAATTCAAGAACATCATCAAGTGGCACATCCTTTCCTTAGAGCATTTACTTAAAACAAACACATTTGTAATATAAATTCTTTCACTGTCCCTTTAAGACATATGTAATTTTTTAAAAAATTATTTTGCCAATTTTACAGTCCAGTAGTATCTTTCTCAAGGACCTAGGATCCAACTCTGAAATGCATACAACAAAAAGATAGCACTCCTATCAGTCTCTGGGGGAGTGTAGAAGCCTAAGACTGATATGTGGTGCCAATTAGCAAACACAGGTGACCTACTCACAGAGAAAAACATTTGCAAACTCAAGCATCATGGAAAAGGCTCAACCCATCTCATTGAACAAATTCCTTCTGTAGTTTCCACCAGATCACAGCAGCACTTAAAAAATCTCCCACCTTTTGTCTCAACAGAATTAGATCCAGACTAAGTTCCCGGTCTCTTTCTTATTACAACAGCTTTGAATAAAGTCCCCCTTGCCTATTTAAGATTATCCAGTGAAATTTTTGCTTTGACAAGAGAAAGCTGGGAAAAGATTACTACCTTTTATGGAAAATGATCATGGTGACTAGTGAGAGAAATGTCCATTTTTCAGACTAAATACCAATGCTCAGCACACAGGATTACTACTGCTGGAGAAAACCTCTAACAATGACCTCAGGAAATAAGATTTGAATGAAAACATCAGGAGCACTACAGAGTGGGAGAATTTGGGGCCACATGGGCCAGAGGGAAAATGGCAGTTTCTTAAGCACTTCAGGCAACACATTGTCTGCCTATTCTTGAGTACAAAGGGATTTGTGTCACTTTTTAGCAAAGTAGTCCCTGGAGCTGACCTATAAAGAAGTAGACTGATAATTATCTTGTGCCCAGACTTCCCCTCCAGGCTGGTATGGCCTAGAGAATTATCTTTAACATGACAGAGAATGACAACAGGCTAACTGGTGCTTAAAAATAGTTCTGATACTGATAACCATTTGATTTTTAATTTACTTCCAAAATAAGTCCCTGTGCTCTTTGAGTTTTAAAAAAAGTATATAGCTTTGAATTAACTGTTTGAGTTCCAAATATCTCTGATATGGAATATAGTGATTTCATTAAAATTAGGTATACATATGGATTTATTATTCTATAAGAATCATATTCATCATTGTACTGTTTTCAGTTTCATAACTGGAACAATTTTAATATTATATATTTAGAAAAAAGTATATTTTTACAGGCAAATCAGTTACAGACCTCACAATTGAGTTATTCTGGGAAGCTATCAATTTGTTTTTCTTAGCTAGAAGATTAATTTCTTGATTAATCCTCAAAGTTTTAACCAAGTATTTCCCATTTCAAACAAGTAAAAAATACAAAACTCTCTAAACACATACACACAACAGACCTCTTACAAAGAAGATTAAAGCAATTAAAGCGATTACCTAAAAGCCTACTCTCCACTCAAAACATCTGAACAATTATTATCCTAAATAATAAAAACTTAATATGTTAAGTGTCCAGTCATCTGGTTGACCATTCAACCAATCAAAGAATAATATGCTAATGTTATGCTAAGGTCGCTCAACTGCTCACTATGACATGCACTGAACACTAGGTGGCAAATGCTCTGACCAGTAGGTTACCTTGCTGCTGGGGTCTGGCTGATTAGGACTAAGCAAGACAGACCAGATACACCACAGTGTCTCACCAGCTGGTCAGCTTCCCATTTGCCTCTCCAGCCCTGATCATGCATCCTTCGGGTCCCTTCCCTGTGCCCTCTTCCAATCCAAGACCCCATCCCACAGGCCAGTCCAAGGAGAGCCAGTTTTGGCCCCATCCTGTAGACCAGGCCAACGGATTCCACTGTTGCATGATTCATGCACTGGGCCTCTAGTACAATTATAATATTTATATGTCCTTATTTACCCAAGATGATTTCATTTTATGTCAGTTACTCTAACATAATTATCAACAGTGACTAATATTGTTTCCTACTGTATCTCAATTTTTAAAATAATTTATATTGTTGCCACCAAAATATTTACTAGTAGCAATTGGTATTCCTTGTTTGCATGTAACCTCAAGAAAGTAGAATAATAGGGTAACCAATTGGAGAAGAAAACATGATCCATATATCTGCTGTCTGCAAGAAACCCAGAAAATCTCAGGAAAAGAGATGCACACAGATTGAGGGTGAAGGGATGGAAGATGGTATTTCAGGCAAATGGAAATGAAAAACAAAAGCTGGGGTTGCAATACTTATGTCTGACAAATTAGATCTCAAAGTGAAGGACATAACAAGCGATAAAGAAGGTCACTTCATAATACTAAAGGGAACAATTCAACAAGAAGAAATTACTCTGGTAAACATATATGCACCCAATATAGGAGCACCTAAATACATTAAAAAAAAAAACCCTTGGAGGATATTAAGGGAGAGATTGACAGCAATACAATCATAGTAGGAGACTTTAATACCCCACTGTAACAAATCCTCTAAACAAAAATCAGCAAAGAAACATCAATCCTAAATGACACACTAGACCAGATGGAATTAATTGACATCTTCAGAACATTTCACCCCAAAGCCACAGAATATACATTCTTCTCCAGTGCACATGGGTCATTTTCAAAGATAGATCATATGTTCGGTCAAAAGAAAAGTCTCTTCAAATTCAAGAAGATAGAAATCACATCAAGCATTTTCTCAGACCACAGTGGCATAAAACTGGAAATCAACTATAATAAAAAAAAATAGAAATATATCAAACACATGGAGACTAAACAGCATGCTATTAAGCAATGACTGGGTAACCAGAGAGATCAAGCAAGAAATAAAAAACATCATGGCAACAAATGACAATGACAACACAACAATACAAAATTTATGGGACACAGTGAAAGCAGTCTTGAGAGGGAAGTTCATAGCCCTACAAGCCTACTGCAAAAAACAGGAAACAATGGTAATAAATTACCTAACCCTACAACTCAACGAGCTAGAATGAGAGCAACAAGAAAAGCCTAGTGTAAGCAGAAGGAACGAAATAGTGAAGATCAGAGCGGAGATAAACAACTTGGAGACCAAAGAAACAATTCAAAAGATCAACAAAACCAAGAGCTGGTTCTTTGAAAGGATAAACAAGATTGATGGACCTCTAGCCAGGCTCACCAAGAAGCAAAGAGAGAAGACCCAAATAAACAAAATCAGAAATGAAAGTAGAGAAATAACAACAGACCCCGTGGAAATACAAAAGATTGTTAAAAAATACTACGAACAACTCTATTCCAACAAACTGGACAACCTGCAAGAAATGGACATTTTCCTAGAAAAATATAACCTTCCAAAACTCAATGAGGAGGAATCTAAACATCTCAATAGTCCAATAACTATGGAAGAAATTGAAGCAGTCCTCAAAAAGCTTCCAGCAAATAAAAGCCCGGGACCAGATGGCTACACAGGAGAGTTTTACCAAACATTCAAGGAAGAATTAAAACCTATCCTCCTCAGACTATTCAAAAACATTCAAGAAGAAGGAATACTACCAAACACCTTCTATGAAGCCAGCATCACCCTAATACCAAAACCAGATAAAGACAACACAATGAAAGAGAATTGTAGGCCAATATCTCTCATGAACATAGATGCCAAAATCCTCAACAAAATTCTAGCAAACTGGATCCAGCAGTACATCAGAAAGATCATACACCATGACCAAGCAGGATTCATCCCAGGAATGCAGGGATGGTTCAATATCCACAAATCAATAAACGTGATACATCACATAAATTGAGAGATAAAAATCACATAGTCATATCAATTGATGCAGAAAAAGCATTTGATAAAATCCAACACCCTTTCTTGATAAAAACTCTCAGCAAAGTGGGAATAGAAGGAGCATACCTCAACATCATAAAAGGCATATATGATAAACCCACAGCTAACATCATACTCAATGGCAAAAACTAAAACCATTTCCCCGAAGAACAAGAACAAGACAGGGATCCCCACTCTCATCTCTCCTGTTCGACATAGTACTGGAAGTATTAGCCATTGCAATTAGACAAGAAGAAGAAATAAAAGGCATCCAAATTGGAAAAGAAGAAGTAAAGCTGTCCTTATTTGCAGATGACATGATATTGTACATAAAAAACCCAAAGGACTCCATTCCAAAACTAATTGACTTAATTAATGAATTTGGAAATGTAGCAGGATACAAAATTAATGCTAAGAAGTCTGTGGTATTTATATACACTAATAGTGAAATTATAGAAAGAGAGACTAAAAAAGCAATCCCATTTACCATCGCACCAAAAAAATTAAGATACCTAGGAATAAACCTAACTAAAGAAAGAGGTAAAAGACCTATATGTAGAAAACTACAGGACACTGAAAAAAGAGATAGAGGAAGATGTTAACAGATGGAAGAGCATACCAGGTTCATGGATTGGGAGAATCAACATTATTAAAATGTCCATACTACCCAAAGCAATCTACAGATTCATCGTACTACCCATTAAAATACCAACGACATATTTCACAGACCTTCAAAGAATTCTTCATAGATTCATCTGGAAAAAAAAAAGACCACGGATAGCTACAGCAATTCTGAGAAAAAAGAATAACGTAGGTGGGATCTCAATACCAGATTTCAAGCTATACTACAAAGCAACTGTTCTCAAAACAGCCTGGTACTGCCACAAGAACAGACATATAGACCAATGTAATAGAATAGAGAACTCAGATACCCACCCAAACCACTATGCTCAACTAATAATTGATAAAGGAGGCATGAACATTCAATGGAACCAAGATAGCCTCTTCAATAAATGGTGTTGGGAAAATTGGACAGATACATGCAAAAAAATGAAACTGGACCACCAACTTACACCAAATACAAAAATAAACTCAAAATGGATACAGGACTTAAAAGGGAAACCATAAAAATACTAGAGGAATCCACAGGCAGCACAATCTCAGATATATGCCGAAAGAACTTCTTCACTGATACTGCTCCAAAGACAATGGAAGCTAAAGAAAAAATAAACAAATGGGACTACATCCAAATAAAAAGCTTTTCCATAGCAAAAGAAACCATCAACAAAACAACAAGAAAGATCACTGTATGGGAGAACATATTTCCAAATATTATCATTGATAAAAGTTTAATTTCCAAAATATACAGCCAACTTATACAACTTAATAAAAGGAAGATAAACGATCCAATAAAAAAATGGGCAACAGACCTAAATAGAACCTTTTGAAAGACGACAGAAGGAAGGCCAAGAGACACATGAAAACATGTTCAAAGTCATTAATCATCCGAGAGATGCAAATCAAAACGACAATGCGATACCATCTTACACGGTTCAGAATGGCAATCATCAACAAATCAACAAAGGACAAGTGTTGGCGAGGATGCAGAGAAAAAGGAACCCTTGTGCACTGTTGGTGGGAATGCAGACTGGTACAGCCACTGTGGAGAACAGTATGGAGTTTCCTCAAAAAACTAAAAATGGATCTCCCATTTGACCCTGTAATCCCACTCTTAGGAATTTATCCTAAGAAATCACAAACACCAATCAGAAAGGATTTATGCATCCTTATGTTCATAGCAGCACAATTTACAATAGCTACAATTTGGAAACAGCCTAGGTGCCCGTCAGTAGATGAGTGGATCAGAAAACTGTGGTACATCTACACAATGGAATTCTATGCTGCCATTAAAAAGAAGGAACTCTTACCATTTGTAGCAACCTGGTTGGAACTGGAGAGCCTTTTGCTTAGTGAAATATGCTTCTCCTCCAGTCAATGAAGGAGAAGCATCACATGATCTCACTCATTTGTGGATAATAAAGTACATTATAAACTGATGAACAAAAGGATAGATACAGAGGCAGTAAAGCTTCAAACAGACTGCGAAATTACAGCAGGAAGATTAAAGTTAGGTGAGGTAGATAAGAGAACAATCAAAGGACTTGTATGCATGCATATAAGCATAACCAATGAACACAGACATTAGGGGGTTGGGTTATGCCTGGGAGGGAGGAGGGGCAATGGGGAAATATGTATAAAAAATTAATTTAAAAAAAAGTAGAATAAAAATTTTCCTTAACAGGAACAAATAATAGCAAACATTAAATGTCAATTATGAAACTAATCTTTCATTAAACCATAGTTCACATAATCATCTAAATTATTAATGCACAAGCCTTCTCTCACTCGTCATTCTAAAATTCTGACACACTTCTGCTTCTTAAGTTTAATCAATTCTATCAATATTATCTCTGTAGCTAATCTTCATTTGAACGGTGTGCTTGCATTCCTTTTTAGATTCATGATTATCTTTTCTCCAAATGAGTTTTTCACTCTCCTCTAAATAAGCTTCCAAAACGGAGGAAGATATTTAGAAAAATTTGTTTAAAAATGTCATACCAGTAGTTGTATGGTGTGTGTGTGTGTGTGTGTGTGTGTGTGTGTGTGTATTGTGCTCTTGAAAGTTTTCACTCAATGCCCATCTGGAGGCTACAGTTGCAAGACTTCATTCACATTCCAACTGGAAACATGTCCATTGAGTTATTCACAATTACAGACGTCTATAGAGATTGCCACTGTGGACTTGGACAAAATTAGAATGGTCTTAAATAATGCCTTATTTCTGAGAAATACTTGAACAATATACTAAAATATAAGGAAAAACTATGAAATAAACTGTATAAAATCACAGAATGCTAATTATGTTAATTAAGAATAAATTAAACTTCCCAAAAGTTAGTTAATTTTAATATTTTAAAAGACTAAAATTAAAAAATATTTATAAACAAACTAGAAGCCCAGTACACAAAATTTGCGCACGGCGGCAGGAGTGTCCCACAACCCAGCCTGCACCCTCTCCAATCTGGGAACGCTTGAGGGATATCTGACCGCGCATTTAGGCCCAATTCCTGTGGGCAGTTGGACATCTCTCTCAGAATTCTGAACTGCTGGTTCCTAATCACTCACCTGCCTCTGCCTGATTGCCCCTAACCATGTCTGCCTTCCAGCCTGATCACCCTCTAACCTCTTCCCTGCCAGCCTTATTGACGCCAAACTGTTCCCCAGCTGGCCTGGTCACCCCTCACTGCCCTCCTCTGCTGGCCTGGTCACCCCGAACTACCCTCCCTGCTGGCCTAATTGCCCATAACTGCCCTCCCTTGCTGGCCATCTTGCGGTGGCCATCTTGTGTCCACATGGGGGCAGCCAAATTTGACCACATGGGGGAGGCCATCTTGTGTCCTAGAGTGATGGTCAATTTGTATATTACTCTTTTATTAGGTAGGATTATAACTTACTGTATAATTTTCTTTCCTTGCTTTCTTCCCCCCACCCCCCAGTATAATTATAAGAATGTTTGTTGTCAGCATTGCTGCCTAGGAATCACCCTCCTCTAAAAATTTCATTTCCTCATGTCATAAAACTAGTTCCATTTTTCTTTTCAACATTCTATAGATAAACTCTCAATTTTACTTTATTTGAATACTATAACTATGCTCAGATTGACAAGTTTATATCTCTGGGTCCTACCTCTCTTCTGACATGTACATCTATCTTTCCACCTAAAACTTCCCTTGGATACTTGATCTATATTTCAAACTTGATAGCTTTCTGTTTCTTATAAAATGTTCTCTCTTCAAAATCTAGTCTCTCTAAGGAAGGTTCACATCCATCTGATAATTCAAAGGATAAATTAAGAACAGAGAGCTATGTATGATCCTCCCATCACTTACTAACCAAATTCCAATCCATCCCCATGTTCAATCAATTCCTCCTCCTTCATAAATCAGATCCCCTTCCTCTTTAGTTTAACCATAGTCAACTTGAATCTGACTTTATGAGCCTAATAAGAGTTCTTCCCACAACACCTCACTGGTGTTCTGTTTAACCTATTTAAACTAGAATAAAATCCTAGCATTACCACACTTTAGAATGCAATGCATTGTCTGTCTCCTATTTCTCCTGCCCTGTTTCTACTTGGTAATTATGCCTGAATAGCACCTACATTTAGATTTACTTTCTCAGCTATGTCAGGATCTTTCATATAGCAGTCCACCTGCAACATGTAATGTTTTTGCTCTCTTCCTTCTGTTTGTTTGGCTATCTTTTTTATATTGTATCTATGAGTTTTAATTTACAGAAAATTCTTGCCTGATTTAAGCAGGTTTCCTCCTGCATGCTAACTTAGCAGTAAATCTATTTATTTATTGCCTGAATTTTTGTTAAAAATTACAATCGCTCTGGCCAGTGTTGCTCAGTTGGTTGATCATGATCCCATGAAGAGGTTGCTTGTTTGATTCCTTGTCAGGGCACATGACTGGGTTGTGGGTTCAATTCCTAGTGGGGGACGTGCAAGGGACAGCCTATCCATGAATTGCTCTCACATCAAAGTTTCTCTGTCTCTTTCTGTTCCTCTCTCTAAAATTTAATAAAAATATTTTTTAAGAAAACTACAATTAGCCCTAGCCGTTTTTGCTCAGTGGATAGAGCATCAGTCTGCAGACTAGAGGGACCAGGGTTTGAATCAGCTCAAGGGCACATGCCCGGGCTGCTGGCTGGATCCCCAGTAGTGGGCACACAGGAGGCAACTGTTCAATGATTTTCTCTTATCACTGATGTTTCTATCTTTCATTTCCTCTCCCTTCCTCTCTGAAATCAATAAAAATATATTTTTAAAAGTTACAATTATTTTGCCTTTTAAAATATATCTTCTCCAAAATATTTTTTCATGAAGTTAGATAAGATGTATATACATATGAATCACTTCCAAATTCATGCTTTATAGATAAAAAAGTAATCACTGTGGAAAGATTACAAATGATTTTATTATGTTTTGTTTGTTTGTGGGATTCTACATTTCCTAATATGTGTTGATTTGAAATAAAATAATGTTGACAGTTTAAAAATAGCTGAAATTATGTAGTGATTACAAGTGCTAGTAATTATTATATTGATAACTTATATACATTAAGTTGGTAATGTGCCAACTATGGGAGTGTCAATAGGTATATTAGAATTAATTACAGCTATGATAGTATATACAACTTAGAGTCCTTTGGACATTTTATTTCCTGACCATAATTATTATTCTATTAATTTGTAATAAAGTAAAAACAACATAGGGCTAGAAAACAAATCAATGTTTTGAATGAGCTAGGCAAATATATTGTTGAATATATGATTTTATAGTTTACTTAAAACTGAAAGAAAACAAACTATTCCTTTTAATCATTTAAGCTGCAATGCACAAATATAAATAGAAATGAACTTGAGTATTTTTACAAACACATAAACTAATAATCATTTTAAACATTAGCACTAATTCTCATATTTCATAGTACAGATACATGATTTCCTTTGCACAAAATCTACAAATAATAATAATTGGTATTCTTACTCCTAAGCACAGGAGCCATTTGTTCTAAGTGCCCTGACATGCAGACATAAAACTGGTTTCACACTGTACTCCAAAATAGCATATACCATTATAATCATCTTATTATATGCACTAAAAAAAATCTAACATTCAATAGCATAAATTAAACAAGAAAAAAATAATCTTACCTCTGAAGTTTAGGATTGAGTATCATTTGGGGGAAAAATATAAAAGAAAATATTCTTGCTATATCAAGCCATTGTTACCAATTTTATCTGCAAATCATACTTGAAAATGTTACATATTTTAGGCTATTATGTAGCACAATGCATGTTGATTGGATATTCATTATCAAGGAGATTTATTGTATCTTTTCTTAATTTACTAAAATAATCAAACCCAAAATGTCCTTATTTTCTCAAAATATATATTGAAGACTGCAGCAAATATATAATAAAATCTATTTATAAAACAAAGCAATATTTTTCACATTTGTTTTAATGATGGCCTTACCAAAAAACTCATTATTTATGCTTGAAGATATCTGTTTAATATTTTATAAATATTTTGTGAATGCCACATCCATTTGAGGTGAGGGTTCAAAGTCTGGAGAAGGGGTGACACGCAAATGAATATACTAGACAAGAAATATAAATTTAGAAGGCCTGGGAGAGCCAGACAGAGACCTTTCTCTGTCAGAAAGGCTCTCTGAAACCCTAAAGCCATCAGCTTTTATTTACTTGAATACACATTTGCCCTTTAGGAATGTAAACAGGCATATCAATGATAAAGTTTGGTGAACACTAAAAAGATTATCAGGTTAGGGGATTGTCTTCAGCCATTTGGCCAACAGCAGGGCAATATGCTGATTTTCAGCCCTGCTGAATACTAAAGTCCATTAGTCTTCCAGAGGACTTCTCGAATCTATATGCTAACTACTGTTGGTCTTTGCCTCCAGCAATATTTCAATAAAATTACTGAAATATTAAAGTGACTTTCAATGATTTCTACCAATGCCTTATGAAGTTAAAAGTTTCCTAACTTTTACTGTTTTAAATACCATGGGAGTATATGTCATTCTTTCCAAGTTTTCTATTTGAAAGATAAACTGACAAGTTCAATCAGCCAGAATGACAAACAGGAACAGTGATTAAGATGTGCTTGTTTACAATTTGGAGTCAAAGGGCTAATTTGAAAAAGTACATAAGGCCCTGGCAGGGTAGCTCAGTTGGTTAGAGTGTTATTGCAATATGCTAAGGTTGTAGGTTTGATCCCCCAATCAGAACACACACAAGAAGCAACCAATGAATGCATAGAGAAGTGGAACAACAAATCAATATTTCTCTCTTCCTTCCTTTCTCTCTCTAAAGTCTATAAAATAGTACATATTAATCATATTGTAAAAAAAAAATATATATATAAGAAAGTACATAATAAATGTGATCCAAACACTATGAAACTTTTTTAAGTCAAAATCATAACAATTTATTAATAATCATTTTTCACTATCTTTCTAGAATCCAGCTTTTTACTTTTGACTGACAATTTTATTGATGACAAAACTGTTTTTTCAAAACCATAATTAATTTCATATTTATTCAAATGGACACTAATTACAATATACTCTGTAAAATTCCTGAAATAAAGATGCCTGTGCCATAATCTTCTCACCAAAGAGCACACAAATGAGTTTGGAACCCTGAGAGAGCATTTGAATAAATATTAATTCTCACAAATAAAAATAACCACTATGGTGGACTAACTTCTCCTCACATCATACATTATTTTAGTCTCACACCATGAAGAAATTCATGGCTTTAATCATTGTAGAACAAACTTTAGGCAATTAAAAGACCATATTTATTCCAAATGTATAGTCATCAACAACATTCATGTTTAAGTTAATATTCTTAATGCATGCACAGTAGATATATGCATATCCAAAGATGTGGCTGAATGATGCTGGAAAGAGTGGAAATAACAAGCTATAAAAACCTTGGTATTTGGTTTTGATTGTTCTTACATTTCTTAAACTTATTGATTTTCAGAATGTGTGCCATCTTGCTCATTTTTACTTTGAATTTCCTAAGAAGAAAAAATTACAAATTTGAATTTAATGGAGAGTCTAGCTTTAAAATTTTTAATTAGTGTTTAATCTTTTAGAGCAGTGGTTCTCAACCTGTGAGTTGCGACCTTTGAGCTTTGGGGGTCCATCCACCCCATCACAGGGGTCGCCTAAGGCCATCAGAAAACACAGATATTTACATTATGATTCACAACTGTAGCAAAATTACTGTTAGGAAGTAGCAAAGAAAATAATTTTATGGTTGGGGGTCACCACAACATGAGGAACTGTATTAAAGGGTCCCGGCATTAGGAAGGTTGAAAACCACTGCTGTAGAGCTTCTCTCTCTCTCTCTCTCTCTCTCTCTCTCTCTCTCTCTCTCTCTCTCTCTCTCTTTTTTTTTTTAGGATTATTACTGTAATTTCTTTATACCATATTTGTTAGCTATTTAAACCAGTTTTTCATTTTGTTTGGTTTCCATTTTAACCATTTTTATTTATTTGTACTTTATACTTTAAAGTAAAATTTATTTAAACATTTTAACATTTTGCTTAAGCTGCTTATTTCGTTACACAATATTTCCTTTTTACCTAGTATATTTCAAATGCATTTTCGAGGAACTTATTTCAAAGCATGCGATACCGAATTTTTGGACTGGAACTCAGATTCTTTGTCTGCCGGAATCAAAGAATGAATCCACAGACAGAAAATGGCATAGCAAAGGTGGAGATTTATTGAAGAACAAGTACAGACTCCCACATGCGGAGGGGTAGTTGCGTCCCACTGGGTTCTTTTTCCCCAAGGCTTGTATAGGCTGCAAAACTAGGTGCCTAACTATCCTGTTAAACTGGTTACTATAGGAACCCCTGGGCTCAAAGGTAGAACCTCACATAGGACATATGAGATTATCCCTGCCTCCTTTCTTCTGAATGAAGGGCTTCCTTCTCTTTATTTTGTAAATGTGACCTTTCTTGGCTACTTCCAGTTCCTTTGTCTTATGTAAATACTAGAGGCCCAGTGCAGGGAATTTGTGCAGGGGTGTGTGTATGTGTGTGTGTGTGTGTGTGTGTGTGTGTGTGTGTGTGTGTGTCCCTCAGCCCAGCCTGCACCGTATTCAATCTCGGACTCCTTTAGGGATGTCCAACTTTCTTCTCACAATCCTGGACTTCTGGCTCCTAACCCCCTCCTGCTTGACTCCCTGATTGCCCCTAATAGCTTTTGCCTGCCAGCCTGATCACCCCCTAACCACTCTCCTGCCAGCCTGATCTATGACAGCCAGCCCATTTGCCCCTGACTGCCCTCCCCTGCAGGCTTAGTCACCCTCAACTGCCCTCCACTGCCATCCCGGTTACCCCTACCTGCCATTAATGTGACATTTGTTGATTTATCAGTTGTATTGACTTTTGCTATTGTTCCTCTTTTCATTTATTTTGCTCTAATCTTTATTTTATTTTATTTTTATTTCATATATTTAGTTTTAATTTGTTCTTGTTCTGGTTCTTTTTGGTGTAAAGTCAGGTGATTGATTTAATATTTTCTTTGTTTTTAACTAACAAATTTCCACCATAAGTATTAGTTCTATTTTTGTTGCTCCCCATAAATTTTGCTATGTTGTGTTTTCACTTTTATCTATCTCAGTGGAGAAACAGATAAAATAGAAGTGGGATTCAGATGTCACCTATGAGTTTACTTTCATTTATTTTAATACTTATTTGCCAGTAGAAGTTTAGCATGTCTTGGGTTCCAACATTGTATATCATTTTTCTACAAATCATCCCACTTTAGATATTCAGAAGTATTAAACAATATATATATATATATATATATATATATATATATGCCTTCACCACCAAACAGAAGACTGTGTGGGGAGACTAAGCTGACAGGGGGGTTAGTGAGGGATGACCAAACAACCAAGCAGCATGTTGCATGGGGTGACCAGGCCCCCGAGGGGGGAGGGCAGTTCAGGGAAAGCAGCCCCACAGGAAGTGGGGTGACACAGTGAAGGAAGACCAGGCCAACAGAGGGGGCAGTTAGGTGTGAATAGGCCTGTGGGGGAGGGTATTTGGGGGTGACTAGGCAGTTAGGAGCAATTAGACAGGCAGGCAGGTGAGCAGTTAGAAACCAATGCTCCCAGATTGTGAGAGGGATGTCCGAGTTCTGGTTTAGGCCCTATCCCCAGGGTCGGGCCTAAACCGGCAGTCAGACATCCCTCAAGGGGTCTCGGATTGGAGATGTGCAGGCTAGGCTGAACGCGTCCCCCCCCACCCCCCCCCCCCCCCGCCTCCGTGCACAAAATGTGTGCACTGGGCCTCTAGTACATTTATAATTCTATTCTATTCTATTTTAAACACATTGTGGTTTCAAAAGTGTCCAAAGATTCTTTCTTTAGCCTCTACTCCTTTAAGGATGGCTGGACTTAGTTAACTACTTCAAACAAGCAGAATACAGTGAATTTGAGGATGTAGAATTTTGAGACTAGGTCATAAAGGACATTATAGGATTCCTTTTCATTTTCTCTCATTTGGATTGTTCAGTTTTGGGATATTGACTGCCATTTTGTGAGGAGTCAAGCCATCTACAGAAGCTCCACCTGGTGAATAATTGAGTCTTTCTGCAGAAAACCATGTGAGTAAGTGACTCCTCTAGCCTCTGTAAAGCCATTGATGAATTGATGCCTCAACAACTTAACTGTAAGCACTGGTTAGAATCTGATCAACAAACACCCAGCTAAAGTATCTATGGCCACTTTCTCGACCCACAGAAACTGTTAGATTATCAATGATTATAGTTTAAAGCCAATGATATTGGAGTAAGTTATTGTTCAGGAGTAGATAACTAATGCTAATATATGTATCTTTAGTCATTTATCTTTTGTTTTGCAATCTCTCATTTTGGAAATTTATCTCTGGCATTACTTCAAATGTCTATGATGGTGTGACTCCTTTCATCCAGATATTGGCATTTGTAATTCCATTCTCTAACATTCATTCAATACTTTAACGTGATTTGTCATTGCTTACTGTCTCCATTGTTTTTGTGTGTTTTTTTTTCTTTTTGAAAAAAAAAGTGACTAAAACACATATTGCTCTTTTTTGAAGTTAATCTTTTATTTTTTAATTCTTACTGGTTTAAATATATTTTCTTGGATTTTAATAATTATATTCTACTAGCCTACACATCTTATATTTATGTTCATTTTGCTTAGTTTCAGAGCATTCTTTTTGTCTGTGGTTGGCTATGTTTGATAAAATTCTGAGTCAGCACTTAGTAATTTTCTCCTGCAATATAGTCAATTATTATTACTCAGAGTAGTTATATCCTATGTAAGGTTTCTATGGACACTAAATACTGAAAATACTGTAAATACTGAAACATTTTTCCTAGGGAAATACAAGATTAGATACATGAAAATATTTTCATTAATTAATCAATAACCTTGTTTTATGCATATCTCTGCTTAAAAATAACTTATTTAGTATACATTGTTGATTGATTAACATTAAATTCATGACTAACACCACCACAATTCATGCCTGATGAAGCCTACCCAACATATATTTTTTCCCATATGGCAAATCACAGCCTTCTTGCATTTAGGAACACTACATAGCAATTATGAACTATGCTTGGAGCCATTTTAAACAGTGAAAGTATCAGTAGAAAGCACAGCCATGCAAAAAATGGACACAAAAGGACATTTGCTTACTATATGAGAGCTGATGTGAGAAAGGAGAATGCTGTCTTGCTTCATATCAGCTGGGCTGTGTGCATGAGTAATTCAGTCTTCACTGTTCTACACACACATATATACCTGAATGACTGGGAAAACACCATAAGCAATGATTTTGGAGTTAAAATAAATTGTGCCAAGTACGTAGGTGAAATTGCAAATATGAAATCTGTGAAGAGTGAGGACTCACTGCAGAATCCAGTGTGAGACCATACATTCAAGGTTATCTAATCCCTTTTTAAACTGATATATTAGGTACTCTAGTTTAGTTTTTCAATAGCTACTGGTTTTCTGCCCAAATTTTCAATATTACCTTTTATTTGTTTAATCATATTAGGCATAATTCTTTTTTAATGTTGTGAATAACACTGAAATCATCTGTCTTCCCTCTTTCTACTACATGTTGTTTCTCTTGTTTTTTTCATCATATAGTCTTATTAAATGTCTTATCAGTTTTTACACTGACCCTATATATGGTGAAGATGTTAGAGATAATTTGCAGCTCTGAGAGATTTTACTTTTCTCCAAAAGAGATTTCACTGGAGGCTAGAAGACCAGTAGGCTAAAAGCACTTGTAATAAAACATCACCTCAATCCATTGAGGATTTGAGATGAATCAAAATTAGCCTTAACTCCCTGCAAAGATGGGATTAAGTTCATAGCACTTTTTGTCTTCAAAACAAAACTATTTAAAATTATGCTTAGCTTTGCAACTATGCTCTCAGGAACAGATACCTGCATTAAATGCCTCACTCACCTTTGTAGCCCTATGCATTCCCCCCACTTCTCACTCATTTTGGTCTACAATTCCTTCCAAAATTTGGGCTCCTTAATTTCTTCAGACAAATTTTAATACATTATGTGTAGCTCGTGCAAATATTTCCAGTAGATATTTGGGGATAAAAAAAGTATCAGCTGATATTTCTAGACTGTTACCTTATTTCTTTGATTGGTGTTAATTTGTAAGGTCAAAATTCTTCTTTTTAATTTTAAATAATGACAAGTACCAAGCAATATTACAAAGAGAATATTTCTATGTCTGTTATTTTAAACTGAGGGTATATCCATTTCATAAGCAGGTATATCCATCTCATAAGTTAAATTTGCACATTATCCTTCAGACCAAAATGAAAATTCACCCTTGATTTTATTTGAATGAAAATGTTAGCATCATCTTTCAATATAAAAGCTCTGTAATTTTTGCTATAATAAAGATATAGGTTTATTGTGAATGTGTATAACTTAAAATATTTAAGCATATCACTTATTTCATAATCAATTCCTAAAATGAAATTGTGGCTAAACAAAAGTTAGTTAGAAATCAGAATATCTTATATCAATTTATTTTCAAGAATATTATGTTCTCAGTACAATTACTTTACTTTTCTATAAGAATATATACATTTATACATATATTTGACATATATATACACGCATATGTATGCATTTTACACGTTTTAGTATATGTGCTGCCGAAGTGAGCACATTTTACACGTTTTAAGTCAACTAATTTTTAACCTTTTGAGCTCTTATATGATGGTTTTATAAAGTGAAAAAACTATAATGTAAACAACTCAGTACTCACAGATATTCTACTTGAAATGCTTAAAATTATAATATACCTCAGCAAAGTATGTAACATTCCTAAATGATTATAAAGGACATCTGTTTGGAACATGAATATTGTGTGGCAACTAATATCACTTAAACTTGGTAAGAAAGTAAAGAAATATCCAGACCTTACTGTTTTAATATGTATCCTCTTTTAAGAAAAAAAAAAAATCAAAGGGAAAAATAAATTATGTCAATTGGCAATTGTGACCTTGAATAAAAGTTGTAGAATGTAATGTATGTGTTGTGTCCATTACAAGTCTGAAATGAGAGGCAGCCACTGTGATTGTTTTGGTAGAAAAATACCTTAGAGCTTTGTCATGAGCAGGAAAACAAAAAACCCCAAATCCCTTTTGCTATTAGTTGCAATATTTGAAAACCACTCCGTTTTTTAAAAATATATATATTTTTAATTCTTTATTGTTAAAAGTATTACATAAGTCTCCTTTTTCCCCCATTGATCTCTCCCCAGCCATCCCCACCCCCGACCACAAGCCTTTCTCTCCCCCTCTCCCAATCTGTGTCCATTGGTTATGCTCATATGCATGCATACAAGTCTTTTGGTTGATCTCTTAGCCCCTCACCTATATTTTTATTCATTTCAGAGAGGAAGGGAGAGGAAGAGAGAGATGAAAACACCAATGATGAGAGAGAATCATTGATTGGCTGCCTCCTACATTCCCCCTACTGGGGATCACACCCACAGCCCCGACATGTGCCCTTGACTGGAATAGAACTCAGAACCCTTTAGTCCACAGGCTGATGCTCTATCCACTGAGTCAAACCAGCTAGGGCAAAACCACTCAGTTTTCAACAAACAAACAAGAGGTTGTTTTCAGAAAATAACTTTTTCCTCTGGGCTTATAGATAAATTGCATGAAATATTATTTTTAAAAATATATATTTTATTGATTTTTTTACAGAGAGGAAGGGAGAGGAATAGATAGTTAGAAACATCGATGAGAGAGAAACATCAATCAGCCATCTCCTGCACGCCCCGCACTGGGGATGTGCCTGCCACCAAGGTACATGCCCTTGACCGTAATCGAACCTGGGACCTTTCAGTCCGCAGGCCTACGCTCTATCCACTGAGCCACACCGGTTTCGGCTAAATTGCATGAAATATTAATTCCAAGGGAAGTTTATGATAAACCATGTAGAATTTGAGAATAAGGAGCAAAAATTATATGTACCATATTTACTTTTTTTACAAATTATCTAGATAGTTTGCTAAATTGTTGCTAAAGATTATGCAGGTGACAAAAGTACGATTTTCGTATTAAGTCAATGAAAAAAAAGATCATAAGCACTATGCATCAATAAGATTCACTTGAAACATATAAATATAATGTATAATTTTTGTTGTAGGCTATAAAAGAATGAAAACAATAAAAAAAAAAACTGAGCTAAGCTAAGGTAATATTTTACATTTTCTAGAATCCCAAACAAAATCAAAACAATGAAAATGATTGAAGACTAAAGTTTGAATGTGCAAACTACTGAATTTACAATCATCAAATATTTCAGTTTTTTATGATTTACAGCTGTGTTTAAATAAACCTATCTAATTATACTGAAGCCTGCCATGTAATCATAGAATAAAGCCATTTGCCTGCTTAGAAAATCATAACAATGATCTCCACTGGGCAATAGAGATTGAGATAACAAAAGAGGAAGTTTCTATACTAGTCCTAGGTATTTTTAAAGTTTTTATTTGGCACCTTACTTCCAACAGATCATATTTTTGACCTTAAACTAAAACTAAGAAAGACAGATAAGTCAATGCTTGACACTTCCCCTCAAAGACTAGACCATCTGGGCATTTTATATTTGTAACAGGTGCTTCTGGGATTTAGAGCCTAATTCTGGCCCAGATTCTGTTCTGTATGGATGACTCTGTTGCTATGTGCAAGTGTGCATTGCATTAATTGAAGAGAATGGAAAAGGCCAAGCACAGCAATTAGTCAGTTGGTCATGCAGAAAAGAGTCTAGCAGCTTGAGCCATGAAATGTTGAATGCACAGATGCACAGCACCATCAGTTTTGCTCTCTGTGGTGTGCTCTGAATCTGTGACAGGTAAAATGCCTTTGTGACTTGATCCCCGTTTTCCACCCCCTTTAAAGACAAACTGTTTTGTAGCCACAGGAGAGACAAAATGCTACATTGACAAAATCTATTTGATATAGCTAATAGAATAAAACACAATCGAAAGAAAGAAAACTGAAAAATTCTAAATGAGCTTACTATACCCTCTATCATGAAATATTTAGATGTCTTATTTATTAAGTGAAAGTACTATTTTAAGAGCATTTTCCAAAATTGAATCCATTTTCAGATTCATAACATAGGCATAAGTTTAAAAATTGTTTAAAGCATACATAATAACTTAGTTACTTAAAACTTCAGTTTCCTCTTTCTAAATTAAGAGTATTGTCAATAATCAAAGGATATGAGTGACAAGAATGATAATCACTTAGCTATTTTATTTGGGATCAAATAAATAAGGAAAAAAGAAACAATTAAATAACTTATAACCCTCAAACATTGAGACTATTTTAACATTTAGGGTTTCTCTACTCATTTTTAGAAATTGAATTATGATATTTTTCACACCTTATGGTTTATTACTATTGTGATGGTAATTTTATGTGTCACCTTCACTAGGAAGATGAACAGATACCTAGTAAAACATTATTTAGCGTGTGTGAGAGTGTTCCTGGAAAAGTTTAGCATTTGGATTAGCATTTTGTTGTTGTTAAACCTCACCTGAGAAAATTTTTGCCACTGGTTTTTAGGGAGAGTGGAAGAGAGAGGGAAAGACAGAGAGAAACATGAGAAGAGCCTTGACCAAGGTCCATGCGGGGGAGGAGTCTGCAACCAAGTTAGGTGCCTTTTCCAAAATTCAACCCTGGATTCTTTGGTCTACAGGCTGACACTCTACCCACTGAGCCAAACCAGCTAGGTTTGGATTAGCTTTTGAATCAGTAAAGATCACCCTCACCAAAGCAGGGAGCATCATCCAACCCATTCCTTAAGTGCCCTCATAGAATGAACGAACAAACAAATAAACAAAACAAAACAAAACAAAACAAAAAGCAGAGGAAGGGAGAATTTGCTCTCTGTGTTTGAGCTGGGATATGCATCTTCTCCTGCCTTTAGCCATAGCTCTTCTGGTTCTTGGGCCTTGGGACTTGGATCAAATTATACCACAGGCTTTTCTGGTTTTCCAGTTTGAAGTTAGCCAATCATGAGATTTCTTGGTGGTCATAATCACATGATTAAATCCTTATAATAAATCTCCTCACGGATATATATTTTCTATTGGTTGTGTTCTCTGGAGAACTTTAACTAATACAGCCATTATACTTTATAGTGTTTCCAGTACTTTATTCTATGTTTTATATATCACTAATGCAACTTGTGATAACTTAAATAATAAAAGTAGTGTTAAAATTGCATACAAAATAGAGACCAGACTTGTATATTCTCTGAACAAAAACATTTAATCCACTTAGCAAAACTAAAATATAACTTATTTAATGAAAATAAATTAAACTTAACTTAGATTATCATCCTAAAAATGGGATAAGATAATCACTTTTAACCAATCTCTGCCATCTGGAAATCTCCAACATAATAACAAGTCACTGCAAAGGTTAAATAGTTTCCTCGTTTTCCCTTTATAAGCCTTCCTGTAATGAATGTCATGCCTCTGAGCCTCATATCAGTTTTGAGTTTGAAAGCTCCCAGGTTGCAAACTATTCTCATATGCACAATTAACTCTTAATAAAATCTATTATACTGACCTGGTGGTTTTAACTTTGCTATTTCTGGATTTTTTGACAATAGGTACTATTAGTTTAATATGATAAACAAATATTGTGAATGCACTCTATAGATCAGGAACTGTTTTAGGTGGGGAAGCACCGCTGACCTATAGAGCTTACAGTGTGTGCATCAGTTGAATCATATATTTCATGCTCACTTACATGTTTTTAAATAAAAAAATTAAAATGAATAATGGTTGGTGTCATGTGAACAAAGAAAGCAAGGTAAGGAAGGAGAATCAATGCAAGTGCTATTTAAGTCAGTGAATCCAAGAAAGAGCTTTTTAAGAAGGTGATATTTATATGGAAACTGAAATGAAATGTCAAAGATCTTGAACACCAATGGATAAAGAGCGTTTCAGGTGTGAAGGTGGGAAAGGAACAAACAGAGGGAACAGCAGGGCCTCAAGTGGCACGGCTGGTTGTGGAGATTCTGTGACCCCGTTTTACTTGTGATACGCAGATAGGCTCTATTTTACTTCTGATAAACAGATAGGCTCCATGACAGAGTGATTGAACTCAAAGTCCTTGGAGCCAGAGAAAATTATTTTCACATCTAGAATCTGGCACTTGTTATTTATATTTTTTTTATTTGTAAAATAGAGGTTACAATAATAATGATGACTTGGTACTGTCAAAAAAAAATGCACATCTTCCAATGCCTGACATACAGTATGCCACATTATATAAATATTAGCTAACATTGTCATCATCATCACCTTCTATAAAGTATTAACTATTAGTACGATTCTCTTAAGAGGGAAGTTAAAACTCAGATTTCCTTAATTCTAGTGGTTTTGTTCTGTAATACTTTCAACCAATTTTTTGTAGAAATTAATTTTAACAACCTCTACAGCTGTTCAAAATGGAAAGATTAGTCTGATACCAGTTATTCCTTTATAATCAAAAGGAAAAGTCTTCCCTTGAAAAGATTGTAATGTTTATAAGAGTGTATTTTCCATGTAATTAAAAACAAACATTCTTCTATTGCATAAAAGCTTGAAAATATTCCTATGAATGCATCAGAATTTGGAAAATCTTATTTTATTTGACAATGTGGTTCATCCAGAATTCCATTCTCAAGGTCTCTGGCTCAATTGTTTTAACATTCAGAGAGTATCTAAGACTCTAAAACATCAAGCTTCTGAAGAAAAAGGGTTTTGTGTGTGTATGGCGGAGGTGGTGGAGGGTGTTTTGATTTGCTTTTCTCATAATAGTTTTTATTATCTGTAAATAGAATAAAATAAAAGAAAGTAAAAATAATAATAAACTTGAGGGTCATAGAAATTAAAAGAAAACAACGTAGGCCATTTCTTTCAGGAATTATTCTTTCTTTATTGCCAGAGCTGCATTGCTCTCTAAACAATATGCAAATTGAAGTCTCTGATCCCAGGGGTAGCTCATGTGCATAGCGCTTTTATTTTCCCTATCGTGTCTCTTAATAATGATTCCTTGTGGTGGCCAAATGCATAATCACTAAATTTTTATTCCCATCAAGGCAGCAGCACCTTGTACTCAGATCATATTGACTGCTCCTTGTAGCTCTCAGATGTCCATAGTGGAAGCATGTTCTAAACACTATTTTTATATGCTAGATTAGTTTTAAAGAGCCATGGATTTTGGTGGACATATTTGTTAGAGTCCTGGTCCCTGCTAACCTTCTGTTTGTTGCTACTATGTCCTAGGACATTTACTAAGTTATATTGGAGGACTTCTGGAGATTTGCTGGGGAAAAAATATACCTATATAATCCTATAAACTTCGTTTTGTGTTTAAATGAAGGAGAAGATAACTCACTTTCTTTGAATCAAAACAGAACACTGATTAAAAGGAATTTATAACTTATTTTTACATCTTCTTCAAATGTCACTGACATTGCTGCTCTAGTACACTGCTTCACAGCATTTATGGTTTCAAGATTTTCATTATTGGCAAATACATTTTTTTCAGACCTTTCCATATAAATCATAAATTTTAAGGCAGTTTTGCCTTTGTGTCATTTAAACAAATTAAGTAGAAGAGAGGCAAAAAAAAAAAAGTAGCTCCTTGGTTGTTTATTAATTAGTAATATTAGAAGATGCAGACTAAATTAAAGGAAAACAAATGTTATGTTTAATAACAACATTTAAGAAAGGGAAGTTCCCAAGCTTTCTAAATTTTTTATAAATATCTGTTTATCAATTTGGAGATAAATTATCTGGTTTCAGGCTTTTAACTTACTTATTTGTTTAGTGCTATGTTCATATAGTAATGTAATAACGTTGTTCATATAATTGCAGATTGTCTGGTAGAGCAGCTATAGTAAAGATTCTAAATCATGCCCTCAGGAAATTTCCTGTAGTTGATCAAGCTATACATACCTACATTTATATCACTTGATATATCACCTACACCTATACCTATATCTATATGCAACAGGTAACTTGTATACATTTATAAGGGACTAGAGATCCAGTGCATAAAACTCATGCACTGGTAGGGTCCTTAGCAGCCTTGGCTGCCGGCTGCTGGCCAGGTACTCCCTCCCTTCCCCAGGTCAAACTCCCAGACAACTCCTGATCAGGGAGACAACTTGCATTCTATGCTTTTATTATATAAGATAGGCAGGTGTAAGTAGGGCATGTGAAGATATTTTTTATGAAAGGAACACTTCAATGCAAAAAAAAAAAAAAAAACACCTCTTAAACATATTCAAGAAATACCATTTAGTCCCTAAAAAATATTGTACAGTTTGAATTGTACAGTGAACAATTTCATTGTCACAATGATATGGTCACATATGACTTGAATTCAAGACATTTTTTTAAACTATATTAATGATTTAAATCAACTTCAAAGCATTTAAATTGCATTCAGAGAGTTAATTGATATGAACTTTATAAAAACATTATATTTCATTGATTAATTTCCACTCCTTTTCCAAAATGGAGCTTAGAGACAGAGCAATGTTTGGCAGAAACAGCAAAATCTGTTGTTTGTTAAGGTGGGGCTTTGATTTTTTTTTTTCCTTCAATGTTTCAAAAGTGTTCTACTTGAGGCACTCTTTTTCGGTAAAATAATATTGATTTTCTTTACTTATAAGTCTGCTAGCATTCAGTAGGTTGTCATAAAGCAAACATGGGAATTTACAGGTCATGCTTAGTCCCTAAAGATGTTGATAAAGTGAGGGTATTCATCTCCACCTGTTGCTCATGGGAGTAGAATTTTTGTGATATCCCAAGAAAAAGAATTTTCTGGGCGAACAAGTGATTTTTATTACTGTGGAACTATAAACCTGAGTTTCCAAGGCTTTCTCTCCTTCAGTCCCCTATCAAAGAAGTATATTTATGGTTTAAATAGGACTAAAATGAGCCAGTGTCCAAAGCTTCTTTTCCATATTGGAGTAGCATCTGGCTAGCTTACATGTGTTCCCCACTGCAGTCCATCATTCCATTGTGGAGTCTGCAGGGTCACAGGGCTATGGAGGAAACATGGGCAATTGCAAGGAAGCATGAATGAGAGTGCTCTGTAAGAGAAACCTACTTTGTTTAGGAGATTATGTGTTCCCAAATTTTTACAGGATTGCAGTGGCCATAACCATCCCAATTGTCCCTATTCCAAAGTTTGACTGATAGGCAAGTACTTTTCCTATGTCTCTCCAACTTCCTTGGGCATGGATCTACCTTCTTTTGTTGGACTCCTTCCCCCAGTAATCTGCAGGGAATGGGCCAGTGTGCCTGGAGAGTGTGAAGTTGCAGCTTCCTGGTGAAGCTGCCCTAAGGGTATGGCTATAATGTCTGTCCTCCTTTTTCTTCTTTCCTATTATTAATAACTAGCTAATTATAATGGTATCAGGTAAATAAATAATGCAAATATCAGTAATATACATATGATAAGAACACATGACAAAGAAAAGCAAAAATCATCTATACCAGTGTTTGGCAAACTCATTAGCCAACAGAGCCAAATATCAACGGTACAACGATTGAAATTTCTTTTGAGAGCCAAATTTTTTTAACTTAAACTTCTCCTAACACCACTTCTTCAAAATAGTCTCACCCAGGCCATGGTATTTTATGGAAGAGCCACTCTCAAGGGGCCAAAGAGCCTCATGTGGCTCATGAGCCACAGTTTGCCGACCACTGATCTATACTAACAAAAGGCTATTATACTAATTAGACCAGACATCTTCCAGACAACTTTCCGGATGTCCTACTGGACAAAGCCATTGTGGCAGGCTGAGGCAGAGATGGTTAGGGATGATCAGGCCAGTAGGGGAGAGGAGTTAGGGATCAGGCTGGCAGGGAAGAGAAGTTAGGGGGATCAGGGCAGGCAGGTGAGCGGTTAGGAGCTAGTGGACCCAGATTGTGAGAGGAATGTCTGGCTGCTGGGATTGGGCCTAAACTGGTAGTTGGACATCCCCTGAGGAGTCCTGAATTGAAGAGGGTGTAGGCCGGGCTACAGGACTACCCCCACCCTCATGCATGAATTTTGTGCACCAGGCCACTAGTGTACATATAAAAGACCATTATTATGTAGTTAGGTCTATTTTATCAAGAGAGTACAATTCTGAAATGAAGGCAATTTACAGAGAAAATGAAAAACAGACAAAAGAATCTGGGCCAATTTATTATTTATCTCAGGTAACGGTTGACAGGTTGACATACTTAAATTCCTTACATAAGTTTATTATGAATGTAAAGGAACAGACCATTTCAGAAGTATATTTAATCTTGCTTATTGAAGGGCCTAGTATTTTTTCTGACTTCCTGATTTTCCTTGTACTGTTTCCTTCATGCTCATTCTGTCAAATTATATTAGTTAAATTCCTACCAATTTATTCAATCTCTACCACAAATACCCCTTTTTCTTATATTAGCCTACAAGCATTATTACAGGGTTTATTGCCTCCCAATTTAGTGCCTGAAAATATCTACTCAGCACTAATTATATCCCATGTTTTCTTTAGGTGTTTATTCAGAATGCTCTCAGTTCACCATGTGTTTCATGTTTTACCTGATATCCTCAAATCATTGCTCATAATTAAATGCAGGGATCACTTCTGATTTACTTTAAAAATATCATATGTGCTTTTGATCTAAGTTCGATGAATGTTTGTTAAATCAATATGAGCTCTTGAAAAAGGTTTTCTCATCTCATAAAGAAAAATAAACTACCTCCCATTCTCCTCTTCACTTATCTCCTCTAGTTATCACTCTCAAGTGAAGGTCTGCTCCAAAGTACTACCTCTGTATATTCTCTACTTCCCTCAGACCAATTTAAGAATGTATAAATCATAGCTAAGGATTTTTACAGGAATCTTATAATCACAAGCAAGTACTTTTAGAGAAATGTATTCATGGATTGTCTAGGAAAATCATGGAAGGATTTTCTTCTGTAGACTCATGTAAAATCAGGAATCAGGAAAAAAGTTCTCCTTAAATTGCAAAATAAAAGCTCCTAGACTTTTCACTATGTAAAAAGAAATAAAACAATTTTCTCACTTATTATAAAGCCAGCTATTACATATAAAAAAGTACTCTGGTCTCCCTGTCAAATATCTTGGCTCTGTTGCTAACCAGTGATATGGCCTTAGGCGTGAAGCTTAGTCTATTCTCCACATCAGCATGTCTATCTAAAGTGAAGATGTAGGATTCAATTATCTCTAAATTCCCTTCCAGCTATGGAAGGAGCTATAAAAAGGCACTTTCTTAGTTTTACTATGAGATATAAACTATTCTACTATTGTTAAAATTATACCTTCATTCCTTCAACCCTAAATATCAATGCTGTTTTTGTAAGTATGTTAGGCTCCTTTCTTTACAGTATGTGTGCCAGCACACTTATTTTTAAAAGTGTATCATTTTTATTGAGCAGTTTAGTGCATGTGAATATTATTCTCAGAGGGTATTGAAGGAAAAAAGAAAAGTTGCACTTTTCCTGTTCTCTCCTGGAACTCATCAAGGCTAAATGGTGAGAATAGCTGGACATTTACATAATTAACTTCCTTTATTATTTAAATTACCCTAACAATTGCTTTAGAATAATAGTCATTTTGTGCATCTTGCTGTTAGGCTGTAGCTTCATTGAAATGTAAATATGAAAATCCCATTCTTTAAAAGCAGAATAAAGAAACAATTGGTGCAGTTGTCCATTAGGAAATATCAGTGGCGACTAGGGACCTAGACAAGATAGAATGATAAACCTATGTTTCTGCCTCTTTAATCATATGAACTTGTGGGATAGAAATTATTTAGAAACAATATGGAGAAGTGTTTCTAATATTTTACCTCAAAATCCTTTATGTCTCTTCTGCCTTTTGAGTGAGACTTTGAGAGACTCATTCTATAACCTCAGATCTTCTAATCCTGTGGGACATACATTTGTTGTCTATGGCTAATAATTATTTAGGAAATTTCTTTAAAAAGGAAGTAAATGAGGCATGAATACTGTGTTTGTGAGTGTGTGTAATGAAAAAGGAAACAGACACATTCACACTCAAATAACTAAAGACCTAAAAGATTCCCTGAATGATTAAGCTTCTAAACAAACTTCCTAATTAATATTTCTCTAGTATTAATTTATTATTTAAATTCATGGATAAAATTGTCTTTTGTATTATTATTGCACTTATTTGTTTATTTATTTTCTCTAAGCCACTTGGTTTACAGCATGTTGGCGTATCTATCCTCTGATTTTATTCCATCTCAAACTCTGTATCAGTCCCTCTTTTCTGGGGCATCTTATAATCATGTATACACACAAATATATAATGATTTTTGGAGTTATCAACTAATTATACCTATAAGCCAAGCAAGAAAAAGCATGCTTCACTCAGTATAGGGTGAAAAAAATTCCCCAAGAATTCTAAGGTTTGTATCCCTTTGATCTGTGAAGATACACAGCATAAAACAGTCACATATTTGTATCCCAAATCCTCAAGTTCTGCCTTTCATAGTAACCAAGTGACTGAATGGGAGCAGAAGATGTCACACCAAAATATGACATTTTGTCATATTAATTATTTTAAATTAAAGTTACTTTTAAAACAATCTGTATGCCCTAGCTGGTTTGGCTTGGTGGATAGAGCATTGACCTGTGGACTGCAGGTTTAATTCCTATCAAGGGCACATGCCTGCATTGTGGGTTTGATTCCCAGTGGGGGGCCATGCAGGAGGCAGCCAATAGATGATTATCTCTCATCATTGATGTTTCTATCTCTCTGTCTTCCTTCCTCTCTGAAATCAATAAAAAATATTTAAAAATAAAACAAACAAACAGCCTGTATAATAAGAACACTCAGTATACATACCACATCTTCTTTATTCAACCATCAATTGAAGAACACTTTAATTGTTTCCATGTCTTGGACACCATGAATATAGAATGGAATACTACTCAGCCATAAGGAAAGATGAAATATTTTCAACAACACAGGTGGATCTTGGGAATATTATGCTAAGCAAAATGTTAAATGCAAAAAGTCAACAACCATATGATATCACTCAGATGTGGGATATAAAACTGAAAACAACAAATTTATGCCATTGTAATAATCTAGTTATCATTTAACAGGAAAGAAGGAAAGACTAGATATTGACATAGCGTTTATACAGCTTTATCAAAAAGTTGCATTTAACATTCTCCAAATCTGTTCCCCCCTGACTGATGGGGGAATGGATGGGACAAAGAGAATTTAGATGCATGGCCAGTAATGTCTGAGTGATATGGGAAGATGGTTTCCCATCAATCACACCTGTAAATAAGTCAGTGGCCAGGATGGGAGTGGCCACTGCACGTGCACAAAACTTGAACATTTAAACTTCTAAACAAAGAAGCATGTGCTCTTGTGTTTTTTGTTTGTTTGTTTTGTTTTGTTTTTGTTTGTTTGTTTTTCTCTCTCTCCACATGTGTAAGGCCTTCTTAGGATTCCTGTTGTAGGGGGTTGCATTCTCCTGCACCCACATGACTCATAGCCATGTGGGAGACCCCAATAAATGGATGTACTTTAATAGCTTGGATGCATTGGCCTTGATTTTGGCTCTATTGGACCACTAGCTGTAACTTTTCCAGGACTAGTTTAAGTGGCAGAGTGCTTTGAAATCTAAGGAATATAACTTCATACAAATAAACCCTTTTTTCACTTCTCATCCTCTCATGTGAATTTTACAAAATTATTTTTCTAAATATATTGCAAGAACTGCCACCTTGCTCTCACAAGTGAGGGGGAAGCTTGATTATGCTATAACAAATGGAACAACCAAGACAAACAAATAAACAAAAACTCATAGACACAGACAACAGTATGGTAGTTACTAGAAGGTGTGAGTTTTGTGAGGTATAGGACAAAAAGAGAGTCAGGGAGCTCAAAAGGAAGAACTTTTAATCTCCCAGGTGAGGTTCAGGGGTCCTGAGGGTAGGGCCAGAGAAGTAGCATTGGGAGGGAGCTGAGGCATTTTTTTAAAACAGGTGTTCAGTGAAGGCAGAGGACCATGAGCTGTTCAGTGAGGGTGGGTGGAATTTCTGCCCCAGGCAGGGGTTCCAGGAATGGAGCCAATATCTGCATCACCATTTGCCTGGAGCACTGGTCCTTCATGGACCAGCATTTGTGTCACCATCTGTCTGGTGCACTAGTCTGTTATCTGTGTTACCATCGTTTGCCTGCATCCGCTTCTGGAATTTCTTTGACATAACAGAAGGGAATAGTGATTGTTGGGTATTGAAGGGCAAAGAAGGTCCAATGTATGGTGACAGAAGGAAATTCAACTTTGGGTGGTAAACACACAATGTAATATAGAGATGATATATTATAATGTTGTACACTTGAAACCTATTTAATTTAATTAAAGAATAAATTTATTTTAAAAATAATATGATCAAAGTAAAGAAAAGAACACAAAACACTGTGACCCTCCTTTGTCCCCCTGAAAACAAAATAAATCTCCCATGTGAAAGGTACCCTCCCTGTATCAGGAAGATAAAGGAACTTTTATCACTAGAAATAAGGAATTAGGTTAGGGACAAAAAGATTGGATAAACAAATCTTGTTACTTCCTCACTAGTTTAGTGCTCTAATCCGAAACTTCTTTGTTTTTATATTTTATTTTGTTGTTTAAAGTATTAGAAATAGTAGTACATATGACTTCTTTTTCCCCATTGACTTCCCTCTGGCATCCCCTACTCCCCAGCACATGCTCACACCTTCCTCCCCACTCCACTGTCTCCTGTCCATTGGTTAGGCTTATATGTGTTGTCTGTTCTTCAAAATTTATTGTTTTGTCTTTTTTTTTTTTTTTTGTCTTAAAAGTATACCATTTATCTGCTCTGACCACTTCTTTGTCTCATGTTTTTTCTTCACAGGGCTCCTGTAAATATAAAATCAAATTTGTATTTCTCTCCTGTTAATCTGTTTTATGTCAATTTAATTATTATATCAGCCAAACAACCTAGAAAACGTTGAGTAGTCTACTCCTATATGATTCTGAATAAGTCATAAAAATATTTTGCTTTTTTTTTAAAATATATTTATTTTATTGATTTTTTACAGAGAGGAAGGGAGAGGGATAGAGAGTTAGAAACATCGATGAGAGAGAGACATCGATCAGCTGCCTCCTGCACATCTGGGGATGTGCCTACAACCAAGATACATGCCCTTGACCGGAATTGAACCTGGGACCCCTCAGTCTGCAGGCAGACGCTCTATCCACTGAGCCAAACTGGTTTCAGCAATATTTTGCTTTTAACTATTATAAATAATATTTAATATTCTAATTTTATATTATTATCCTTATAAAGTTTCCATAAGAATCAAATTAATTGATGTATGTGAAAGCAGATTTTCAAAGCACAAAATATTATAAAGATTTAAAATATTTCTGCCAATGTTATATAACAATACTTAAATTTTACTTGGAATTCAAAATTTGCTTTAATATAATAATTGTAGTTAATTTCATTCACCTTTAGTAATACATCTTTAAAATTTTTTTCATGTAATAATTTGTTTACATCTCAAGGTAAACCTATAAAGATATACTATTATTACAATTATTGATGAGAAAAATTAATACTGAAAAAATGAGTCAAATATCTCATTCAATTTTGACCATTGAAGTTTCTTATTGTTTTCATTTTTGAAATTTAAATGTCTATCATGAATCAAACCACAATACTTTCTTGGGATGAAAATAGCCGAAGTGAAAACACACATAACACTTTTGCTACAAAGTATACTGAATGACTGAAGATGTGGGGAGAACCGCATAACACTTTAAAAATGTAATATGTGACATTATTCACATACCAATCTCCTTGAGGTACTGTGACAACTACAAAAAAAAAAAAGAAAGAAAGAAAAGAAATCACTAACATGATAACCAAACACAATGAGAATGCATATTTGAAAGGGTTAGGTCACCATGAAATGTGTAAATCACATCAGAACCTCACATTTTCACTTCCAAATCATCTTTGCCCAGCAGAGTGGAAATAGAGACTCAAACTGCATAACCTTTCATGCATCATCATTGCTGTGCTAGAGAGAAGGCTTAAGTAACTTAATGTTTCTCACAAAACCTGATGTTGCTATTTGGCAGCTTCTAATCTGGCTGGGTGCCCTAACATGAATTGCAGATTATCTGTGCTCCTTTTAAGGGGAGTTTGAGGAGGATGAAAGCAGATGCAGACAAAGGCAGATAGAGCCCAGAAGCCAAAAAGCATGAGGCTTCTCACTACAACAGGAGTAGATTTGGCAGCCTCAAGCTGTTTTAAGAAAGAAAGGTAATTTTCTACAAAGTAATTAGTCACTCCACTCAAACAAACCACTATGGTGATTGCATTTTGTTTTTGTAACTTTAAGAAATGTTCTTTGAATGTAAGCTAAAATTATGCAGGTGTTTTTGGTTTTGATTATTATTTTTTAAAAGGTAATAAGTGGAATTTTAGCCTTGAAAGTGATATTTAAATTGGAACATATCCTAATTGATCTCCACAACTGCAGCCCATGTTGACCTTTTCAAACAGATATAAGAAAATGAAAGGCTGCTATTGCCTGGTCTAGCAATTTCAAGTCTTATTTCCAAGTTCCTTGCTTTTCTGGCCATTTCCTTAAGCTTTTTAGGGTAGCATTACTTATCTTTAAACCTGAACTCTTCTAGAACTGGAGGCTCCAGTCCTATTCTTCATGTCCTTCCATCAAGAGATATTCCCATGGTAGGTCTCTATTCATTGCTACTTCTTGTGAGAGAAAGGGAAGTGTTGTTTCACTTCCATGAGAAGCTTCTCAATGACTTTATTTTCTGCACCCTCTGTATCACTTTACTCATTTTGCTTTGGGTAGGTAGGGTGATGCATCTCAAAATGGTATAGGTAATCTCTACTCTCCTTAGCCACAGAAAGTACTATTACATGATCTCTGTAAAGTTTGTTTTACAAGCTCCTGTCCCTCCCAAGGCATTTGAAGTTTTGAGCAGTTAATTTCAGAGACTGTAACTTATACCCTTTAGATATTCTAAAACATAAAAAAATAATAATTTAAGGAAGTAATTACTGTTACCCATGTACTGGATATACACATCGGGCCTTGGATTTTAGTTTGTGGGTGAGATATTTTAAAACTGGGAGATACCGCCCTAGCCAAGCCGTGGATAGAGTGTTGGCCTGGGAACCAAAGTGTCCCAGGTTTAATTCCAGTCAAGGGCATGTGCCTAGGTTGCAGGTTCAATCCAGGGCCCTGGTCAGAGCATGAGTGAGAGTCAACTGGTCAATATGTTTATCTCACATTGATGTTTCTCTGTCTCTGTTTCTCCTTCTCCCTTCCACTCTCTAAAAAAAAAAAAAAAAATCAATGAAAAAATATCCTCAGTGAGGATTAACAAAAAATAAAATAAATATTTTTATAGTTGAACATTTGGCTTTTTATTCCTGAAATCTAGGCAAGATATGCAAACTGGATCTGTAGTGACTGCAGGGACTTGAGCCAAGAGAACATCTTAGAAAAGATGTTCAGGCTTCAGAAGAAGTGAGGGAGACTCTAGGCTTGGCAAAGTTGGGGGACCTCAGGAAAAGCTCTCATGGACCACTGCAGTGCTGCAGTATTCTGTAAGACTACCTGAGTGATAACACCCAGCAGAACTTCATCACTGAGGTCTGACACTTTGAGGTCAGCTTTGTGGAGTTAGTAAGCATAAGGCACCAAGACCTCAAGCTACCCTCTACAAGGACTAGATGACTTGTGATCCTGTAAGCTAACAAGCATACCTTTAGCTGGCACTCATAGCTTCAGCATGCCTGATTTCATGTCTTACTTCACACCTTCAGCTAAGTGAGCATAGATGGAACAAATGTTCATATTTTGGCAAAAGAAATACTTTACATCTTAAAAGTTCCTTTATAAACTGATTTACAAAATATTTGTTATTTTTAAATCATGTAGCAGCTAAATTCTGTGTGTACTTCACAGAACTAGGGGAGTTCTAGTTTTAAATTGTTAGTGTCAAGCCTGTATTTATAGGGCTAGATCAGCAGCCCCAAATATTTTTAATATTCCCACTTAAGAAGGAAACACAAGATTTCTAGGACCTCAAGTTGGTTCCTTCATATAAGAAGTAAACGTTAAGTGTAACAGTTCCATAAGAGGCAGAAAAGAAACAACCATTGTGGTGCATGATTAAAAATACAGTTTGGCTCTGTGGGCAAAGTATAGGCCCGTGGACTGAAGAGTCCCAGGTGTGATTCCAGTCAAGTGTACATGCCCAGGTTGTGGGCTCTATCCCTAGTAATGGACATGCAGGAGGCAGCCAATCAATGATTCTCTCACATCATTGATGTTTCTATCTCTCCCCTCCATTCCTCTCTGAAATCAATAAAAATATATTTTAAAAAAGTACACACAAGGGAATACTAATGCTAGCCAGAGCACAAACTAAATATAGAACTGGGTGTCAGAAATCAGGGACTCAAAGGAAAAATAGAAATTATAAGGTTGTGCAAAATGGTAATGTAGAAGTGTGAAAATCAACCTACTGATGATCAATATCTTCCATGAAATCTAAATTCACAGGTGATTTTTTTTTATCACTTAAGCATAAAAAGAATGATGTTTTTATTAGTTTGCTAGGACTGCCATAAAAAAAAAAAAAGTACCAGAGAGTAGGTGGTTAAGCATTGGAAACAAACAGGATGTCCCTCCAAAATGTATACAGACCTTAATAGCTCAATTTATGTTTCTTTCTTTTCAGATTCAATTCACTGAAATTGATAATTATTCAAAGTTTGTATACATATATTTGAGGAGACACCTCTATTTTCTCAAAATTCTAGAGGGCAGAAGTTCAGCCTCAGGGTGTCAGTAGGATTTATATCTTCTGAGGCTTGGAGATGGTGATCTCTTCCTTCTCACTTCAAAAGGTCTTCTCTCTGTGCTTATCTGTGTTCAAATCTCCTCATCTTTAGGATACCAATCATACTGCACTAGGATCCACACTAATGACCTCATGTGAATTTAATCACCTATTTATAGACCTTATCTCCAAATACAGTCCATTCACATTCTGAAATACTGGGGGTTGTTACTACATAATACAAATTTTTGAAGGGGGCGCAATTCTGACAATAATAATGCTATTCGATTCCTCAAAACATCTTAATAATACCACATTCATCATAGTTGATTCTTACTTGTCTGATTTTCTATATGCTATTTTCCTTAATCTCTAGAACTCAACTTTTGGAACATATTTAAAATGTAGAACTATTTCATCTTTTAAAACTTCTCCATCCCCTCCCCAAATGTCTCTGGTCCTGATATTCCTGAGGCTGCTCATCTTCCGAAGGCCTGATTTTACATTAGATAAGAGTAATTTAGTCTGACCTATAGAGCAGCAGCAGCTCCCTCTCAGATGGGATGTTAAGGTCATAAAACTGAAATATGGCCAGGACAGGGTCAGACTGCACTAGTTCAAATGTCAAGACATTCTAATTCTAGAATGATGATTTTGTAAGAACCACATTTTTTTACCCATTCATAAAATATTTTTATTCAATCGATATGTGCAAAGCCTTCCATGAAAAAAGCACAGAAAACAAATCATGTTAGCTATAAAATAGTGCTGGGTTTCCTGACCAATTAAAGAAAATTTCCTGAGGCCATGATTGTGAATCTACTATATTCTCTCTACAGGACAATCTGCAATTATATGAACACTATTATTACATTACTGTATGAACATAGCAATAGTTGACACATTAAAATAAATTAAAAGCCTGAAACCAGATAATTAATTTAAAATTGATAAATGAATATAAAAAATTTAGAAAACTTAGAAACTTTCCTTTGTAGAATTATATTGTTATTAAACATGACATTTATTTTCTTTTGAATCTGCATCTTCTAATATTACTAATTAATAAATAGCCAAAGACTTATTTTCTTTGCCTCCCTTCAACTTAATTTGTTTAAATGACACCAAAGGAGAGACAGTCTTAAAATTTATGATTTAGCCCTAGCTGGTTGGCTCAGTGGATAGAGCGTCAGACCTGGACTGGAATCCAAAGGGTCCCAAGTTGGATTCCAGTCAAGGGCACATAACAGGAGTTGTGGACCCGATCCTCAGTAAGGGGCATGCAGGAGGCAGCCAATCAATGATTCTCTTTCATCATTGATGTTTCTATCTCTCTTTCTCCCTCTCCCTTCCTCTCTGAAATCAATAAAAAATATATAATTTTAAAAAATTATGATTTACTTGAAAAGATCTGAAATTATTTGTCAATAATGAAAATCTCGAAACAGTAAATTTTATAACCCTAGAGCAATAATGCCAGTAGCATTTGACACAGATGTAAAGATATTCTACAAATTGTTTTCACTATAAGCAAATTAAAAAAAAAATGGTGATGATGGTGGTGGTAGTGATTCACACTTATGTACCAGACAAACTTCTAAGTTATTTACATGTATTTTACATCATAAGAAAGGTCAGGTATTCCTCATTATACTGTTCATGAAATGAAGATGGAAAAAAGTTACTTTGCTCAAGACAGGACTGTTCTTAAGTGTTAGACTACTATAAAAATAAACACAAAGAGCCCTAGCCAGTTTGGCTCAGTGGACAGAACATTGACCTGTGGCCAAAAAGTCTAGGTTTTGATTCTGAACCTAGGTTGCAGGCTCCTCCCCAGCCTGGGCCCTGCTTGAAGCATATGCAGGAGACAACCAATCAGTGTGTTTCTCTCACATCAATATTTCTTTCTCCTTCTCCCTCTTTCATTCTCTCTAAAAATCAATGGAAAAAAATATCTTCAGGTGAGGATTAAAAAAACGCACAAAGGTATGTCAATTCACAAAATAACACTTCCACCTATTGTCTTTTTACATTTTTTTTAGTAAACCATGCATGCATAAAAATGTACAAATTATGTTGGTGGCTCTAGGAATTATCAAAAGATGAACAAACTTAAGGAATTCCTACCTGGAACTAAAAATTGGGCACAATCACCATCCCATCATTAGCACATCTCTACCTCTCCAACATGATCTCTACTTAGATTTATAAGAGCATATATCATTACTTGATTTTGCATTTTATTGAAATTAAATAGTATCACACATATTACTTATTTTACTTTTCTTTATTATTTGTGATTTGTGAGAGTCATCAGTTTTGTTCCAAGGAGCAAATGTTCATGAATATGTGTATGTGTTCTGATCCATTGGTTTACATACTTATCCTTAAGTTAACACTACACAGTTTGATTGACGATGGATATTTAAAAAGTTGATTTTCTTTTGTTTTTAAGGTACTTATTTCTGATGCAGTTAAGAGAGATGTAAATGATATAATTTATCAAGCATCTCACGTATTTGAGTTAAAACTTGCTCAGTGTTACTAAATAAAATCAAATATGGTGGTCCTGTGGTTAAAGTAAAAAAAAAGAGTTGATCTTCTTTTCAAGATTGTCAAAACTATTCTTGGCATTTCAGTAGTAATATTAGAATCAGTTTTTCAATTTACACATGCAGGCCTATACAAATTGATGGGATTATTTTTCCAGGAAACTCACTGAACATATAAATCACTTCAATAAATTTTAACGTATTTCCAATGTCACATTTTCCAATCTTAAACAAGTTCTATTCTCCCTGTTATTTATATATCTGTAATCCCTCTCAGTAATGCTTATACTTTTCTGTATAGAGGTCTTGCATAGATTTTTTTTCTAGGTGTTTTGCTTTTGCCTCCAATATAAATAATAAATATTTATAAAATTTATTTTTCAATTGTTTGTTAGTTGAATATATATAAATAAAACTGATTTTAGATTGATCTGATATCCAATAAGCTTACTAAATCTTGTTTTAATAGTTTACTATAGTTTTACTACCTTATTATAATAATAAAAATATTGTATTACAAATATTTGCAATGTTATTTGCAAATAGTGAGAGCCTTATTTCCCCCCCAATCTTTACATATTATATGTCTTTGCTTGTAGCAGTAAGAAAGTCTAGGACAGTGAAGAATATAAGTGACGATAGTGGACATTCTCATATATTTGTAAACTATTAGTATTTCATCATCTAGTATGTTTCTGCAGGTGTGTTTTTTTTTAATACTCATAATTGAATTAAAGAAGTTCTTTTCTGTTCCTAGTGTACTAAGGGGACATTTGTAGTAATGATGTTGTTGACTTGGTTTTGGTTTTTAATCATGAAAGAGATTTTTGTTTTAGTGAATGCTTTTTGTGCTATAAAATGCTTTCTCTGAATCTACTGAAATTACTTTTCTCATGGCAAGAGATAAAATTGTTCTCCATTGTTCTGTTTATGAAAGTAAATTACCTTAATTTTAACTCAATGTTAACTCAATTTTGCATTCATGATTAAATACAGTTTGGAGGTGAAATATAGTTTATTTTGTGCATTGCTAAACTCATTGTGCTATTTTTTTTTTGTTTAGGATTTTTGCACTTGTGTTTAAGAGACACTTTACAATATAGTTTCCCTTTCTTGTGAGGTTTCTATGGTGATGTGATTTCATCTGAAATAACTCATGGAGATATTAACATTATTTATTTCTTGAATATTTAAAAGAATTTTCTAATGAAGTCATGTGGGCCTATACTTTCTTTGAGGGAAAGGTTTAAATTATGGGTTCAATAGATCAATGGCAACAAGTTTTCTTTTTCTTCTTAGTTTCCCCTTAAACCTCAAGAATTACATTTCAATACAGAATGACCAGAGTTCTTTGTTTTTTGGAACTCTTTCTGAATTTTTTGCTGCCATGGTAGCAGTATCAAAACAACAGAAAAACTGTACAAAGAAGAGAGGAATGAGGATGGAAGAGACTAACCAAAGAATTTATATGCATCTATGCATAACTCACAGCACAGAAATAGTGAAGTAAAGGCCTGGGGCGAGGGACGGGGGGAAGAGCTCAATGTGGGAAAAGGGGACATCTATAATTCGTTCAACAACAACGATAAAAAAAGAAAAGGTGGTGCATAGTCACATGAAAAGCTTTCTCAATACATTTATAAATGAAGATGCTCAAATGGTTATTTCACTTACATCAGGATAAAAACAAAGTAATCAGTTTCACATGAATCGTCTTAATTTTATATTAGCTTTCATCTCATAAAGATTTTTAGTATTTTTACTAAGTTTAATAAAGAGTTATGCATGTATGAGAAAAATACATGTTTCAAGGTTGTTAAGTAAATATAATATAAATAGCTGGTTAGGAAAAGCTGGTTTCATGAATAAATTGCCTAATCTTTATTCAGGTGTGAGTGGTTTGGGCTTATATATGTTATGATATTTTCAAATTTTAAATTTATACCTTAAGTCAATGATAAATTGATAAGTATAAATAATTAAAACATTGTGACATCTATATATTATGAAATAATTTAATAACTCACCAAAAATTTACATTTAAAAATTATAAAAATAAATATTCTTTTGTTTTATATTTTAGCAGTAGACATATGTTGAAAACTATACAATTTATTTTAAATAAGATTACTGAAAATAAAAATTGCCAGTGCTATTTTTTTTACACACAATTTATCTAGCATTGATTATTCAGCAGTAATCTTAAAGTCATTTAAAATCTTTTCATCTTTGACTGTACAATGTTTACTACCACTTGTCAATTTCCAGGATACAATAATTAGAAGTTATTTAGCTAATAGCAAAAATCAGTGTTTCAAATAAAATTTAATAATTTATCTGTAAGCAATGACTAAATACATATTCATTTAATAATAAAGAAAAGCATCAAATATTATGAAAAAAAAAAGAAAGAGTCTCTGGTGGTCACAAAGTAGCCAGAATGTAATACATGAAGGAAATAATATTTCAAAATATCCATTTACTTTCTTGTCCACATTTCCAGTGTCTGACATATATTCCTCATATAACAAATAGCAATGTATTGTTTGGGAGGGCTTTTCTTGGCAATAATGGCCTCTGAAGGGAATTATTTAACTATTAAAAGGACTTTCAAAGGAAATACCTTCTGAGGGACCAAAGCAAGCATTGAAGCCTTAGAAAAACAGGTTACACTTAGCGTTAGTTAGAGAAAATGGATGCAGATAAACAAAAGGCAGGGTTCCAACAACAACCAAAAATTAAACTAAATTACTTTTTTTTCTTCCCTAAAACACATACTAAAAACAAACAACAACAACAACAACAACAAAAACAGTCAAGCACCCTGTGTGGCCCTCCTTGGTGTCAGCACTATGTGACATCACTATAGATGTCATAGACTGTTACCTTGGTTATTTTCTGGCACAAAAAAGCAATCAAGCATGCAGGGAATTCAGAGGCCACAGAAATGTAAGTAGGGATGGCTGGCACTAATAAATGTCTAAGTAAATATGGGGAGAAGAAACTACAGTGTATATAACATCTTTAGGAAGTGTTTTCTGCTTCTTACCAAGCCAGACAGGTTTTTTTTTTTTTTTTCTTTAAGTGCCTGGTATTTTTCCACATCAATACAGGTAAGTTAATTATAAGTGATGGTTATATTAGTGGACTATTAATAGTTTGATAGTAGTTTAGGATATAGTTTAGTTTGGCACCAAAAGCAATTGAGTGTATGAACCATGAACAATATTCCATCTGTAATCTAGAATTATTAATGTATCATTTATGTGTTGAAAGTTAGTTAAACTTAGTTTGTTATATCAACCTAAGAGTTCATTTATTGACCTTTCTTCATGTTATCCCCATTTTCTCCTGCAGTGGGCCTAACTAACCTTGTTTAGTAGTACTCTTTGTGCAAATCGAAACAGCAGCCAATTATATATGAACAAATTCTCAACAAATCCGGGACCTTTTTTTTGGTCTCAGATATCATTCGTTCACCTTAGCTAGTACACAGTACACTTGGCACTTGTACAGTCTGCTCACATAAAACCCTAAAGAGACCATGGTTGTTGCGGAATCCAAGCAGATTAATAGAGGGAAGCTCCTGCGCATGTTCTCTACATTTTTCTCTTGCATCCAAGATCAAAATAAGCTCCAACGGGAATCTCAGCGGGTGAAAAAAAATCTCCGGAGAGATAATAAGGTGTCCCGGAACGAGAACAACGCTCTCAGGAGAGAGAACATGTGCCTCTGGGCAGAGAACAAAGCCCTCCGGAGAGAGAACAAAGGCTTCCGGATGGAAAACCAGTCGATCCGGGAGAAGAACCAGAGCCTGAGGCAGGTGAACCAGGACCTCTGGATGGTGAACACCGTGGTTTTCAAGACCCCAAAGACACCGTGGGAGAAAATCAACGTCTTGAGCACCGAGACGAAGTCTTACCGGCAGCAGAACAAAGCGCTGAAAGCTCAGACCAAGGCGCTCTGGGAACAGGAGGTGGCCTTCCGCAACGAGGCGAAAGCGCTCCAGGAAGAAATCAGGTCCCTGCAGGAGAACATCAAGGGCCTGCAGCACCAGGAGCGAGCCATCCGGCTGGAGGAGCTGGCCCTCAGGAAGGAAGGGAACGCGCTGGAGATGGAGGAGCAGGCCCTGTGGAAGGTGGAACTGGCCCTTCGCGAGGAGAACAAGGCCCTCCGAGAAGAAAGCAATGCCCTGCAAGAGGAGGAAAAGGCCCTTCTGGAAGAGACGAGGGTGCTGGAGCTGTGGAACGGGATTCTTCAGGGGAAGGAGAGCAACCACGCTGGCTGGGGAGGGGCCCAGTAAGAACCGAGAGCAGGAGACGTGTTCTATAACCAGCGAGCCATGAAAACCATGGGCATTCCAGAAAACAAATCCAAACGTCTGAAGGTGATAGACTATTGCTGGGGTTGAATCAAAAGCCTGGAAATGTACATTGCTCTGTACCTGATCTTAGAAACGAAATAAAGTTCTTAAAATTTAAAAAAAAAGAATGAAAGAGATATCTAGGTTTACTTACATTTTACACTTCTGTTAGTGGCTATTTTTACTTTAGAATGCGATGTAGCTACCGCAAGAATGTGATGCTTGAATGAACCAACTGGTTGTGGTGGTAAAATTCGGAGACAGCGGGTGAATATTGTAAAGAATTAACAGCAAAGAGGAAATATTTGCCTTAGAACTTGCCCTTTGAATTCCGAACCATGTAGTAAATAAGTTTTACGTAAGTACTGTGAAAAAAGATGTGTAAGACTATCACTTCTGCCCCCTATACTTATCCCAATGATCTCAATGAGGAGGCTGATAAAAATAGTAAGAATTTAAAAATTTATGTGGTGGTACCAACCATTTCAATGCGAGTTCACAGGCTTCCTCACTTTCTCTTTTTCCTTCAATTACTACCCTCCTTTACCTTCCTGCGAGGGTGGTTGTTCTATCTCACATATTAAAGAGAGAACAGGGAGTAAGAGAACAAAGGTCTCCAAACTAGTAGTGTTGGAGCTTGAAATGGGATTCTCTGTCTCAATGCATGTTCAATGAAAATTGTAGAATAAATGGAGTTTTCAGAAGTGTTAATATTGATAATGATCTAGTTCAGCGATTTTTCAATCTTTTTCATCTCATGGCACACACAAACTACTAAAATTCAGGGGCACACCAAGGAATATATTTTTTTGCCGATTGCCATGACCTTCAAGGCGGGGTCCAGGATCTGAAGGAGGGGCTGACACACAAATGAACATACTATACAAGAACATGAATTTAGAAGGCATTGAGGGCCAAGGGGACTTCAAGCCTGGTTCACCATTTATTTAATTGAATACACATTTTTTTTCCCTTTAGCAATGCATACAAGCATATCAAAGGTAAAGTTTGGTAAACAGTAAAAGGATTATCAATTTAGGGAATTAGCTTGAACCATTGAGCCCACAGCAGGGCAATATTCTGATTTTTCAGCCCTGCTGAATATCAAAGTCCATTGGCCTCCCAATGATTCTTTTTGCATCATTGCTAACTGCTGTTGGCTTTAGTCTCTGGTAATCAATCTGACAAAAATTAGGTATAGTTTTGATTCATTCACACCAGATAGTTACTAGTATTGTTGTGTTGGCTGTTGTCAAGTTAAGAGAAAAAGAGGTCAGTTTCTCTGACTAAATAGTCAAGTATTTCATCTTTTAAAAATTCTTGCAGCACACCAGTTGAAAATCACTAATCTAGTTGAAGGCTGTTTAAAAACAACAAATAAAACTATTCTGCAAAAAACTGAGTTACATGTACTCATGATGGATTTATTAAAGGTACAGATGTAGTTGCATAGCATTATATTAAAAACTGCCAGGGGGCTGGTGCTGTACCTTCTTTTTCATTGTCATAAATTTTGGGCACTTAAAACAGAGTAAATATTTAATGCTTTAAAAAAATATCTTTATTGTTTAAAGTATTATATATAGTATTACACATGTCTCCTTCCTCCCCCGCCATTGACCTCTCCCCAACCACTCTTACCACCCCAGCATATATCCTCACCCTCTTTTGTCTGTGTTCATTGGTTATGCATATATGCATGCATGCAAGTCCTTTGGTTGATCTCTTTTCTCCCCTCCCTCTGCCTTCCCTCTGAAGTGTGAAGGTATGTTAAATGTTTCTCTTTATCTCTGGATCTATTTCTGTTCATAGCCAGTTAGAGAAAGATAAATATCACATGATCATTTGTGGAATATAATGAACAACATCTAATGCTTTTTATTGAATACTAGAGGCCTGGTGCACAAAATTTGTGCACTGGGGTGGGGTGCCCCTTAGACCAGCCTGCACCATCTCCAGTCTAAGATCCCTCAGACATCCCTATCACAATCTGGGACTGCTGGCTCCCAATAGCTGGCCTGTCTGCCAGCTGGATCACCCTTTAACCCACTCTCCTGCCAACCTGATTAACACTTAATTTCTCTCCTGCTGGCCCAAATGCTCCCAACTACCCTCCCCTGCTAACCCAGTAATCCCCAACTGCCCTTCGCTGCTGGCCTGGTCACCCCTAACTTCCTTTCCTTGCTGGTCTGATTGCCCACAACTACCCTCCCCTGCTGGCCATCTTGTGGTGGCCATCTTGGGGCAGCCATTTTGTGTGAGGGTCAATTTGCATATTACTTCTTTATTATAAAGGATAATAGATACTATTTTATTCTGATTCTCATATGATGTTGGTGGCACAGAAGTATAATTAGAGAAAGAACACATTTTTCCTTTCCTAGGTGCTGCAACTTATGCAAGAAAGTCATCGTACATATATTGGGTACCTTTAATTAGCACTCTATAAAGCAATACAAATACATTTAAGTATATAGAATTAAAAGATGTGTCCCTGATTTTAAAGATTCCATAGCCTGCAAAGGAAGATAAACATTTTTAGTTTATACCTTGAGAGTCCACCGTCAGATAAAGCGTTTACTGACCACCGTTCCCTGGAGCATACAGGGTGGGGCAAAAGTAGGTTTACAGTTATTCATATAGGAAGTAATACAATAATTAATAAATAATAATAGAAGAAAACCAAAAACCAAACTCACTCTTCCATATCATTTCAGTTTCTAACCTTAATTGTCATGTTGTAAGACTCTTATGATTTGCAAATACAATGATTAAAAAATGTGACCAGTATGAATCAGTTGGTGGAGCATTTCCAGTGCATGGAAAGGTTCCCAATTTCATTTCTGGTCAGGACACATGCCAGAGCTGTGGGCTCATTCCCCTGTTGGGGATATGTCTGATTCTCACTTTGAAGTTCCTTTCTCCCTTCCCCTTCATCTCTCTCTAAAACATAGTAAAAGAACATATTTTTTTTAAAAATGTGAATTGTCTACTTTCTGAATAGATTTCTTACGCATCTATCTTATCTCCCTACTCACCCAACTCATTAGCTGCATCAGCATATTTCAGTACTATCATCCCCCAATAGTCTCATTCTCCTATCCAGCTTATATTCTGGTACCATATTAAACTCTTCAGAATTACAAATATATACATTTATAAATATATATATATATTTGTAAATATATATATATATATATATATATAATTATACATATATGTAATTTCAGAGAGGAAGGGAAAGTAAAAAAATAGGAACATCAAAGATGAGAGGGTTATTGATTAGCTGCCTCCTGCAAGCCTCACACTGGGGATTGAGACTGCAACACAGGCATGTCTCCTGACCAGGATGCTAACTGGTTTTCTAGATTGATGCGCAATCACTGAGCCATGCCAGCTGGGCACCCTTTACTTTCAAACTCACTATTCAATACACTGATCTGAAAAAATATCCAATGCTGAATTTATATAACTATGTGCTTCTTCTTTGTCAATACTTTATCTTTTTTCCTTGTTTATGTACAGTACCTTATTTTCCAGCATATAAGACAACTGGGCATATAAGACAACCCCCAACTTTTCCAGTTAAAATATAGAGTTTGGGATATACTCGCTCTATAAAATGACACCCGGCATATAAGATGACCCCCGACTTTTGAGAAGATTTTCTTGGATTAAAAAGTCATTTTATATGCTGGAAAATATAGTACTTGTGTTCAGAGAAGCTGAACATAGCCAGAGGTATTGCTACTATTAGCACAGAGAAAACAATATATACTGAATATCTAAATATTTACATATACTGCCGAAACCGGTGTGGCTCCGTGGATAGAGCGTCAGCTTGGGGACTGAAAGGTTCCAGGTTTGATTCCGGTCAAGGGCATGTACCTTGGTTGTGGCACATCTCCAGTAGGGGATGTGCAGGAGGCAGCTGATCGATGTCTCTCTTTCATCGATGTTTCTGGCTCTCTATCTCTCTCCCTTCCTCTCTGTAAAAAAAAAAAATCAATAAAATATATTAAAAAAAATAAAATATATTAAATATTTACATATACTAACTCATTTCATCTTTAAATACAACCGTACTTTCAGTATGCCCATTACACAGATGAGGAAACCGAAGCACAAGAAAATTTCACCTTTGCCAAGATCACATAATTTATTCCAAAAATGGGATTTGAACTCATGTAGTCTGACTTCAGACTCTGCCTCTTCCATCTCTATAGTATCTTATCTACACAAATATGTAATATTAACACTATAAAATCATCCAAAATATAAATAGATGTGGGAACCTCTTTCCACGTCCCACGTGGTTCAGGGTTCCCGGGTCAGGGTTTGGGTTCTGAAGGAGGCCGCACGCAAACGAAATGAGAGACTAGAAAACATTAATTTGGCGATATTGGGGGGCCAGGTGGGAGCCTTCCTCTAGTGGAAAGGACTGGCACCTTCCTTTGTCCTTGCCATCCCTTTTACTTAGGTTTGGGATACACCCTTTGCCCTGAAGCAGGCAATTCCAGTAACAAGTAGATTATCTTATCAGTCAGGATTGATATGATTATTTGATGGGGAAGTTCATTGTCTCAATTAGACAGGGAGTGGTTGGTTTTGACCTTTCAGAGCTTCAAGGTTGACCAGCCTTCTAGCCTCCTGTTTACATTCATTTAGTGAGAACAATGAGAACAATGGTCTCCGACAAATAGAGACTCAATATTTTTCAAAAAAAAATTCTACATTTGTCCTGCTTTTCAGTGTAATAAAACTTTAAACTCTTATTTTTCAATACCTCAAATAAATCTCACATCTCTCACTAACAAATGACAAAACTACTTCATGGATTCCTAGGAAAATATATCAAGAATTCTGATATTACTTCACTACAAATACATTTTTACCTACTGTGTGCACATAGTGCTCCTTTTCCTTCCTATTAAAAGGAAAATAGATTTATCAAAAGTTAATCCCTCTATACCCAAACAGAATATCATCCTGTCTTTTCTTCTCAAGGAATGTATTCCTATCTGTATTCTCTAACATTTAACACTCTCAAAAATGATAGCCAGTCTTTTGAATTTTAGTCCTTCTGTAATGGGGCGACCTGAGACAGACGACCACCAGACAGTCAATTAGAAAATTTAGGAAGCCTTTATTACAAACTTGAGTCCGGGCTCACGATTCTACTGACACAGCAGGGAAGCACGAGAGCCTCGAACTTCTGCAGTAAGTGCCTTTTATCCTCAGCACAGGAGGACTTGGCAAATTTTAATTGGCTAAGCATTACTAAATTTCATATACTCTTTGTCTAAGCTTTATGGTTATGCAAGTAAGCAGTCTAGATAATGGTTGTCCTTGCAGGAGTTGTTTGTCAAACTTTATGGCTTCTCAAGGCCCGGAGTGCCTTCAGGCACCTGGTGTTCTGAAAACCGACCCCCCCCACCCCGCCCCCTCGTTCTGCCTCCAGGCCTGAGGTTACCCTGACCCTGATTCATTTTTTATGGGGAAACGCAATCTGGTCCTTGCTCTTCCACATTCCCTACTGGTCTTATAGGGGAATCAAATCCTTGATTCCGACTGTTCCCACTCGCCGTTTGCTATGGGTTGGTAGTGGGTGTGTAAGACCATAAATTTGCCTAGAGAAATATTTGCCCCAATCCCAGTGTAATAGGGTGGCTCGGGGTTGGGGAGTTAAAGATTATGCACACAGGGGCTGTTTGGCCATGTCACAACACTTCTACTGGATATGAAGCATTAGTCCACTGTGATTTAATTTGTATTTCCCTGATGGCTACTGATGTTGAACATATTTTCATATGCATTATGGACACTAGCATATCTTTCTTATGAAAGCAATTGTTGTTTTATTACAATTTTTCTAATGGTTTGTCTTCTTTAAAAAAAATCTTTATTGTTGAGAGTATTACAGATGTACCTCTTTTTTCCCCCGATTGGCCAGTTCCTACCCTTCCTCCTCCAGGTTGTCACCATCCTAATGTCTGTCTCCATAGGTAATTCATAGATGCATATAAATTCTTTTATTAATCTCTTCACATCTTCCCTCCCCCCTTTCCTTTGAGGTTCTTCAGTCTGTTCCATGTGTTCGGTTCTATTTTATTCATCAGTTTATTTTGTTCATTAGATTCTTTGTTTCTGTATTTTGATTTTTAGATTCACTTGTTGATAGATATATATTTTATTGTTCATATCTCTTCCTCCTCCTCCTCCTCATCCTTCACCTTCTCCTTTTTTTTCTTCTTGAATGCCCTTCAAAATTTCATGTAATACCGATTTGGTGGTGTCAAACTCCTTTAGCTTGGTCTTGTCTGTAGAGCTCATTATATGAGCTTCAATTCTAAGTGATAGCTTTCTTGGGTAGCGTAATACTGGTTGTAGGTGCTTACTATTATTCGTCACTTGGAATATTTCTTGCCACCCTCTTCTGGACTACAAAATTTCTGTTGAGAAATCAGTTGAAATTTTTGTGGACACTCCCTTGTAGGTAACTAACTACTTTTCTCTTGGCATTTTAATAATGTTGTTTCTTGGTGTGGGCCTCTTTGGGTTCCTCTTGTTTGGGAATCTCTGCGCTTCCTAGACTTGTAACTCTATTTCTTTCACCAAGGAAGGGAAGTTTTCTGCCATTATTTCTTCAAATAGGTTTTTAGTATCTTGCTCTCTCTTCTCCTTCTGGCACCCCCATAATGAGAATGTTGGTATGCTTGAACTTGTTCTAGAGGTTTCCTATGCTATCTTCATATTTTGGGGTGAAAAAGAGCCAGTTAGAAATTAAGCATACACTAAATAAAATAAAGAATAATTTATAGGGATTTAACAATAGAGTAGAAGATTCTGAGAATCAAATTGAAGATTTTGAATATGAGGAAGCAAAAAACACCCATACAAAAATGCTTGTATCCTTTTTTATTAAAATTTAAAAGTTCTTTTTTTATGGGACATAGTCTTTTTACATTTATGTGGATTAAAAATATTTTCGCCAATTTACTTTTTAATATTTCAACAATGAAATGTGAGGAGCAGAAGGTTGAAATATAAAATCCAATTTGTCCATTTTTTTTTCATTTACCAATGTATTATATTAACATCTACTGTCTTATTAGCAGTTGTGTCCTCTATTTGAATTAAATATTTTTCCCCAGCTGAGACTGGTTTGGCTCACTGGATAGAGTGTTGGCCTGTGGACTGAAAGGTCCCAGGTTCGATTCCGGTTGGGGGCATGTACCTTGCTTGTGGGCACAACTCCAGTGGGGGGGCTTGCAGGAGGTGGCTGATCGATAACTCTCTCTCATCGATGTTTCTGACTTTCTATCCCTCTCCCCTCCTCTCTGTAAAAAATCAATAATATATATAAAAAAAAACTTAAAAAATATATATTTTTACCCAGATGTATAGATTCATGGTAACAGTGTTTGCTTTCATATATATAAACTATGGCCAATAAGTATTTGTGTGCATAGAGCTGCAACATTAAATTAGGCATAATAATAATATCTAATGAGCTAGATTAATAATATCTTGCAAATATTTTAGTTAATCCCTAAATTATATCCTATAATTAGGTATAATTACTATTCACATTTTTTTCAGAAGACAATCAAGACTTTAGAGTGGATAAATAATTTGTCCAAATATATATAACAGCAAGTGACTACAAAGTAGCAAAGAAGATATTTGAATTCAGGAGTTAAAAATTCTGGTTAATCTCCAAAGATTTCTCAGAATTATAATATGTTAAAGTGTTTTAAATTTTATATGTTTTTATATTTTTCTCATTTGTTTGGTTACTATGCTCTAAAATGCATCATATTTCAATACCATTTCAATTAACATTAATCTTTCTAGGTGGAATCAGAACTTTACCTTTTCACTTGTTACAACTTCATGATGCTTAGTAGTGAATCCTTTACATAGTGAGCAACAAAGTTATACAGTACTGAATTATTTTAAGACACAACTTTTTAAACTAGAAATGTTGACTCCTATTTTGTCTTAAAGATTATTAGCAATTCTTTAATATTTTAAAATTACATTTTTAGAAGTTTAAATTATAAAACCATTGTTAGTTGAGAAGAAACAATGATTTGCTGAGTATACTGACCTACTAACTGAAATTCTCTTACTAATATACATTGAGTGGCCAGATTATTATGATCTGTGAAAGCATAATAATCTGGCCATTCAGTGTAAGGTTCATGTATATATTATCTCATATAGGAACTATTAATAAAAATGTATCTTTTTTAGGGAGAAAGATCTAATAAACTTTATTTTATAGAAAGTGAACCCTGGAAACTGTGAATAAGTAAATGAGGACTGTGAGGAGTGAGTAAACATTGTGCTATTTAAATGTGTTACTAAGGTGGCTCACTGTAGCCCCTGCAATATAACCTACTTATATCTTGCCCACTTCCACATAGATACTTTCTATTATCAATCCCTGTAGGACCCTTCATTGTCAGAAGAGCAATGAGAATAAGCCACATTTATGTCTACCTGACTTAAAGAAAATGAGACAAGGTGTTCAAGGACTCAGGGATGCTGGAGCCCACTCAAAGCTTGTTCACAATTGGCTCAAAGAGGAGATTGTGCACATCACTTTCCAGCTCTGAATTCATGACATTATGTCCATGTCTTGAACTTTACTAGTATATGCTCTAAATTAGGGTTGTTGTTCTTGTTGTTGTTTTTTGGTAGAGCCAATTGTTAAATATTTACCAACCCAACATGAATCAAAGTACTTGAAGAGTGCTTAAAGAAAAACAATGAAATGTAAATGCTTTATAATCCATGAATATGTGTGAATTTTAAATAAGAGACTATTGTTCAATTAATTTCAGATAATCATATCAGTTATTTATCTTTCAAAAAATATCAACAGATATTAATGATCATTAATTTGTTGACCATGATTTACATTTTAAACAGGAAAAATAAAAGGATAATGGAAACAATGAAGTAAGACCATTTTCCTCTAAAACACTATTATCATTATTTTATTTATATTAAAATATATTTTAAATACTTTCATAACTACTTCAGAAGTGTGTATTAATAATTTACTGTCCTTAAAGTATAATTAGTATATTAGTATTTTGTATATGGCAAATGAAAACAACTGGAAAATTATACAAATTTAAAAGTAATTGAAAATAGATCACCAGTTATTTTATTTTCAAGATATTATACCTTATGTTAAGGGTCTGTAATAGACCAGACAGCAATCCTGAGAAAATGGCTCATTAGGGGTCTCCAAAGAGAAATCACTGTTTAGTTAGGGATGTTAGAGAAATATTAGAGCTGTTCGAAATTATAGAATTTGTAGTGAAAGAATTGTGATACGCTAAATTAAATTCATATTGCAGCACAAAAAGACATATGATTGAATCAACAAAGAGGAAAGTGCTTGTGCTTGCTTATTTTGCTAAATCCAAAAGAAAACACAAATAATTATGATTCATATAATTTTTATTTCACATTATTTTTGAGGAAACTCATGAAAGAGATGAGGTTAATTAATAATATTAAAGTAGAATACCTAGTATTATCAATGATTCTCTCTAACATTTTATTTTTAAACACTAAAATCCCCAAATATATCTTTGATGCAGGAAAATTACATCTATAAAGATAAATTCTGCCCTCCTAAAAATACTTAGCACTATACATTTTCTAGAAACTGTCACTATTACCACTGCATAGTGAAAAAGGTGACTATCTTTGATAAAATTTAATATAAATCTCAACAAAATTTATTGCATTGGGGTGATTATAATAAAATTTGAGTCATTGCAACACATAAAGCCATAACAAGTGAGAGTCAAAAGAAATTATATACATTTTTTCTATAAGCACTAGGGATTCAATTTCCTAAGTGTGATAGTTTGAAAACACACTTTTACTTTGTCATCATTGCTTATGTTCACCCCAAATGTTATTTCACATTTGAATCTAGGCTAACTCACCTGACTTGGTTTGGCCAAGAAGATGTTATCAGCTGACTCAAGCAAAACCTCATTAAAAACTTAAATAAATAACACTTGTCTATTTCTACTTCTGCATTACTACCTCTATCACTAACCTCAGAGGATTCTTGGGTTAGTTTGTTTTAAGATGGAAGATATGTTGAGAAGATTCCGTTTCCACCAGTCATTCCACTGGAGGCAAATAGCCATCTGACCACAGGTATGTGCATAAGTCCAGCCTAAACCAGAAGAGCAACCTGGAAGAGCCTAGTCCAAATCACCAATGCATGGTTCTTTGAACCAAATATGTGATTATTAATCTTAGTCACTGATATGGGGCTTTTATCCAACACAATTGAGGCAATAAAGAGAATACTTATCTGATAAACCAAATTTTTTAAAAATATTTTATTGATTTTTTTACAGAGGAAGAGAGAGGGATAGAGAGTTAGAAACATTGATGAGAAACAGCAATCAGCTGGGGATGTGCCTACAACCAAGGTACATGCCCTTGACTGGAATGGAACCAGGCAACCTTCGGTCCACAGGCTAACGCTCTATCCACTCATAAACTAGTCAGGGCTAAACCAAAAATTTTGTATTCCTTCTATGTTATATTTTGTGCTTTTATCTTATTTGAAAATCCTAAGATTTAAAAAAATGTTCAAGGCATCTTGAGTTAACTGATGACATTATATGTTGTTTTTTATACATTTGTAATTTTAACAAAATACTCATTTAGATATAAATTGATTTAAATAAACACATTTATTAAATCATTAGCAAAATATGGTTAACTAACATCTACAGTAGTAATGTTATCTAAAAGATTATTAATATCCTATTAAATTTAAATAAAAGAATAGAAATAAACATGCTATTAGTAAATTAAATTTCAGGATAATGTAAGCTACTTTAAAGATGAAATGGATTACTAATTGCTCACAAATGTCAAGAAAGAATGCAAGTACTTTAAATTATAGCAAAAGTAAAAAAAAAAAAATACATCTAAATCATACTGCTCATCTATAATTCCACCTGGAAAATGTACCATGAATTATAGATAATTTCTTCATAAAGAAGAAATTCTTTATAAATTATTTGTCTTTGTCACATATTATTTAATATGATCCTTCTCTACACAGTACAAATACCACAACATTAAAAAAAGAGCATAGATATTTTTCTATGATGAATGACACATTACTTTCATAGTAAGGAAAGCAGGATCAAATATGACAAAATCAAAAGAATTTTGTTTAAATAGCATTTAGACATTGAAAAAAATAGAGGAAGTAGAAAATAAATTTTTTGAATGTCATTTCAGGGTTACAATAGAAATACTGAAAGTAGAAGTCTATTGATAGAATTCCAGGAAGCACAGTTTAATTCCAAATCAGTCACAGCTCTGACTCAGACATTAAAGTATTTTTTAATCCACTTTGTACAAGTTGTTAGTGAACATATTAGTTAATGACCTGAAGGCAAATCCCTGACAATGTGATTTTGTGTTAATTGTGTGGAAAAATATTCTTAGCTTTAAAAATGTTACATTCTGAGATGCTATAGGGAATTCATCTTTCCTACATGAGCTATTCTATTCAACCTTCCTCAAGGGCACTGAATCATATTGAATGAGTCATCTAGTATTCACTCCATATCTAAAACCAAGGAAATCTCTCAAGAAGCAATCTAAGAGATTAAGCATTCCCATTTTGTTTATATTCAGGTGACATTAAAATGAAAAATAAGTTATTAAATCGTTTAATGACTATAAATACTTTCATAGTGCTTTATACCCTTAAATACCCTTGTTTTAAATTGATCTTCTTTAAAATAGGTTTCTTGATTATTAATCAAATTAAAATAAACCAAACATGCATCACAATAAATGTATTCTTTGGTAGTATGCTTATGAATGGGAGACTTATATTTTAAAAGTCTTAGGTTGAAAAATATTAACTTGAGGTATGTTCAAGGATGAAGCTGTAATATATATGTATGTATAAATATATACAGTATATACAATGTAAAATTTTAATTGTAAAAATATCTGCTATTATCTTTAATCCTATTTAATAAAAGAATAATTTGCAAATTGACCATCACTCCAACACACAAGATACTGCCCCATGTGGTCAAAGATGACCACCCCCATGTGGATACAAGATGGCCACCACTAGATGGCCAGCAGGGGAGGGCAGTTGGGAGGGATAAGGCCTACAGGGGAGGGCAGTTGTGGTGGACTAGACCTGCAGGGGAGGGCCATTGGGGTGGCCAGGCCACTAGGGGAGGGAAAATAGGGGTGACTAGGCCTGCAGGGGAGGGCAGTAAGGGACAATCAGGCTGGCAGGAGAGCAGTTAGGCATCAATCAGGCTGGCAAGGGAGTAGTTAAGGGTTTGTCAGGTATGTGAGCGGTTGGGAGCCAGCAGTCCTGGATTGTGAGAGGGATGTCTGACTGCCCACTGGGATCAGGCCTAAACAGGCAGTCGGACATCCCTCTAGGTGTCCCAGATTGTAGAGGGTGCAGGCTGGGCTGAGGAACATGCCCCCCATGCATGAATTTTGTGTACCAGGCCTCTAGTATGATTATAAAAGCCTTTTTGATTCATAACAAAATAAATTTGCTGTTTCTGTATTAAATGTATACATGATTTTACTTTCAATAAAATATAAATATGAATACTCTAAAAAACATAGAAAAATGTCAACTTCATAAGTTAAGATTTCTGATATTTTTCTTTTATTTTTTTATTTCTTTATATTTTTCATATAACACCAATTTCCATGCTCCACACACACACACTCACAGCATCTTCTCTACTATATTTAATGCATATATTTTCAATCTATCTAAGTTATGCCAAATTTAAATGTTTCCATTAATAGTAATTATTCATTAAAAGTATAGTAAATTCACCTGTAAAAAATTGGGATCTGGGCCCTGGCTAGGTAGCTCAATTGATTAGAGTGTTGTCCTAGGACACAAGGTTGTGAGTGATCTTATTTATTTATTTATTTTTCATTTTGGTAGGAATTCTGTAGCAGTTGTAGTCTAGGGAACATTGGACTGTCAAGATCAGTAGAAGCATAAAGGTGGAAATTTACTGAGTGAAACATTTTGTTCCATGAGCTGTTATATAGGGGTTTCACATAAGGATTTCTTGTATAAACTCAATAAATACTCTCCATAAATTTCAGAACTAGTATTTTTCATATTTGATCTGGATTACCAGTCTGTATATGTTTGTGAGGAAGTATGTATTTGTAATTCTTGGGTGCATATCACATAAATGTTTATGTACAAATGACTATAAAATTAGAGTGTATACTTTAATACCAACATTGGACATAATATAAGGAAAGAACTCTATACTTACAGTATATGAAAAGATGGAGACTATAATTTGTGGACATATTATATCTAAAATAACTAATGCAATGGTGACAGCTGCTAATGGTAAAGAAAGGTGAAACAAGTGTAAATATGACAAGAATTGTAGATAGTTATGACAAATTAAAGAAGCTAGATTAATAAAATTGTACTGACAAAAATATCTTATGGCCCTCACCAGTTTGGCTCAGTGGATAGAGCATCAGCCTGCAGACTAAAGGGTCCCAGGTTCGATTCTGGTCAAGGGCATATACCTTGGTTGCAGACACATTCCGAGTAGGGGATGTGCAGGAGGCAGGTGATAGATGTTTCTTTCTCATGGGTGTTTCTAAATCTCTATACCTCTCCCTTCCTTTCTGTACAAAAATCAATAAAACATATTTAAAAATAAATAAATGAATAAATCCTCACCTGAGGATATTTTTTAAAGTATATTATGTATCAAATACTACAACTCTCCCATTTATAAAAAATGGTATTCATTAACTTTCCCTGGAAATAAATAACTGAGACTGGAATCTGTATTCTTGCTTCCTATCTTACAGTGCTTTAATTCTAGACCTATGTTAGGAAAGACTTTTCCTGTCTACTTCACAGATTAGTCGTGTTATTGATGTTGTATGTTCCATTAACTCTCTTAGGTAGAAAATGGTAGAGAGAAAAAAAACAAAACACACATCTCTAATCAGCATAAATAACATTCAGATGTTCATCTCTAGGGATGAACAGCAGACAGTGGGATAGATAAAAATAGGCTACCGCAAGTCCAACTGTACTATTTTATGTATCATCATTGCCAAACCCACTTATCTTCTACTTCCTTGAGTTTTAGCTGCCTGAGGCTTGAAAGTCACTTATCTGAAGCACCATACCTCCCAATCTAGCAGGGAAAAAATGGAATCCTACTCTCCCTGAAAGCTGTTTGCCCTCAAAGTGTCATATGCTAAGTTCTGTGTCACTGCTGCCAAATCACTTTTTGGTATACGATGCTACAACTCAACAAAAGTTAGCGTTCACTTCTACCCGTTGGCATTTTTGGAATTTGTACTTATCCTGTTAACTTAAAGTTTGTGAATCCTTGAAGTTGACACATGCATTGTAAAAATAGAAAATACATAATATAACAAGGAGACTGCTAAGGAACACCTTAGGTAGTTGGCATTCTCTGAAGGATAAAAATCAATGACAGAGTTGGCTCAGAAAATAACACAAGAGTCATGCTGAAGACCTCCAACAAATTCATCTGAGTTCCTAATTCAAATGAATATAGTCCTTTACATAAAATAATATCATTTAGAGTCCAGCAGCAAATATTAATTTTTGAGTTGTGTTACTGCCTTGAATTATTCATGTTTCTCTATGTCTTGTTTGGATACTATATTTCCCCCAGGTATTGTGATCAGGTTGGATGTTCTTAAATTTTGATTATTAGTGCAATGGCTTATTCATCAATGAATTAAAAATATTAAAATATAATGATAAGTTTTCAGTTGTGTGTTTTTTTATTCAAACATAAAGGAGATTCACAGGATGGCTACATAAATACATACTTCTAAAAAATCTAGTATTCTTATGGTTATGAAGTTTATTTATAAAGAAGGATAAGTTTTAGACATTATCAAGATGGAATGTCTAATGTATAACTTTATCAAGAATATTCTTCAAATCTAATTTTTAGATATTAAACTCAATATTATCTAATTACACATTTCTAATTTCATATCTTGTCATTAGTAACTTTTAGTAAAAAAATAGTTAACTATTACATTCCCATTAGACTTCAATTTGACTTACAATATACTGCTAGCCTTTTTAATGCTCTTCTAAAACAAAACAAAAAAAACTAATAAACATAATTAATGCATTTAAAATAAAGTGGCGCATTAATAGAAGACTGCCATATAATCAGCGCAAATAACATTCAGATGTTCTCCCTTTACAACTCTCACTTTGGGGTATTTAAAATTAGGAAGAACATATGAGTTAACACTACATCTAGCTGTCATTGCATTATATTAATTGTCCTTTTATTTTATCTTAATGGTTCCATCAATGAATGTATTTTTTACTTTAAAGTAAGTAGATAGAAAATTAATGTGATGATCTCTCTTAAAAAACACAAACATGACATTGTTGATATTTCTTTGGGTGATTTGGCTTTAGATTGTAATCTCTGACATTTGTGCAATATAATTAATAGGATTCTCATTCTCCCACTTTCAGTCTTCATGCTCCTGCAGGGAAAAAAGCCCCCCTTGGAGAGGCAGGAGGAGATTTTGCAATGATGAGATTACCACGACCTTCCTCTTTCTTATTTGTGTAACTATTTACTGGTAGATGAGGAGGAGCTATGGGCAATGTACAGATAATCCATATACATATGTATGCTGATCAATCTCACAAAGGTACAATTGAGAACAACACCACATACTCATGTAATCATTCTTCTTATTTCATGTTACTATTTAAAGCTCTCTTCCTAAGAGAAATTAAGAAAAAGAGCAAAATAAAACATTGGATATTACTTCTAACTAAATTGCAGAAAAAAAGGCATGCAAAATATTGACCTTTTTGACTTTTTGTTCCCATTTCTTCTTTCCCCTGTCAATTTATTCTCCATCATCCTTTTAAGCTTTATCCCTTCATCTCTCTGATAGTAACTCTTCCTTATAGTTTTCCTACTTTACATCTGCCCCAGCATTGTACATATTCAGCTTTGTTTAGTACAATGCTTTCTGTATATGTTGGATAAAAAGATTTTATTTTCAATCTTTTCCCTATCCAGAAAAGACAGACTTGTTTTCTCTTCCTGATACATATAACATTATTATGCTATCTATTACAGTAGAGCCAGTATTTTCATAATGATGTATAACACAAAGTGTATATATTTTATCACATCCCAAAGCTTTGATAAGTTACAATTAGCATGTTAGAAAAAAACATTGAGTTCATTGTTTAGTTTATCCATTTTCACCTTCAAATATCTACATGAATGTAATATTGCAGTTATGGGAATAAAATCAGTATTCATTACTTTATCTATTTAAATATGTGTTACATGTATAAATGCTTAAAATAGGGCATGATGATTTACAGTGCCATCCTTCTCCGAGTGTTGGAACCAGCCTCAATATATTTGTTAGTGGGTTAAAAAAAAAAATGCTATCATCCACTTATCTGTGTGCATCTGAAACAATGCACAAACCATCCTATGTGCCTTTGCTCATTCCTGAAACACTACATAAATATACATACATTCACCCACTCCTAACAAAGCAGCCAAGTGAACTAGGCAACAGATGGGAAACTGAGAGTCCATGTGTTCACACTACTATATGCCAATAACTTGCTGGGTGATCTTACGCAAACCACATATCTTTAGCTAATTGCCTTCTCTGTAAAAGAACAGAGCCATAGGGCTTGGATATTAACTCTCAGAAGCTAGTAATGAATTTATCACACCATCCTTCTTAATATGGAAAACATATTCAAATAATAAAGAGCTAGAATTGATCTTATTATTATTGCATAATCTCACTAGGTCTTCCCTGCTGTTCTGAAGTCTATAACCAAATGCTTTGTAAAACCCATTAAAAAAAAAAAAAGGAAGAAAAAAAAATAAAACAACTTTACTACTACCATAGTAAGAATTATGAAAAAATCCTCTTTGCACACACAAACTACCAAAAGAAAATAGGCACATCCAATTTGTCTAAAGAACGTGTACAAATAAACACATATGCATGAAATAATTTTCAATGTCATTAGCCTTTAAGGAAATGGAAATACAAACCACAATGAGACCCCATTACACATGTACTAAGATAGCTAAAATTATAGAAACAAATAAATTAAGAATTGGTAAAAATGTGGAAAAACTGGAATCTTCATACATTGATAATGAAATTGTAAAATGGTTCAGTGACTTTAGAAAACAGCATGCATGTTCTTCAAATTGTTAAAGATATTGTTACTACATATTTCACTACTAGTTATATATCCAAAATCATTGAAAACAGAAGTCCACAGAAAAACACAAACACAAATGTTCATCAAAGCATTATTCATACTAATTATAAGATAGAAGCAATCCAAATATACATCAACTAATAAATTGATAAAAAATGTGATATATTTATAAAATGGAATATTATTTGGCCATAAAAAGGAATGAAGTACTGAAACATGTTACAATATGAATGATCCTTGAGACATAATGCTAAATAAAAGAGGGCTGTTACAAAATGCTACGGATTGTATGACTAGAGGCCCGGTGCACAACATTTGTGCACTTGGCAGGAGTGTGTTTCTCTCAACCCGGCCTGCACCCTTTCACAGTCTGGGAGCCCTTGGGGGATGTCTGACTGACAGCTTAGGCCCGCTCCTGGTGGGAAATGGGCCTAAGCTACAGAACATCCTTAGCACTGCCCAGGAGGTAGGCCACTGCTCTCTCTATCCATCAGCCTGGCTTGTGGCTGAGCAGTGTTCCCTCTGTGGGAGAACACTGACCACGAGGGGGCAGCTCCTGTGTTGAGTGTCTGTCCCCTGGTGGTCAGTGCACATCATAGCAATCAGTTGTTCCACCATTTAATCAATTTGCATATTACCCTTTTATTATATAGGATACTATTTGTATGAAATATTCAGAATATGTAAATCCATAGAAACAGAAGCTAAAATAGTAGTTGCCAAGGGCTGGCTTAATGTTATTCAATGTCACCTCAGTTTACCCTCATAAACTTTAATATACACACACACACATACATTGTCATAAAGACAAAAGATATCTTTTTATATGACACAGAATTTTAGTAATTAGTTTATGTGTGCCAATAAAAATGGTTAAAAATTGCTGCTATGGATGACTGTCATTCAGTCCAGTGGGAGCACATGAGCTATCCCCATCCATGACACATAATGATCCATGTAAAATATAACTCAAAATTATCTGCTTAAGGGAGGAAAAGAGGATCATTTATCTTCCATTACCCATTGCCCATTGGTCTAAATTGACACAATGCATCTTACAATCCTCACAATTCAGTTCATGCATACACAGAAAGCCTAGTAGTTCTCACAGGCATCCCCTGTTGAAGGGCTAGGAGAAACCCCTGAGAAACGCAGACTATAACTGAGGTTAGGTGATGTCTGGTTGCATTTTCTTAAAATATTGTGCAATGGCTAAAGAAAAGTTATATTGAGTGACTATCATGCTGAAGACAAGGAGCACATAGTAGTCTATTCCTCATTCCCAAATGTGTATAGTGGTTTGTTGAAGCTCTTTGTACAAGAGATCTGATATTGTATATTACTTGTTAATTCTGCATGCAGTAAAATCCTTTCAGTATCTTAAAATTGGTCATGGGGAAAGTATTTGCAAATGGCAATGGGCAAACACTGCACATTAGTTTTGTTTTTTTTTTCTTGATAGTGGAAGATGAAACACCAACAAATATCCTATTCACTATTCTTAGTTTTTGCTAACAAGACACTATACTAGGAAAACAATGTATTTATCTATATGCCTAAAAATAAACTACCTCTGACTCCCTTTTTTGATCTTATTGAGAAAAAAGGTTAAATAAATATGAAGGGAGGAAATCTGTGGAAGTACATGTTTATAGCAATAGCAACAAAATCCTGGCACATATGAAGACTATGCTTTTATATATTACTAGAGGCCTGGTGTACGAAATTCATGCGTGTCGGGTGGGGGGGGGGTGTTTCATCCCAGCCTGCTCACTCTCCAATTTGGGACCCCTTGAGGGATGTCCAACTGCCGGTTTAGGCCTGATCCAGGTAGGTTTGGGCCTAAAAGGACAGTCAGACATCCCTCTCACAATCCAGGACTGCTGGCTGCAAACTGCTCATCTGCCTGCTTTCCTGATTGCCCCTAACTGCTTCTGCCTGCCAGCCTGATCACCCCCTAACCACTTCCCTGCCAGCCTGATTGATGCTTAACTGCTCCCCTGCCAGCTTGTTGCCCCTAACTCCCCTGTGGGCCTGGTCACCCCCAACTTCCCTCCTCTGCCGACCTCGTCACACTTAACTGCTCTCCCCTGCAGGCTTGATCACCCCAAACTGCCCTCTCTTGCAGGCCTGGTCCCTCCTAAGAGCCCACTCCTGCTGGCCATCTTGTGGTAGCCATCTTGTGTCCACATGCGGGCAGGATCTTTTGACCACATGGGGGAAGTCATCTTGTGTGTTGGAGTGATGGTCAATCTGATTATTACTCTTCTATAAGATAGGATAGAGGTCGGATCCATGGGTGGAGGCCAGCTGGTTTTCCCTGAAGGGTGTCCTGGATCAGGGTGGGTGTTCCTTTGGGGCATGGGGTGGCCTGGGAGAGAGGCCTGTGGTGATTTGCAGGCCAGCCATACATCCACCTCCCATCCCCCTTCCGGCCCCCACACCTCCCTCCACCCCCCGGCGACCCAAGAAGAGGCCCTGGTATCTGGGATTTACTTATCTTCTACAATTGAAATGTTGTTTCCTGGAGTGGAGCCAAGCCTTCAGCTTGTATAGCCATTGAAACTTTGTTGCCTTAAGCAAAAGCCTGGGTCTGCCAGGGTTTGCTGAAAGCTTGGCTTCCTCCATCACCAGGGGCAACCCAAGCCTCTCTCCTGCTCTCTCTGTGGCCATAGCCATCTTGGTTGGGTTAATTTGCATACTCACTCTGATAGCTGGTGGGCGTGGCTGGTGGGTGTAGCAGAGATATGATCAATTTGCATATTACTCTTTTATTAGATAGGATATTTACATTTCCCACCATTGCTGCTCCACATTTAATACATATATAACACTATATAAAAGTACATACTACCCATAGAACACCAAATATATACAAAGTATTGGAATAGATTTTTAAATAAGCTATTATTTTTGTTGACTTTTATGATAATCCAATGAGATAAGTAATTTTATTATACTAATTTTACCAATGAGAAATTAAGAATTATAGTGATTCAGCAATTTATACAAGATACCAGAGTTGGAAGTTACTTAACTTTAATGAAATCACAATTATTTCATATTCTGAATGTCAGTGATTTTTCGACCATACTTTAAAAGCCACCATTATTAAATTTTATTACCAAGACTAAAGATGGAATTTTATTAAATAAATTGTTTTTTTTGTATCTTTTGATCGATAATCACATAGGTATTTGCTTCCTTTTTTTTTCCCCTGATATGTAACTAATTCCACTGATAAATTCAATAATATCAATTACATTACATATGAAGTATTTTTTCACTTACAAGAATACACTTTTTAGAAGAGTAAGACTGTCACTTTTTGTCTTATCCTCTCATAAGGAAGGACAAACATTGCTCCCATTACTTTTTATGGCTTTTCCTGTCTTGTCACACAGGAAATTCTGTCTATATTCAGCAAGCAAAACAGCAGGCAGAATTATGGTGCCTTAAAGACACATTAACATTCCTGACTGCTCTTTAATATCCCTGTTTCCAAATCTGTTGATCTAAACAAGTGACTCTATATTTCACAATTTCTTCTACTATGTCTTAAGCATTTCCTTGCTGTTATAACTTCCCTACATTTATCCTACAATGAGTAATTGTCAAGTTCTGAACTCAGTACATCAGGCTAAGGGGCCAGGAGGTAGGCTACCTAAGATAACTTAACTCTCAAAGTGAAGGAAATATGCCTTCTTTGCTAAATGCTTTATTACTGAGCCTATTTTAACTTATTGTGATGGTATAAATTTAACTTTAGTTTGAGGAATAAAACATTCAGGAATTCAAGTGTGAAAATTAGAATTTTTCTAGTGGCCAATGGCCAACTAAATCCAGCAAAATTCTGAAATTGAGGGTGAGGTGATATGTGGAGGAAAAAGGGACCAAAAGTTTTCAAAGTCCTTAAAATATCACACATTATTTTCTTCTTGACAAAGAAGAACAAAAATTATGAAGGTCAAAATATTATATTCCATTTTAACTATTTCCATATCAGGGGTTGATTTGGAACTAGACTGCATTAATAAATAAATTAATTTTGGAGCAAAGTTTTGTGAGACGAGTCTAGAGATTTTAATGTGACAGAGGTGAAACAGTAAACCAGCCTATTGATGAGTTATCAGTGAAAATATTTTCATTCCAATAAGGCTAATCTCAGATGAGGCAATTATAGGCAGACTCTGACAACGGTTATTAAAATAGTGTTTTTCCTCACTCTGTATTTTTCTCCCTCAGGTACACAAAATGAGACTTTAAAATGAAAAATAAAACAATTACAAAAAAAAAAAACTCACACACAACAATAACCAAAAATTTTTAATGTAAAGTTTAAAGTGTTGATGGACAGTAGCAAATGGTCTGGCTTATTCTACAATATTCAAGGCCAAGGAAGGAATTCTCATAGGAATAACTTAAATACTTGTGCCATTCCCAGAAGCTTCTATAATCACCTCTCACCCCAGGTTTTCAAACTAGCTCTGACATTCACCCAGATTACAATTGTGGCTTTCAGAAACCCACAGTCTGTAGATAAATCACCTTCACAGTGGGGCAGATTTGTTCAGTGAACAGATAATATAGAACAGAGATTTGATACCATAAGATATCATACCTCTAAGCTGAGATAGAGAAAAAAAAAATCACTGTAATTACTATAAACCCAAGGGCCAAGTGGTAATTTTAAAATACTGGTCTCATAAACACTTTGCCAGTTGAACTTAAGGCTGCACAGAGACATAGTAAAGAATTAAATGAGTTTAAAAAGCAGTATTTTTAAAGTCAGAATTAAAAATGTGTTGAAAATAAAATAAAACGAAGTGATGTTGATTTAGCTACAGAAGAGAGAAGATTTACTTAGAAAAGGGGAAGGTCTTAAATAGAAATCTACGAAATAAGGAAGAAGAATGGTAATTTTCTCATACTTAACCACTTTTAAAATAAAAAATAGCAAAATTGAAGCTACTTTTTTTTCATTTCTTGGACCAAGATTCAAAGATATTTTATATATTAAGACAGTGTCAAGATGTAAGCATTTTTTTTTAATTGGAAGGCTTCTATAAGAAAGGTAGAAAGTAGAAAAGTATACAATCATATTTTCTAATAGTGCTCTTTGCTTATTGAAACAATTGCACTGGCTTATTAGAATCTTAAATAATGTAAACTAAAAAATATAATACTAAATGGGAAAGCAGGTAATTCTTCCATTATAAGAAAACACCAGACTTTATATGGTACTTTATAGTGGATGAGATGCACAAGTTAAGCAAAACATGAAACAATAAATTAAATCCAACTTTTAGGAATTCTGAACAAGTAGTTGATAACTGAATTACCTTGAAAGCAAAGAATATACTTTAAAAGAAGTGGATGTTTTTTCACACACAAAATTCAAAAATTGTATCTCTCATGCCAAGAGACCTATAAAGCAGGATCAGGAAGAATATATTAGTAAAATAAACATCTGAATCCAAGACAAAGTGAAAAGAAAGGAAAGGGTGATCCTTCAATATAACTAGTGTTTTACCTGTATCAAGTAGAGAAGAAATAGAGCTGAGGTTAAAAGCAAATTAAATTGAAAAAAAAAATTGTCAGGTCTTCCTTGAAGGGTGTAAGAGACTAATAGAAGTAAATGGAGCAAAAACACTCACTCATAGGTATATTACTTTCCTGTGGCTCCCATAACAAAATACCACAAACTCGGTGGCTTACACAACACAAATTTATTGTCTGAGCATGGCAGCTACTAGAAGTCTAAAATTAAGGTGTCAACAAAGTTGATTTCTTCTGAGATTTTGGAGGGAGAATCTGATCTATGCCTCTCTCCTATCTTTTGGTAGCCTGAGGCATTTCTTGCAGTATGGATGACACTCCCTGTGTCTGCAAACAACCTTCCATCTATGCATGCCCATCTCATTTCTGAATATCCCCTTTTTATAAGAACACCTGTCGTATTGGATTGAAAATCATCCTAATGACCTGATTTTAACTGGAGAATTTGCAAAGAACCTATTTCCATAGAAGGCCACATGTACAGATACTAGGGGTTACAATGCCAACATGTTTTAAGAGGAAACAATTCAACCATAACAATAGGAAAGACAATAATAGATAAAAATGTTTTTGATGTCTATGAAGCAGCCCAAACTATCCAAATCTTGTGAAATTAAAAAATAAAACACTGAAGAAGGAAAAATATTTTGTTGTACACTTTACAACATAGTCTATAAAGGTTCTCATTAGAGAACCTTACCTTCTTAAGCTTCTGTAGCTGAGTAGATTTAATTGGAAATAATGTTAAGGGTGATTCTCAAACAGAGAAATGATAAGATCAGGAAGAAAATATGCTTAGAAGCAGAAATCATGGACCTAGAATTAGCCTTCAGAAATCTGCAGCAGATTCATTAAAATGGAAAAGAAACAAATGATCTTTCTAGAGAAGGAAATACAGAAAAATCTGAATAGAAGATGCATTGGAACTTTGAGAAGTACTAGAGGTACTTCTTTGTTTGTTTTAATATATTTTTATTGATTTCAGAGAGAAAAGGAGAGAGAGAGAGAGATAAACATCAATGATGAAAGAAAATCACTGATTGGCTGTCTCCTGCACACCCGCCAATGGAGATGGAGCCTGCAACCCACGCCTGTGTCTCCATCTGAAATGGAATCATGACCTCATGATGCATATGTTGATGCTCAACCACTGAGCCACACTGGCCAGGCAAGTTCTGGTTTTATGCTTCATGTTGGGGCATCTGGGTTGCAGCATTAAATACACTCTACTTCCGCACTGAATCCTCACATTTATTTGAACTGTGCAGTGCTTTGAATTTGGGGTATAAAGAACAATTTCTAAGTACAGATTTGGAAATATATGATGTGAAAATCAAGGCAATTCAGAAACCTTAAGGAAGCAGAAGAGATAAGGACAGTTTCCCTTGCAAAAGTTTACATCTGGGCAAAAGGTAGAAACATTTAAATGCTGAGAGAAAAGGTGGGTATGGATGAATGATGTTTTAAGCAAGATGTTCTGATGAGCATTTTGATGGATGATTTTTACAAAAGATGAAACCTAAATTAATATTTTCTTATTTCTCATGCTTTTCACCTATACCAACTTATGAATGACAGTGAATCACCACTTTTTCTTGAAAATGTATTACAGAGGTCACATTGAGGTTAATTTTGGAGCAATGGTGTCCTATAAAAATCCAGTGTGTGACAAACATGATAAAATTGTAGTTAAATTCAAATTTTGAGGTGTTATTGTTAGAAAGACAGCTGTGGAAGTCACGTGACCAGACCAAACGTAGCATTTGGCCACTTAAGACATAATATCATCTGATCACTGTAGAAAAATTCTAAAAGTAATGCTGAATTTAAAATTAAAAAAAAATAAAATTACTTTTTGAATCAATTTGCTATAAACTGAGAGTGAACAATTAACTATTAAGATATTTCTGAACTGAAAAATTACTGAAGGGAATTTATAAATGAAATATATATATCTTTCAGTCCGTGTAGGAAGTATGCCCTATGCAAGAAAAACAGTGATTTTGATTTCCAGCTGATATGTGATAAAGAAAGAAGTGTGTTATGGTATTTATCACTCTACCCTTGTATAGCTAATTCGACACCCCTGCTCCCTACATGATGGCAATAGTAAGTTATAATTGTAAATAAGGAACAATTTTTTCCCATTACTGGTGCTCCTTTAAATCAGGCTGAACTCAGCAATCTCTAAGGTTTATAGTTATTAGAGGATAAAAATGAAAATGCCTGCTAAAACTATCCAAAAGGGAACAAACAAGGGCCATTTTGAAAGCAGAATTTAATTCAAAAATGATAAAACTATATCATGCATAGCTGAGGCCCAGTGTACGAAATTCGTGAATTGGAGGGGAGGTCCTCAGCCCAGCCTGCACCCTCTCAGAGTCTGGGAGCCCTCAGAGGATGTCCAACTGACGACGGGTTAGGCCTCGGAAGCGGGCCTAAACTGTTAGTCAGATATCCTTAGCACTGCTGCAGAGGCAGGAGAGATTTCTGCCACCGCTGCTGCCCTTGCTAGCTGTGAGTCCAGCTCAGGGCTTCTTCTGGCTGAGCAGCACTCCCCCTGGTGGTCATTGAGCCCTCTGGTGGTCAGTGTATGTCAGAGCGACCAGTTCTGCCATTTGGTAGATTTACTTGTTAGTTTTTTATTATATAGGATAGGCACATGCACACACAAACACATACACGCACACACACACAAAAGTTTATAAGTAACAGAATCTGGAAATGATATACATATGTTTCTTAACCAGGAGAAATGGCTGAACTTTGGAGTCATAATTAATGTGACTGAAATAAGTAGCATCTAAAGACTATTTCTCAGGTAGAAAAAAAAAAAATGCTCATTAGGGATTCCAATAAATACTGTGAAATATCCATAAATTCTTTTAAAGTAATCGCAAATTCTGCTTTTAAAAACAATGTGCTGATTCCTTTTATTCTAACAATGCTAAACAGACTTATTGACACAGATGGCTCAGTGCAATTGAGTAATCAGCTGAACAACCTTCCAGATGTCATTCCAGATGAAGCCATGGCAGCGGGGGCTGAGACAGAAGAGGTTAGGGGCAATCAGGCAGGCAGGCAGAGTGGTTAGAGGTGATCAGGCAGGCAGGCAGGCAAGCCAGCAGTTAGGAGCAAGTAGTCCTAAATTGCCAGAGGGATGTCTGACTGTTAGTTTAGGCCTGATCTTGCAGGAATCAGGACTAAACCAGCGGTCAGACATTGCCTGAGGGCTCCCAAATTGCAAAAGGGTTGCAGACTGAGCTGAGGGACATCTCCCAACTCTTGTGCATGAATTTTGTACACCAGGCCTCTAGTAGACAAATAAAATACAATTGTGTAAAAAGAGTATTGTATCTTCTTTTTCTCCAAAATGGAATGATAAAGACTCTACTCTGCTTCCATCTTTGTATTCTTTTGTTTTCTTTTTTAAACATTTAATTATTATTATTATTACTATTCAGATTATTACAATTGTTTCTCTTTTTTCCCCCATACTCCCCTCCATCCAGTTCTCACTCCTTCCTCTGCCCTTACCACCCCCCAAGTCCTCATCCATATGTGTATGATTTTTGTCCACTCTCTTCCTGCACCCTCCACAACCCTTACCCCCCAAGAATTGTCAGTCCACTCCCTTTCTATGCCCCTGATTCTATTATATTCACCAGTATATTCTGTTCATTAGACTTTTTTATTCACTTGATTTTTAGGTTCACTTGTTGATAATATGTATTTGTTGTTCATCATTTTTATCTTTACCTTTTTCTTCTTTTTCCTCTTTTTAAAGAGTACCTTTCAGCATTTCATATAATACTGGTTTGGTTGTGATAAATTCCTTTAGCTTTTGGCTTATCTGTGAAGCTCTTTATCTGACCTTCAATTCTCAATGATAGCTTTGCTGGGCAGAGTAATCTTGTTTGTAGGTTCTTCTTATTCATCACTTTGAATATTTCTTGCCACTACTGTCTGACCTGCATAGTTTCTGTTGAGTAATCCACTGACAGTCATATGGGGCTCCCTTGTGGGTAACTAAGTGTTTTTCTTTTGCTGTTTTTAATATTCTTTCTTTGTCTTTTGTTCTTGGCATTATAATTATAATGTATCTTGGTGTGGTCTTCTTTGGATTCCTTTTGTTTGGGGTTCTCTGCGCTTCCTGCACTTGTAAGCCTATTTCTTTTACCAGATGGGGAAGTTTTTAGTCATTATTTCTTCAAATAGGTTTTCAGCAGCATGCTCTCTCTTTTATTCTGGCACCCCAATAATTCTGATGTTGGTATGCTTGAAGTTGTCCCAGAGGCTCCTTAGACTATCCTCACATTTTTGGATTCTTCTTTCTTTTTGCTTTTCTGGTTGAGTGTTTTCTGCTTCTTTGTATTTCAAATATTTGACTTGATTATTGTGATCCTCTTGTGTGCTGTTAGATCTCTGTATAATATTTTTTATTTCAGTTAGTGAATGCTTAATTTCTAGTTGGTCCTTTTTTATATTCTCTAGGGTCTTGCTAAATTTATAGAATTTTTCTAGAAAATTCTTGAAAAACCTTAAAACTGTGGTTTTGAACTCTATATCCAGTTGTTTGTTTTCCTCCATTTCTTTCATTTGTTATCTGTTTCTTTGTCTCTGTATTTTGGATGCTTTCCTGAGTTGATAGAGTGGCTTTGTGTGTTAGGTGTCCTATAGGGCCTAATGGCTCAGCTTCCCCAGTTACCTGAGGTGGACACTCTTGGTGCACCCCTTTGTGGGCTATGTGCACAGTCTTGTTGTAGTTAAGTCTTGATTGTTTTGGTATCACTGGGAGGAATTGACCTCCAGACCAATTGGCTGTGAGGATCAGCTGTGTGTATGCTGAGAGAACTTCTGTTTTAGATACACCCTTATGGGAGAAGACTGGCAAAAGCCTCTGTGCTCAGCTTGAATGGAGTGGAGTCTCATCATGGAGAGATAGCATTGGTTTTCCATCAGCCCTGCCCTAATAGGCCCCTGTGTCTCAGTGTCCCGAGGTAATCGCTGCCAGCACCTCTGAGAGAAAACTGCCCTCAGTTTTAACCCAAGTGAGTCTGGGTCCCCAGAGTTTCTCCCGGAACTGGAGGTCAGTGCAGCTGGGAGTTTTTGTCTCCCTCCTGCTTGAGAAGCCAGCCATGTACTCAGTTGCCTGCCCTTTCCGCACATGTGCCTCGGTAGCTCTGCCTTCCTCAGTTTCTCTGAGTCTCAGTGTGCTTTTCTCTTTCCTTCTAGTTGTAGAATTTCCACTCATCCAACCTTCCTGTGGTTATGGATGATGTCCGTTTTGTCTTTAATTGTAGTTTTGAAATTGTTGTGGGAGGCAGCAGTTTAGGTGTTTACCTATGCTGACATCTTGGTTTCTCCCCTTATTTTGTTTTCTTATTTCGCAAAGCAAGCTGGACCAAAAGATGTAATTCCCAATTTATAGATTGGTGGCCATTATTTCTGCTAATGCCCTATTTAATTAGATCTTGAAAATGTAAAACACAAAAACAAAATCATCATGTAAATTCAGGTAACTATAGGAAATAAAAGAGAAAATGTCTCCAGATTATAGATTAAAATATTTACTTTATTTATTAAGCAACAATGAAGACACAAACTATGAATAAATCACTCTAAATACCTTTGAACCCATCTCCTAGCTTATTAAATTAAATGCTATAAATGAATTTAGAATTCTCTACTCCTCTAAAGCTGACTAGCATGCTGAATAGGTGATTCATCATACTCATTCATGTTTTCATGTTTTTATTATATAGTTATCTCTACCTATGCATTATATAGTATTATTTTACATACAGTAACATTGTATCAATGACATTCTACAGTATGCTCCTGCTCCTTCACTCTCCTTCCAAGAGAGAAAGGAATAGACTTAGGTTATCCAAATTTGACATCAAATGTATTCATTCTTGTATTTTATATTTCTGTTCTGAATTTTCATGAAATTTTCTACAGAAATAAATACTGTTTTATCTTGAAAAACAAATGCATGCCATTGAAAACAGGGAGAGTCCTTTACATTGAATGTTATTCAATGGCAAATAATATATAAATAATTTAGAGGAAATCTCCATAATGTTTTAGTGATGTATAGATGTAAATTGTAAGTGAAGACTTTTTTTTTCTAAAAAAAAGTCTATTATCATATACTAAGATCCTCTTGTGAAAGATTTCAACACATTGCTTTTCTATAGAATAGACTGAGACTTGGTAGGTAGGAGAAAAGGCCAAATAGATTCCAGAACTACATAGACTCCGACCAGTATTTCATTTATAGACTTTGAAGGGTTCCACTAACACAAGCAAACATCTGCTGCTCTCTCAGATGGATGAGTATAAAGAAGTTTTGGCATGGCAAAAAGTTAAAGAAATTTTAAAGACAGGACAGGCAGTTAAGAAATAAGGAGATCCATGGGAGAGAAATGCATAGGTGAGGGCTTGGAGCCACCAGAATGCTTATCTTACTTTTACAGATGATAAAGAAATATTACAAGAGGAAGGCATACATTCACAGAGGATAGAGGAATGTTGCATGATAAGGGGGAAAGGGAGAGAGGGGAACTAGGTGGATTTTGACCTTGGAAACTGATACTCTGCAGAAGAATGACCAATTAGGAAAGCACAGGGGTCATAAGTTAAGGAAGGGTCCAATTAGAAAGAGTCATGAAGAGACAAAGAGCTGCAGACTTTATAAAACCAGAGACAAAGAGGCTCAGATGATTCATTTTTTCCCCCCTATTTTAGAGAGAGAGAGAGCAGGTTTTTCTCCTTAGAGGACCCCTTCCCAAGTGAAATTTGGTGGTACTTAAAACAAAAATGACAATTCAAAAGTTTTATAAATTGATTGTGGGAAAAGATTAATAGTAATCAATGACAAATTTATCTTATCATTTCACAAATTTATCAAGTGACGCCCCCCAGGTGATCAAGCAATGCTCAATTTGTGATTGTTTTCATGTATTTTAAAACTGCCAAGAGTGACAAAGATAATTTATTTCACATTATAATGCAAATATATATATTTGTATACAACTATGTATGTGTGTGTGTGTGTGTGTGTGTGTGTGTGTATGTGTGAGAGAGGGAGAGAGACAGAGACAGAAAGAGAATGTATAAATTAACTCAAATAAGTGTATGTGTGTATATACTTAGGTTATCATATATTTCATTAATTCTTATTGATTAACAATCAATTTTAAAGTGTCTCATCTTTTAATGCCATTGTGTTGGCTTCATACTTGTTTTTGCAGATAATATCCAATATAATAAAACCCTAATATGCAAATAGACCAAATGGTGAAACAAGCAGTCACTATGACATGCACCAACCACCAGGGATCAGATGCTTAATGCAGGAATTTGCCCTGGTGGTCAGTGTGCTCCCACAGTGGGAGGGATAGAGAGTTAGAAACATCGATGAGAGAGAAACATTAATCAGCTTCCTCCTGCACACTGCCCACTGGAGATGTGCCCACAACCAAGGTACCTGCCCTTAACAGGAATCAGACATCTGCAGGTTGACGTTCTACCCACTTTGCCAAACCAGTTCGAGCATAAATACCTTTTCTGACCACTCATTGGCTAAGCTCCCTGTATGCTGCCACTTGTAGTGTTCTTTGTAAATTGAGTTATAAGAATCAAAGAAGGTAATCTAGGGTTTTTCTACCACACTCCTGGAGGAACAAATGAAGGTTCACTGCTAGAAGGGCTAAGAAATGTCATATCCTGCCCTAACCGGTTTGACTCAGTAGATAGAGCCTTGGCACAGGTCCAGGTTCGATTCTGATCAAGGACAGGTACCTACGTTATAGCCTCCTCCCTGGCCAGGGCCCAGGTCGGGACTCATGCAGGAGGCACCCAATCAAAGAGTCCCTCTCACACTGATGTTTCTCTCTGTCTCTCCCTCTCTCTCTCTTCCTACACTCTCTAAAAATCAATGGAAACATATCCTCAGGTGAAGATAAATAATAATAATAATAATAATAATAATAATAATAATAATAATAATGTGACATGCTATGAAAGACACATCTTGAAAATGCCTAAAGAAAGTTGTCATTTGTATATAGTGAAGCTTGAGTCCATGTTAATGAAAACATGGTGGCTGGCAATGGCTGCAGCAGTGGGATGATGGGTCTGGTACCTTCTCTTGATCAGCTCAGTCGCCTCCTGCAAAGGGAGGCCAGACTGCAGCGTAGGTCTGCTCCCCATGAGACATCCCCTGAGGACTCTCAATATGTGAGAGAGGGTAGGCTGGGCTGAGAGACCACCTCTCTTCCGTGCACAAATTTTGTGCACCGGGCCCCTACTATATATATAAAAACCTAAGTGACCAAACAACTGAAAGGACAACTGGTTGTTATGACATGCACTGACCACCATGGGGCAGATGCTCAATGCAGGAGCTGCCCCCTGGTGGTCAGTGCACTGCCCCAGTGAGAGTGTTGCTCAGCTTACCAACAAGTGTCAGATGCAGGGCTCACAGTAGCCCAGAGACTGTAGCGGAGTGGCAAGCCTATCGAGCAGTATCAGCAGCAGGCACAGCAGGACTAGGATGAGCAGGAGCAGCAGGCAGGAGTCGCAGGCAGCGCTGGACTGCCGGTTTTGGCCCAATCCCCACAGGATATGCCAAGGGACCCCACCAGTTCATGAATCTGTGTACCAGGCCTAGAGTTAATAATATAGACTTAAACTTAAGCAAATTCATTAAAAGAAATAAAAACAAAGCTCTTCAAATATGACTAGTACTACTTATTAATGAAATATAACACTTTTCTGCAGTTTTATTTTCTTTAGTTTTGATTACCTTTTAGTCAATCATGGTAGTCAAGTAATATGCAATGATATTAAATGTAAAATGTGATAAATAAAAAATTAATACTTTTTAAAATTGCATACTGTTCCAAGTAGTATGATGAAATTTCATGTCATCTTGCTCAGGATGTAAATCAACCCTTTGTCCAGCATCTCCATACTCTAAACATTTCCCATCCATTATCAGTTATCAAATCAACTGCCAAGGTATCACAGTGCTTGTATTTAACCCTTATTTTACATAATAATGTCTCATTCAACTCACTTCACCTCATCATCTAGGCATTTTATTATGTTAAATAATCACAGAAAGGAGTATAGTACAGTAACACATTTTGAGAGAGACAGAGAGTGACCACATTCACATAACTTTTATTACAGTATATTATTAGAAAAGTTCTATTTTATTACTAATTGTGAATTTCTTGCTATGCTTAATTTGTAAATTAAACTTTATCATAGGTGTGTATAGAAAATTTATATACTCTTATATGGTTTAATACTACTTGCATTTCATGCATCCACTGGTGTCTTGGAGGAAAACTGTAATAGTATGTTTTATGTATAATACTTTGCATTTTTATCATTACTATTATAAGTAAAATTTTATATGTAAAATCGAGGATAATGTACATTGATATGTGCATTTTTTCTAGAAAAAGTATTTTATAAAAATGAAATAACATAATCATAGAAAAGATTAACTTTTGAAATTTTAATACCTTTTTTTTTACTGATCTAAAGGCAACTCCAAATTCTTTTAAACTTGTGCTACAAATATTTTTACAAGATCTCCCTCTTCTGGCCAGAGAAGTTATTTCATTTATTTTTATCTTTAGTGGCCAAAATCTGCAACAAAGTATGAGCAAAGCTAATTTATACTAATCTGGCATCAAAAAGATAAATAAATGGACACTCTTAAAAATGAAAAACAGGATGGTCTTTTCAATATCTCTAATACACATACTGTTCTATTAAAGTCTGTTTATCTAATTTCATTTAAGTTTTCTGCCTCACTGATAGTCTGAGGATTCATTTGCCAAGCTTGGTAATAAGTTAATAAATGAACTGAATGCTTGAGGTGTTCCAGATGGACTTAAATTGCAAATGCTGTCCTTCACAAAAGAGACTGAGCTCATACAGCAGAAATGCAAGCTTCCAAATGCAGACTCACCTACGCACTTGAAAATAGAAGTTAGATGTGAGCTCCCTTAAATAACCTTTCAGAACTTAATTTTTCATCTCAAATTTTCAATCTGATTGAAAACAATAAAACAGATGTAAGAAATACAAACAAAGGGCAATAAATACTTATCTTAAAACTTACACAAGAACTGACCAAAAATATTTTAAAATATGTACTGATATCTCTATCACATATTTATTAGTCTAATCATTAGATTTAATTTTATAAAATTCAAGAAAACATGAATGGAAAGTTTGGTGGCAGCTACTGTTCTTATAAAACATATCAGATTATTGCACTAGAATTCCCAGTAGCCATTACTTAATAAGTTCTTCCATTTTCTCAAAAAATATTTGCTAGCCAATGGCAATTCAAAACAAATAAAACTTAGTGGTCTCAAGAAATGCATGGTATGGTGCTAACATTAGGTTATATTAAAAAGTTTCGACTCCCTGGCCCTGCTCGTGGGGGGCCCAAGTGCTTAAAAAAAAGTTTCAATACTTTTGGAATCTCTTGAAATTATAATTAACTTGACTTTGTACATATGTCTAGTTTCTACGAGAGAGGGCATATAGATTTCATCAGATATTCTAACATGTTAATGACCCCCCAAATTTAAGAACAATCAAGTGAGATAAACACATAATTATAAATTACATAATAATTGATACTTTAAAATGCCAGTTTAAACAAAAACTCTAATAATAATTCTTCATAAGAGAATCAAGAATGGTTTCTGAGGAATGATAATGTATGTTCTTGCTTTTGAAACTCAAGAAGTTTTCTAGCAAGAGAAGAAAGAGAAGAAGATAAGAACTGTTTTAGAATATAAGTAAAAGCAAAGTAGACTACTGGAGCCTTAACAGAGTCATTGGAAAGAGTTTTCTGGTAGGACTAAACTAAAGGGTTCTTACTGGGACATTGTGTCCACTGCATTAATTGTTGTAGTTCTTACATTTACAAAAATACTTGGCACATAGTATGAAGATCTACAGTGTACACAAAAAAGAAAATAGGTTTAAAATCGGGGTAGAGAATCTTTTTTCTGCCAAGGGCCACTTGCTTATTTATAATATCATTTTTTAATATAATTTACTTAATATAAATTTATGTTGCTATGGGAAAAGTTCCTAGATCTATTGACTATCTAGTCCCACCTATAGTTGACTTCACAAGGGGCAGAACAGATGATTCTGTGGGCCTTATATGACCTACAGGCCAGAAGTTCTTTACCTCTGGTTTAAATAATACAATAGCATAAGTAATACAATTTATTGATAGCCTGGACAATAATTTTGGTCTCTATCCTTTTATTTGTTTTTATTCATTTTTTTCCATCATCACTTATTCCCCTCTATGCTCTCTTCCACCTCTACCCATCACCCTCTACCCCTGCAACCACCACACTGTTGTCCATGTCCATGAGTTCTCTCTCTTTTTTTTGCTCAATCCCTCCACTCACCTTCACCCTAAGCTGTCTGCCTTCTATCTTTTAAATTATTTAATTAGTAGAGAACAATTTGAGTTTTGTTGTTTATTTATTTGTTTTGTTTTTATTATTATCACATTTTTAGAGAAAAAACATCATCAGATTTGAATACAATGTAAATTATGTGCAGAAGTAATATTGAGTCCTAGAGAAATGATAGCAGTACATCAACTAAAACATCAACAGAACTGGGGAAGAATTAAAAAGACATGAAGTTTGACAGTATCTGGAAAAAGAAGTAGAGATTTAGATAATTTAAGGTATTGAAAGCAATGAAAGAGTGATTCAGAATAAAACTCAGTTTCTTAGCATAGATGACTTAGATGTAGCTACAATTTATTATTATTATTGAAAGAAACATTTTTAAAATGAAGTTATGTTTGGAGCAGTAACAAGGAAACTATAAACAATTTTGTGGTGTTGTGGTTATATAAGGGAATAAAGACAGCAATTGTTAATTACAAAATTAAAAAAAAACTTTAGTAATAATAGTTAAAGTTTGAAGGATGTGTATGCTATAGCTACAATCTTTTTTTTTCACTTTTTTAAAATTAAATCTTTATTATTCAGATTATTACATTTGTTTATCTTTTTTTCCCCTCCATAGCACCCCTCCACCCAGCTCCCACCCCTCCCTCTGCCCTTAGCTCCCTCCCATTGATCTCATCCATAGGTGTATGATTTTTGTCCAGTCTCTCCCTGTACACCCCTCACCCCTTCCCCCCTGAGAATTATCAGTCCACTCCCTTTCTGTGCTCCTGATTCTATTATATTCACCAGTTTATTCTGTTGATCAAATTTTTAATTCACTTAATTTTTAGATTCACTTGTTGATAGATATGTATTTGTTGTTCATAATTTTTTGGCTTTTACCTTTTTCTTCTTCCTCTTCTAAAAGAGTACCTTTCAGCATTCCATATAATACTGGTTTGGAGTTGATGAAGTCCTTTAGCTTTTTCTTATCTGTGAAGCTCTTTATCTGCCCTTCAATTCTGAATGTTAGCTTTGCTGGATAGATTATTCTTGGTTGTAGGTTCTTGCTATTCATCACGTTGAATATTTCTTGCCACTCCCGTCTGGCCTGCATCGTTTCTGTTGAGAAATCAGCTGACAGTCGTATGGGTGCTCCCTTGTAGGTAATAAACTTTTTCTCTTGCTGCTTTTAATATTATCTCTTTGTCTTTTGCTCTTGGTATTTTAATTATGATGTGTCTTGGTGTGGTCCTCTTTGGATTCCTTTTATATGGGGTTCTGTGTGCTTCCTGGACTTGTAAGTCTATTTCTTTTACCAGATGTGGGAAGTTTTCAGTCATTATTTCTTTAAACAGGTTTTCATTATCTTGCTCTCTCTCTGCTTCTGGCACCCCCACAATTCTGATGTTGGTATGCTTAAAGCTGTCCCAGAGTCTCCTTACATTATGTTCACATTTTTGGATTCTTTTCTCTTCTTGCTTTTCCAGTTGAATGTTGTCTGCTTCTTTATATTTCAAATTTTTCACTCGATTCTTGCCTTTCTCTAGTCTGCTGTTAGGACTCTGTGTAATATTTTTTATTTCAGTCATTGTATGTTTAATTTCTAGTTGATTCTTTTTCATCTCCTCTTGGGTCTCACTAAATTTATTGAATTTTTCTAGCATATTCTTGAAAAACCTTATAAGCGTGGTTTTGAACTCTATATCCAGTCGTTTTTTTCCCTCCATTTCTTTTGTTTGTGATTCCTTCCCTTGTTTCGGCATTTTCACTATGCCGGGGAAACTTCTGTGTTGGATTCAGCCTTATGATACCAGACGCAAAATCGAAGAAGCCTCTGTTGAGCTTGGGAGGGGTGGAGTCTCAGAGCTTAAGGGACCGCCTTGCCTTCCGGTCTGCCCCGCCCTCCACGGCCCCTGAGTCTCACGTGACTGGGTAATCCCTGGAGCGGTCTTTGTGCACGTGCGCACCCGCAGTGCCTCTAACCACTGCCTTTCCAGCTCCCCTGCGCACCAGGACCACACAAGTCTAGGTCCCCCGGGTTTCGCCCGAAACAGGGGCTTAGTGGACCCAGAAGTGGCACAGTTCAGAGGGTCCGCCTCCCGCCCACTCGCGAAAGGCAGCGGCACAATCAGCAGTCTGTCCTGCACGCAACACCGCGCACGTGCGAGACCAGACCTGATCTTCTGCGACTCCCCTAAATTTCCGTGCACCTCTCCCTTTTCACAGTCCAAACTCCCCCCGTATGAGTTTCGCTGGATCTGGGGTTTAGTGTCGTAAAATAAGGGGTTCAATGCCGTTGGGAGTCTCCGTTTCCCTCCCGCTAGAGAAAGCCAGCCAGGTACTCCGGCACCCGCTCTCTCAGCGCGCGTGTCTCAGTACCTCGGCTTTTTGCAGCTCCTCTGGGTCTCCGTGAGCTCCTCTCTTTCCTTCTAGCTGTAGAACTTACACTCCACCAGCTTTCCTGTGGTTCTGGATGATGTCCGTTCTGTCTTTTAGTTGTAGTTTTGAAATTGTTGTGCGAGGCAGCAGTGTAGGTGTTTACCTATGCCGCCATCTTGGATTCTCCCTATAGCTACAATCAAAAGGACTGGTTAGTTATATATATAACAATGAAAATAAAAGTTGATTGTTGAATAAAATTAAGATTTTTCTAACAAAAGATGATATTAGATTAATCAAATGTAGAGATTTAACCTTATATTTTGTACATGTGAAAGATAATGAGGAGATTGTATAGAGTTCACTCTGTTTTCTGATATTTTACACAGGTTTCTTTTCTTATAATATATTCAGCCAGTTACAAAATGTCAGAAATGTCACCATTAAAGAAATACTACTTTTTTCAAATCATTTGTAAAAGTGGAGATAATATTGAGTCATTTCTAACAGGAAGTCATGACATAATTTTTAGATGTTTTTTTCTGATAGAAAGAATGCATTTATTTGCATAGAAAAACTGCATCCTAACTGAGTCAATTAGAAATTTAAAGAGATATAATAGAGTATAATTTCTAGCATATAATTTAAAATATCGTCAACATATTTCAATTTCATAAATATGGTACATTTAGTTAATTGGCTATAAAGTAGTTCTTCTCTAACAAAGAAAGCATTTGTAATATCTCCCCCTACTCCCTATGAAGCATGTGGATTTTAAGTTTACTGAAAATCATTTTAGATCCTGTATTACACCAATCCCACTCCAAAAAAACATAAATAATTGGTGATAATTGAGCCTATTTTTGCTTTATTGTAAATACAACATTAAAATGTTCCTCTAGCTTTCTGTACAGAACTAATATTTGTACCTCAGGCTAACATGGCCAAATAAGTAACTATTTGGATTATAAACTCATGTTAACAATTTATTTTTCTGCAATCAATCAAATCAACTACACTACATTTTAAAGAGCCAAAAATAACTAAAATATGTAGGGTTTTTTATTATGTAGCTTCCACACAAAATTGATCATTCTGTTGAAGCAGCTGGACATGAGAAGGGTGACTGCCCAGATAGAACTGAATCAATCCCAATAATAACTATGTAAAATATTTTAGCAGAGATTAATTGGGGCAAAAGAGGGAAAAAAATGTTTCTGAAAGATACAGAATTTTAATCTGTTCCAAAATGCAAACATATGCAGAGTATGATATACTATAACATACTGAAGTGCTATTCTTTTGTGATTTACTGAGCCAAACTTGGTCCTGGACACCAAGTATAGCCCATTTTTCTAACCCTTTTTCCTATTCTGCCACTTTCCCTGGATTTATATCCCTATTCCATAGCATGCAAAACCAACGAGTTCAAAACAACTTGCCTCTTTGATACAGCAATAGAAGTTCTAGAAATTTATTTTGCCTCTCTCATTCATCTTCTATGAACATTGTCTGCACATCACCTAAAGTCTCTGTAGCAATTTCACATCCCTGAGCTTGCAGCAGCAACAATAACAACACTTTGATTTTAGTCAATATTATATCATTCCTTAAATGGCATTATACCTATTTTGCTTATGGAAAAGGACCTGTGTTTAATAACCAAATATATTCTATGTATATTTATACTTTATTTCTCCATATATATAATGTTGGAAAACAGTTTCAATTAAGATAATTTCTAGATGTTCTTGGGCAAAAAGTCATCATTTCCACAATTAACACACACCTATGATCCCTAGCCAGTGTGGCTCAGTTGGTTGGGTGTCATCTCATGCACTGAAAGGTTGCCAGTTTGAGTCGTGGTCAGGACGCATGCCCTGGTTGTGGGTTAAATTCCCAGTAAGGGGTATGTAGGAGGCAGTTGATTGATGTTTCTCACATCAGTGTTTCTCTCTTCTCCATCTTTCTTCTTCTCTCTAAAATCAACTAACAAAATATGTTTTAAAAACATAATTGAGAAGGAATTAGAGGTATTACATAAAATCCCAATTTTTATAGAAGTAACTAGGTAACTTTAGCATAAACTAACATAATAATAACAGTAGAGTATGATATTGCTTCAACTTAGTGTTTTGATTCTAAAGTTCCCAGTTTAAGAGAAATATATATGTTTATATGGAACATATAGTTTGATAAACTCAGGAAGATGCATAAATTATATATATACTAGAGGCCCAGTGCATGAAGTTCATGCATAGGGGTGTGTGACCCTGAGCCCAGCCTGCACCCTCTCCAATCTGGGACCCCTTGAGGGATGTCTGACTGCCCATTTAGGCCCAATCCTACCAGTGTAAACAGTCAGTCAGACATCTCTCTCACAATCCAGGACTGCTGGCTCCCAACTGCTCACCTGCCTGCTGTCCTGATTGCCCTAACCACTTCTGCCTGCCAGAATGATCACCCCTAACCACACACCTGCCAGCCTAATCGATGTCTAACTGTTCCCCTGCCATCCTGTTTGCCCTTAACTGCCCTCCCCTGCAGGTTTGGTCACCCCTAACTAGCCTCCCCTACAGGCCTGGTCTGTTCCAACTACAGGCCCAGTCACCCCCAACTTTCCTGGTCACTGCCAACTGCCCTTCTCTGCTGGCCTAACCACTCCCCTACCAGCCTAATTGATGTCTAACTGCTCTACTGCCAGACTGTTTGCCCCTAACTGCTCTCCCATGCAGGCCTAGTCATCCCTAACTGCACTCCCAAGCAGGCCTGGTTCCCCCCAACTGCCCTTCCCTGTAGGCCTGGTTGCCCACAACATCCCTCCTCTACCTGCCTGGTCACCCCTAACTACCCTTCCCTGCAGGTTTGATCATCCCCAACTGACTTCCCTTCCAGGCCTGGTCCATTTTCACTGCCCTCCCCTGCTAGCCTAATTGCCCACAACTGCCTTCCCCTGCAGACCTGGTCCTTCCAAACTGCCCTCCTCTGCTGGCCATCTTGTGGCAGCCATCTTGTGTCCACAAGGGGGAAACAATCTTTGACCACATGGGGCAGCCATCTTGTATATTGGAGTGACAGTCAATTTGCATATTACTCTTTTATTAGATAGGATAGAGGCCTGGTGCATGGGTAAGGGCTAGCTGTTTTGCCCTGAAGGGTGTCCTAGATTAGGGTGGGGGTCCCTTTGGGGCATGAGGCTGCCTGGGTGAGGGACAGGTGGTGGTTTGCAGGCTAGCCATGCCCCCCAGGGACCCAAGTGGAGGCCCTGGGATATGGGATTTATTTATCTTCTATAATTGAAACTTTATAACATTGAGTAGAAGCCAGGGCAGGCCAGGAAGTTTGGCTTCCTCCATCGCCAGGGGAATCTAAGCCTCCTGTTCATTCTGTGGTCACATACATTTTTGTTGGGATTTATTTATCTTCTGTAATTGAAACTTTAGAGCTTTGAGCAGAGGCCTGGGTTGGCCAGAGTGTGCAGAAAGCATGGCTTCCTCCATTGCCAGGGAAACCCACACCTCCTGCTTGCTCTGTGGACACAGCCAACTTGGTTGGGTTAATTTACATACTCGCTCCTGGATTGGCTGGTGGGCATGGTTTGTGGATTTTTTGGTAGTATGGTCAGTTTGCATATTACTATTATATTAAATGCCCAGTGCATGAACTCGTGCATGGGTGGGGTCCAGCAAGCCTGGCCAGGGGGAGGGGACATGGGCAGTTGGCTGGCCTGCCTGCTGGTCAAACTCCTGGTTGAGGGGACAAACTGCATATTAATTAGCCTCTTATTATATAGGATATTTACTGAGTAGCCAGATTATTATGTGTTCAGAGATCATAATAATCTGGTCACTCAGTTTGTGTGTGTGTGTGTGTGTGTGTGTGTGTGTGTGTGTGCACTAAATTATGAACAAAATAAAGCAGGGCGAAAAGTAGAAAATAAATATTTCCACAGTTAGACAAAGACTTTTTTGATAATGTAAAATTTGAACAAAAGTCAGAAGGAAATGAAGGAGTAAATTATGCAGATCTAGAACATTGCTCTATCATAGAAGCAGTAGGCTTGCAAAAATTGGATAAAGAATGTTCTTAAGGCATTCAAGCTAAGTATAGAAAGGAACTGGTGGTTTTTTTTTAAAATCAGGAAAGTGACCTGATTGGATTAATATTTGAATTGTATACATAATAAATCATTGCCACATCTAATGTAATGTTATGATTTCAAATTTTTATCTGTGGAAAGGTTGATAGCCTGTCTTGCATTAGAGAACTATGCTTGTATACTGGACATCTCCATCATCACAGATTTACAATCTATGAGGAATGAATATGGGGCCATCAGAGTGGTCCAGTTGGTTGAGCATCATCCTGTGCACCACAGGCTTGCCAGTTCATTTCCCAGCCAGCACACATACCTGACTATTGGTTTTATCTCTGGTTGGCATGGGTATGGAAAAAAAAATACAATTGGTGTTTCTCTTTCATATCAGTGTTTTGCCTCTCTCTCTCTCTCCCCTCTCTTCTTTCCTCCCTCTCTCTCTTTCTCTCTCTCTCCTTCTCTCTCCCTTTCTCTCTAAGTATGTTCTCTGGTGAAGGTTAAAAAAATAAAGAGTGAAAAAGAAATAGATATAAGGAAAAGTTGAACACCAATATATAGACAAAAGCTGATTATGATGCATGATTGGAGGTCAAAGACAGCAATAGGAGATTACCAAAAAGGAACCCAACCAAATATGGAAAGCCAATTTGGACTTGTTGTTGGGTGTCTTAATTTATGAACATCAGTTGGAGGCTTTTAGGTTTGAACATGTGATAAAAATGATACATATTGATACCAATAACAATTTACCTTTATTAGATTATAAAATGTAAAGCATTGGTTTAGAAAATATTCTAGATTCTGAATATGTGATTAAGAAGACTGAGATTATTATAGTAAACTCAGGGAGCCATTAAAGTATTTACATAATCACTTAAAATTGCATTTGATGTGTCACTTTGACATGTGTAAGAAGGGCATATGTAAGGACAACAAGGCAAGAAAGCAACATTTACTAAGGTTGTGTTTTTGTTTTTTAGTTATGAGAGAATAGATATCAGAAGGAAGGCAAAAATAGTAAAAATAGAGGAGATATATTGGTTGCAAAAATACATGGGGAGTGAAATCAGAAAATAGAGGGTTAATCACAGTAGGAAATAAGGGGAAAAATAAATCAAGAATGGCTTCTAGGTTCTAAGCTGTGTTAATAAATCAAACAGTACTGCTCACAGAGAGAGAAAATACAAAAGAAATAGGCTCTGAGAGGAAGAATATTTGTTCAATTTTAACATTTTTGAAGCTCTGTGTGTTGCTTTTGTTTGTATAGCAAGCCAACACTTTGATTAATTAATTCTAAATTGCAAAGAGAGGTCTAGGAGGGCAAATAAACTTGGAATAAGAGGCATATAATTTGTATTTTTAACCAGAGTCAATGAAATCATAAAGGTACTGTATGGAGAAAGAACAGTGGTGTTCAAGGAACCAAAATCTAGGATGACTAAGGCTGAGTCAGAGAGAGAAGAGGAGAGAGAGAGAGAGAGAGAGAGAGAGAGAAACTTTCAAAAATAAAAAAGAATAATGAAGAGTTTTGTCCATCAGGAAAACGGAAAGCAGAAAATTTCAAAAAGAGAGGCCTTCCAAATTTGACTGTGAACTTTTTAAGGGCAAAGATGTTGGCTTTACCTCTGTTTGTTAGGTCCTCAACACAGAACATAGAAAATTTTAAACTCTTAGTAAAAAACTTAATAGACTAAATGAGAAGAAAAGAAGGGATGAAAATAAAGATAAAAATTTAGATTAAAACATTTAAATATAAGGATCACTGCATTCAATGAATGAAGAAGATGGAGAATCTAGTAGTGCTTCCTAATAGGGAAGCGCAAAACAATATGAATATATTTATCTTATTTCCATTTCATCTATGTTAATACCACCTTAAGCCCCTGAATCTATTTTATATTTGCAAAAGGATACATTCTGGGAGAAATTTGCAAAAATAAAAGTTTAAAATGATAAGAGCTCATTTGATACTTATCATTATAATAGAAATAATTTGATTCAAAGACAGTAAAATTAAAATTAAGGAACTAATAAACAGATGAATTCAACATTACTATACTTAAAATAGGGAGCCACTATGAAATACCTTACTTTGAATTGTGAGTGTAAAACATGTTATGAGGCATAAAAATGATTACTTTATGGAATTACTAAGCTGGATTAACTAGGAAATAAGGTTGGAAAATGAAAAAGGCTGATGGGCAAGTTAGGTGATAAATCTAGTTCTGTGGAAAACTTTCAAAGGGATTTTAGCCCCAAAACTTGCTATTTTCATGCAATTCTTCATAAATATATAAAGATAAATAGAATTTGATAAAATTTATGTTGAGTTTCAGTGCTAAAATGGGTAATTTAAAAATTTCAAATATGGGGAGTATGCCAGATATCATCTTTCTTACTTTCATGGTCTGACATATAGAGCAACATTGGAAAAAGGAAATATAAGAGAGGGTGTTAAATCAGAGAGATGTATAAAAAGAAGAGGAAGAAAACAATTTTAAAAAAAGAAATAACATTAAAAAATATAAAGCAAATTGTAAAGACAAGAAATATTTTTAAAAAACTTTTGAAGAATTAGAATCTAATCTGAATTGGCAAGTGGGAAATAGACATTAATATATATACATATGAATTGCTATATTGGTTATACATGTCTTCCTAAATAGGATAGAACTGAGGAATAATGTATAGGTGGGTTTACATCAATGGTTCTTGGATATGACTATATTTTCAGGCCAATAAATCTTGGACCTAGTCAATTTAATAAATGAAATACTCAGAATCAGATGTGAAAGGTATGCCAGGGTAAAAAAGCAGATCATATTTGAAGACAGGCAACAGTTATGACTTACATTTAAAGATTTTTTCCCCAGAGTTCATAAACACACAGTATGACAAACACAAGATGAAGAAATAAGATGGTACCAGCCGGTAGAGCTCACTTGTTGAACGTCAACCTATGAACCAGGAGGTCACAGTTCAATTCCTAGTCAGGGCACTTGCCTGGGTTGCCCTGGGCTCTACTCCCAGTGTGAGGCATGTAGGAAGCAGCTCATGGATGATTCTTTCTCACCACTGATGATTCTCTCTCTCTCCCTTTCCCTTACTCTATAAAATCAATAAAAATACATTTTTTTTAATAAAAAGAAAGAAGATTGTATGGATATACTAAAAGGTCTACAGTCTCATTATCCCTGAAGTAGGCTAAACCTTCAAAGTTGTAGGAGCCTAAAACATTAGAATTATTTATTTGTATGATTGAGAGGAGTTCTTCAACATTTAAGTGTCTGGATTATTATTATAAAACTAGAGGTCTGATGCACGAAATTCATGCAAGGGGATCAGCCCTCACAGCCCCTCACAGCACCAGCTTCGTGAAGAAGGTTGTCCAGACAGTCATCTGGAAGGATGTCTGGATGTTTGTTCTGCTGTTTGGTCTAATTAGCATATCAGCTCTTTATTATATAGGATTATATAATTAAATCATGAGCTTAAGATTAGCCTTGAAACTAATGAATTCTTACTATGCCAAGGTGCCAAAACTGAGTTGCACCCAGTTTTAAGCATATTAGGTTCAGCAACTACTTGTTGGATGCTTTGGGGCTCTCCTGAGAGCTCTAAGGAGCAGGAGTAGGCATCCAAAAATAAAGTGCTTTGCTGCACACAGTCTAGTTCTTCAAAGAGAAGAAAAAGACTAAAAATAGACTCTTGTTTCTGGAATACTGTACTTTAGCAAAACTCCATTACCCATTTTTCTCCCCACCTCTCAAGATTTTATAAATTTAATAAAACACTGCTGAGCATGTAGCATTTTCATTTTTTTCAGTCAATTCTTCTAACAAAAGATGTTTTAAGCCAGTAATAGTTTTAGCTACCCTGAAGCATAGAATCCTATTTATGTAAATACCATAAATGCAAAGCATATACAGTGTGCAAAACAATGTAAGTCACTAGGATACAATGGATTGTAAATAATTTTCTATACACACTACAAAATACAGACACAGTTCAGAATAAATTTATTAGGAATCTAACACAAGTGTTTCTATTTTTCTTATGTTTATATTCCCAAAAATATAATCACAAAATAATTTTTTACTATCTTTATAAATTTATCTAAAACTTTGTTTTATTGTGGTATATTTTATTTAATCTCCACTTTACCTTAGAAATATCTACCAGGTCATAAACTGAATTTCCACCAGGTGGCAGTATATGCATGCAAATGTTTTCATCTGAACTGAAGTACTAGGTAAAAGTTGAACCTTTTATTAAAAGTTACTCATGGCATGACATCAGAGAAATAAGAGTGAGAGATCCCCTTAGTCTCTCCCTTTGAAGTTTCATCAATTTGAACACCTGTAATTAAACAAAAGATTCCCTGCTCAGTGCACAAACATGTCTGAGAAATCAGTGCATTGAAACATGTAGTTTGCAAATCGGGGAGGCAGAAAGAAAGAATAACTCAAAGGAGCCAAGGACACAGCCCTGCAGTCCATAGTTCACTGTGAGGCTCAGCCCACAGAAAGGGAGGATCAGGTGGTGGCTGGCACTCCCTTCAGCTGGGATTAGCAAAGAGAATTACTAAGCATTTCTGCAGAAGTGGGAAGCACACGGTGCGGCTGAGCCCAGTGACCTGGGCAGGCATGAAGACAGAGGGGCAGCCACAGTCTGGCAATTGTCATTTCAGACAGAAATAAAGTCACACAATATAATAGACTGAATATATAAATTGATCAGATGAAAGAATGTGAAGAGCTCAATAATCATGCTAAAATTAAGAAATTGGATGAAGTCAAGTCATCCTTTCTACAGAAATGTTTATTATTTAATCTGTACTAAAACATTAACTTACCTTGTGTGATTTAGTCATTGATAAAAACTTGTATGTTGAATTCCTACTGTGTCAAGAACTTTACCAAATATTTGGTATAAGAACTGTATCAAAACTCAGTCAATATTTGTGCACAAGACAGGCATTTCTACCTTGGGATTGATGGTATTTAGAGATAATGTATTCACACTGCAGAAATGGTAGAGAGAACCAATAATTAGCACTTTGCCCTTCAGAGCTTAAAACTTTTTTCAAACCTATGTACCGTATGTAACGGAAATATTTTATTAAATATTTTTTCCTAGTCTTCAGTCTCCTGACTACCAGCCTGTGATATGTACATGATTTAGCCAGGACATTTTTGGGATTGTGTACCTCTGTGTTTTTCTTTCTTTCTTTCTTTCTTTCTTTCTTTCTTTCTTCTTTTTTTTTTCTTTTTTAAACTACCACTTCCTTTTCTGCTTAGGGATTTTGCCAATGTAGTTGAATTAAGGATATTCAAGTGGCGAGATTATACTAGGTTATCCAAGGGGACTCAGTGTGACTACAAGAGTTCTGATAAGAGAAAAAGGGAGGCAAGAGAGTGAAAGTCAGAGAACAAATTGTTTCCATGAAAGCAATGTTTGAAGTAATGAATGAAAGCAAGCTAAGAAATGCCATCAATATCTATAAACTAGAAAAAGCAAGGAAACAGACTATCCCTTAAAATTTTCAACCTTGTCTACCCATTTTAGAGATCTAAGTTCCAGGAATGAAAGATAATAGTTCGATGGCATTTTAAACCACTAAGTTGGTTTCTAATTTGTTACATTTGTAATAGGACATTAATACAGGTATCTTCAGACACAGCTTTTATATAATATAAAAAACACATTTAAGTCCAGCTGGTGTGGTTCAGTGGTTGAGCATAAACCTATGAACCAGGAGCTCATGTTTAGATTCCTGGTCACATCCCAGTGTGGGAGGTGCAGGAGGCAGCCGATCAATGATTCTCTCTTATCATGGTGTTTCTCTCTCTTTCCCCCTTCCTTTCTGAAATAAATAATTAAGAAAAAAGAAAACATTTAAGTTTTTTCCTGTCTAACCTAGTGTGGGAAACTTGTTGTGCTTGATAGCCATTTTGTAGTAAGCGCCAGCCACATTAGCACTAACCTGGGCTAGGTTTCTATTACCCCAAACCCTATCTCTTTCCCTATCTCTGGAAAGCCAGGCGTTTCGCCTTAGGGCTAGGAATTTTCGCTAACTTCCTCATTCCTCCTTCTCCCCATAAATACCCTGATCTACTGTTGAATAAAAGAGACTTGCTCAGAACTGTGTCTTGTCTCCATTCCTTGTGTGTCTTATTCCTTTCATCCCCACTCCCCCTCTAGGGTCCTCATTGACTTAACCCTAGGGTTGGGACAACCTAGTCTTAGAGTTTGAAAGAAGCTGGCACATATTGTGAAATATATGAAATAGCTGTGAGCAAATTTTTAAAAGTGGAGGATATTACCATTTTGGTTCTGTTTCAAGCAGCTCTAGTAGCCTGATTGTTAATAAAAATTGATCTGAGAGTTTAACAATTTAACTGTCAATACTCCATAGTTGTTTTGTTTTGTTTCAGTGGAAGTTTCATTGTGGTCTTTATAGTCCTTGTTTCTTTCTCTTTGTTTGTTGCTAACAATGTCAGGTTTTCTAGTTTGATGGTATTTTAAATCAAGAGTGTAGAAATTGCTTATCTCATCATTTAGGTACTGATTCATTCTTTAAATAGCAATTTGATTAAAACAATCATTATATCTGATCTCATTGAGTTTATAGTCACAGTAAGAAGACAGTCACTGGACAAGTATCTAAAATGAATGTATATTTCAAAAGGGGAAAAAAGATAATCTGAGATTTTATGATAGAGAAAAATCTTTTATCTAGGAAGGTTCAGGAAGATATCCTTAAGGAAGTGAAATTACTATGATTTACTACATGAAACTAGAGTATCTGAAGAGGAGAGATGAATACCTGAAAACAATGGGAAGTTATTGAAAAATATGAAGCATTAATGTAGCATAATTCTCATCTTTGAAAAGATCATTCTGATTGAAATTTAATAAAATAAAATAATGAGTCAGAGTGCTTTCTTCAACTGTTACTTTAGTAAACATGAAATATTTAACACAATTCAACTATTCTTATTGTAATAGATAAATATTTGTGATTTTCTTTACTATTACTTGGTTATAAATGTAAAGTAAACATTTCTTCTTGGTAAGACTGTTCAATTCTTCTTACCGATGTATCTCACAGACCAAATTTCAATTGGTGTCTTTTATCCAGAGATGCACCATGTAATACGAATGGGAGGGAGAAAATCAGTGCTCAACCAGCTGTATAAATATTTTATAAGCTGCTAGATGAAAAGGAAACACTGCTGAGTAAAGTGTGTGGTCTTTGTGAGACCTATCCCACTTTCTGCTCAAAGATTATATTATTTTTTATCTATGTTGTGCTTATTTTGTGCTTAGAATTTGTTAAATATTATACTGCATAAATTATATTGTTGTATACAATAAATGTTTTCCTTAAACCTACCTAGAAAGTATAAATTGCTTGCTGTTTTACCCTGAAACTGTTATTACATTTACAATAATACAATAATCATATTTTAAATATTGCTCTCATGAAAATAATGTATTAGTTTTGGTAGCTGGCTAGAAATGCTAAACACTAAAATTTTCATTATAGAATGCCAAGTTCAACCTCAGTGGTTATATTATACACTAATACCAAGAAAAATCTTTTTTACAAATGAGCAACACTTGTAGCTAGAATGCATGAACTTCAAAATGTCTTTGAAGATTAAAATAAAGGGTAACTATAGTGCAACTGTGAACATAAATTTGCAGATATATTTTCAATATTCTGCTTTCAATTATTTTTATAAGTATCTAGAATTCAGATTACTTAATGATATGGTAGTTCTATTTTTAAAATTTTTGATAATCTGCCACACTGTTTTTCATAATGGCTGCTCCATTTTGTAATTCTAGTAACAGTGCACAAGACTGATTTTATATCCTCACCAACATACTGCAGAGGCATAAAGAGCACAAATGTGAATCTTCATATAAATGGATGAACAAAATATGGTGTAGACACACAATGGAGTATAATTCGGTTCTTAAAAGGAAGACAGTCCTGTAACAAGGAATAACATGGATGAAATTTGAGGACAATATGCAAGTAAGTGATATAAGTCAGTCACATAAAAATACTTTAGAATTTCACAAACTGGTATATGTGTTGTGCAAGGTGGTCAAATTTATAGAACAACAAAGTAGAATGATGGATACCAGTATCTGTGGGGTAGAAAATAGGGATTTGTTGTTTAAAGGGTATAGGGATAGCATTGCAGATAGAAACGTTTTGGAGAGCAATAGCATAACAGCAAGAATATATTTAACACTGACCAGTACAGTAAAACCTGGTTATATAGTAACTTTTATTTTATTAATAAAAACACATTTGAGTACAGTTTAAACATAATCTTAGGTATTGGAGGGAAAGCTAAAAAAGAGAAAACACTATAATGCTATTAATTTCTAAATGCCAATATTAAGTTCTGTGGGTATAAGTATTACCCTATATGTGCTTTGTTTCTACTTATTGATAACTAGAATTTAGGATTTTTGCTGTGTAATATAAAAATGCAAATAAATGTTCTGTAGTGGTGCAAAATAAAATAAAGGGTAACTGATTTTAAAGAGTATAATATTATAAAATTTTTCTTTCAACCATAATGAAATTCCCCAACATTCAAACATTCCTAAAAATAAGGTGATGGAATGAATATTCATTTGTTATTAATACATAACATTTAACATTTAAAATATTTTAATGTGAACTTCCAAATAAAGCCATTTTCTATCTCATGATATTTTTTCTTTTGATATTAAAGAAATACGAATTTTTAGATATAACTATTATTATTATTTCTTTAAAGATATCTGTGAAGTAAAACACTTTTGCCTTTCCAGAAATATAACCTTCACGAATTTTTATTATTTAAATTTTCTCCAGTCTTTGATTCCTCTGACCTTCTCCCTGGAAAATCTTTTTCCACATCAGCCAGCTTGAGATGGCAAGCCCCCTTCCTGCTTGCATCACCATAACTATGCTTCAACTTCTGTAATCTTGCTTGCTTCTTCTGCTTCTGCTCCAGTAGGGTCCGCTGCCAGTCAAGCTTCTGCTATCTCAGGTTAAGGCCCTCCTCCCCAAACTGCAACAGATACCTGGAAGCTTAACATGTAACAGAGAAAGAATGTCTAGAATGTATGCCATATATGAGACAAAGAGCCCCACTTTGTTCCAAGCTCAGCCTCTGGAGGTGACTCTGCTGAGCCAGCACTGGTGCGAATAAAACAGTTCTTTTCTGAATCTCTGAATGCGGAGTGCATATGGTGTCCCTTCTTGCCAGCCTGATTTCTGCCATTAAAGATCAGGCAAATAATCTTGTAGTTTTTTACTTTATTCAAGTTACTGCATTTCAAAAGTCATTCCTGACATAATATTCTCAAATAGAAATCCTATCACTTTTTCTACCCCTTGAATATCCTATATAGATTTATAGCATAACATGTATAAAAATTTATAGCATTTCTTCGTGTCCTTCTCCCCCTATTTCTGGGTAAATTTCTTCAAAGCAGTACCTATACCTCTAATTGTTTTTTGTAATGTTTAAACACATGGGTCATATTTAAGTTTTTAAATAATATTTAGACCTTGAGTTACAGCTCATTTGAAAATAAATCATGATGATCTGAATATAGATTGGGCAAATCTCCTATGCACATAAAATATTATAACAATATAGTTGATGAGAGTAAGAACTATCATTTGAAAACACAAACCATGTTTCCAGTACAAAATGTGCACCATTAAACACTTGGTAACTTTTATCCAAAATTATGTAATAACCAGTGTATATTATAAATAATTTGTAATTTAGAAAATATCATTGTCAACCATCTCCACATAACTACCCCAAATTATATATATATATATATATATATATATATATACTTTTTGTCTATATATATTTGGGTTCTATAGGAGTATTTATGTATTTGTGTATCCATGTGTACTTGTGTATAATTTTGCTATGAATATCCTTATAAGTACAGGAAATATGCATGTTTAATATATATGCCTAAGTGACTGTTATATGACCAGATGACTGGACAACCAGATGACCGACTGGTAGTGAAACATGCATTGACCACCATGGGGAAGATGCTCAATGCAGGAGTTGCCCCCTAGTGATCAGTGCACTCCCACAGCCAAAGACCAGTGGCTCTTTCTCTTCCATGGCCAGCCAATCTCTCGAGGTCCTTCCCCCTGACTGGCCAGCCCTGATCACTTAATGGGGACTGAACAAAACAGCCCTAATTGGCTCTGATAGCTGACCAGGCTGAGGGACCCCAACCATGCATGAATTTGTGCACTGAGCCTCTAGTTACTAAAATGTAAGATTGACTTATGCTCCACATCTTTAACAACTCTAGACAATAAAAGAGTGCAGTTATTTCAAAGGTGGCTGAGAAACTGTCCATCCTATTTAAGAGATCCAAAGGTGTAGGTTGATAGTTAAGGAAGTACCAAATAGGTCATTTTGGTTCAGGCACAAGCTGCAGTCTCCAAAACAACACAGCAAAACACAGGACAACACAACACAACATTACTTATATTTTGATCTCTATCTCATTTTATGTTTCCTTCCTAATTGTTTTAAGATGTGAACTTTAGGATTATGTGCAAAATTGTTACTTTCACAGTCTTACATATAGAGCCTTGGCAAGAAAACATTGAGAACCTGGCCAAAGGAATGATATTTAGAACTAAAATACTCCATAGTGAGAACTAGCCTCTTGATAACAGCTGTTGCAGCAGGTGTGTGCAGGCAGGTGAATATTTGTAACAGGTGCAGGTCTGAGCAGTGCATGGGTTGGGGGAAGAGATTATGGCTGGGTAAACAGATCCTGCAGACTGTATTCAACAAACCTCAGCACTTGGCCATAGCTGGTTCTGTAGATATGGGAGAAGGGCAAGGTAGCATTTTTATGATTAGAGTCTTTAAAGACAAAGCTCACCTAAAAAGTGACTGAGTTTCATGGTACGGAAATTTCAGGCGTTGGTGGGTTTAACCACTTTTCCTTATTTCATTTGCTTTCTCATGTTGGACAGTATTCTTTGGTAAAACCACAAAGCTGCTAAAGACGGTACAAGCTACCAACTATTCTTCCATCATATTTTGGTCTTTAAATTATTGTCAGAAATAAGTAAGCAACATTAGAACACCTCTTTGGAGAAGTGTCTATTAGGTCCTTTACCCATTTTTAAATTGTATTGTTTGTCTTTCTTTTGTTAAGTTGTATGAGTTCTTTATATATTTTGAAAATTAACCCCTTATCAGATGTATCATTGGCATACATGTTTTCCCATACAGTGGAATTTGTTTTTATTTTATTTTGTTGATGGTTCTCTTTGCTGTGGAGAAACTTTTTTTTTTTAATTTTATTGATTTTTTTTTTGGAGGAAGAGAGAAGGATAGAGAGTTAGAAACATCAAGAAGAGGGAAACATTGATCAGCTGCCTCTTGCACAACCCCTACTGAGGATGTGCCCACAACCAACGTACATGCCCTTGCCCAGAATCAATCCTGGAACCCTTCAGTCCGTAGGACAACCCTCTGTCCACTGAGCCAAACCAGTTAGGGTTGTGGAGAAGCTTTTTATCTTGGTATATTCTTATACACAAATAATAAATTCTCAGAAAGAAAAACTAAAAAAGCAATGCCATTTACCATTGCAAAAATAAATAAATAAACAAACAAACAAATAAACAAATAAGATGCTTAGGAATAAATTAAACCAAGGAGATAAAAGACCTGTACTCTGAAAACTACAGGAGGTTGAAAAAAGAGATAGATAAAGTGATAAACAAGTGGATGAATAAACCTGTTTATGATTTGGTAGAATCAACATCATCAAATGTCCATACTACCCAAAGCAATCTATAGATTCAATGCAATCTCTTTTAAAATACCAAGGGCATATGTCACAGAACAAAAATTTCAATAATATATATAGAACCAAAAGAAAAGCATCAGTATACACTCCAACCTTGGACAGAACCCAAAATCTAGGTATGTGCCCTGATGGGGAATGGAACCTGCCACCTTTCAATGGACTATGCTCCAAACATCTGAACCACACCAGCTCAGGCCATTTTGTGATTTATTTATGTATTGTTCTATTAATGTATACCTTTTCCAGATTTTTAGTTATTATGAATAGTTTTGCTTATGAACATTTTTGTATATTTTTATTCATGTTTAGATTTCATACCTAAAAGTGGAATTTCATGACTTGAAGATAAAAAAATATATAAAATAATGCCAAATTATTTTTCAGTTTTTCTAACAAACTACTCTCCTGCAACATATGAGTTTTTCTTATTCAATATTTTCTATTTATTTCTATTGTTCCAAAACTTTCTATTTTCTTCTTATACTTTCTTATTTTAATGGTTACCCTTGAAATTCTACTATTTTGTCTTTCAAAAATATAATGTTAATTAAATTTACTATTTTCTTTACAAATCCAAATATCTTACAAAATCTTAATGTTAATACAGTGTTTTGGTCTGAAATTTTCTATTCCTTCAAATTATACATTGTTGTTAATTATATGTTAGTGTCATTATTATAGTTTTTATATGGTTAAGCTTTACATTACTTTTTTTCCCATTTATTACCAATGTTTATGCCCACCATTTCTTCTTGTATTTCAGGTCTTTCTTATGTGACATTTTTCATTATTATTGAAGTGAATTTATCTTGCTGATAAATCCCTTATCTTTATTTTTGTGAAAATGTCTGTACATTATTATTGTTCTAAAAAAATTCACATATGGTTGAAAAGAAAAATGAAAATTAAAGATAACACCAAAATGTTATAATATTTAGCTGAACAAATCTGAATGAAGAAGGAGGAACTTGAAGACTTCCATGAGAATAGAGATCTTTATTATCTATCTCATATACTGAGGAATTTCACTTGTCTAAAGGAGACCTAAATATACTATGGGCTGGATAATTATTCTTTGATATAATGTGTGAGAACAGAGAACTGGGAAATTTGAAACATATACTTCACCAAAGAAACAAGTGATTAAAGAAATACAGGTGCTACTATTGAAATAGTAAAGTTGTGCAAGGGCAGAAAAATTCCAAAGCTGGGGAAAGAAATGTCTAGGGAAAAGTTAAACAAGGTTCTTGGCTTTTTCTACAACTAGTGAGCATTGCCTCTTCAAACACTAATAATAGCTTCAGTGCTAAAATCAGTGGTAATTGTTTCTCAATAAAAATAAATGTGGAGATATGATTGAGTTCTTTTATTTAAGTATATTTAGTAAGTTGAGAATATTTTAGAGTAATGCCACACAAAAATAAAATGCCTCAAGGACCCATTGGGTATGAGAGTGGGACTATACAGAATGCACGTTTTCTTGAAGAATGATTTGTTGCAGATGTGTGGTATTCTGCTCACAGAACAGACAGAAAATTTCCACATGATGGGACTCATAATCAGTTCAGAACTTGGTGTCAAAGAAGGTTGAGAAATAGTGGAAATTATAGGGTTTTAAATATCTATCTATATAAAAGCCTAATATGCTAATTGTCCCTCCAACCATTTGACCAGTCACTATGATGTACACTGACCACCAGGAGGCAGACACTCTGACTAGTAGGTTAGCTTGCTGCTGGGATCCAGCTGATCAGGCCTGGGCAAGATGGGCCAGACATGCCCTGGAACCCTCCCATAGTTCCTCCCTGGCCAGCTAACCTCCTGTGGTCCTTTCCCAGCCTGCCAGCTCCAAATGACTCCCATCATAACTGGGCTAGATGGGCTAGACACACTCTGGAGCCTTTCTGCAGGATCCACTGTGGACTCTATGATTGACTAAGGAAGAAAACAGCTCCAAAAATAATGATTTAAGCCAATCAGAATACATTTATTAATAAATAGGAAAGCTATCTAAAATACCAATTTTAGTGTGTGATTATGAATAGTACCCTCTCTCCTCTTCATATCACAATCACTCAACTGATGGAAGATTATTCTTAATTTAGTTTAAAATATAAAGGATCATATCCAATGTCATGATTAATTTTATTTGTCAACATCGCTGGCTCACAGACACCATATAATGTGGTCAAATATTATTCTGAATGTTTCTGAGGTGTTTTTTTTATGAGATTAATATAAAATTAGTAAAATGACCATTTTAAGACTCAGTTTGGTGACAGCTAGGAGCCAGTACCTTGCAGGACTAGTGCAGGTTTCTCCGAGACGCTGTACATGATCTGAATCTGTGTCCAGTATAAGGTGATGTTCCTCAAATAGTGCAGATTTGCAGATACAGGAATAAAAGAAAGAAAATTCGCTCTAACCCATTTGGCTCAGTGGATAGAGCATCAGCCCGAAGACTGAAAGGTCCCAGGTTTGATTCTGGTCAAGGGATGTACCTTGGTTGCAGGCACATCCCCAGGAGGAGGTGTGCAGAAGACAGCTGATGGATGTTTCTATCTCTCTGTTCCTCTCCCTTCGTTTCTGTAAAAAGTCAATAAAATACATTTTTTTTAAAGTTTAGAAATAGGAGTTAAAGAACTTACCGTTGACTCTAGTGACCATTAGCAAAGTGTTTGCTTCCTGTCTTTGTAGTTGTTATTCTAATGGCCTAGAGGAAGGAATGCTTTCATGAGAAGACAATGATTCCAATGAACTAAAAGTTAAAACTACCACCCATTTATTTTGAATTTGTCATAACTCTGAATCAATAGGCAAAAAGATAGTTACTGTGTTGGCTGGGGTGAATGATCCTGACTACCAAGGGGTAATTGGACTGCTCCTCCACGACAGAGGAAAGTAAGAGTACATCTGGGATATAGGAGGTCCCTTAGAATGTCTCTTAATATTATCATGCCCCATGATTAAAGTCAATGTAAAGCTGTAGCAATCCAATCCAGGCAGGTCTACTAATAACCCAGGCACTCAAGGAATGAAAGTTTGAGTCTTCTCACCAGGTAATGAACCAGGACTAGCTAAGGTACTTGCTGAGTACAAAAGGAATACTAGTAGAAGGATGCAATTATAAATACAAACTATGATCATGTGACCAGTTACAGGAACCAGGACTGTAATGGTCATGTGTATTTCTTCCTTATTTTGTTATGAATATGTTTATGTGATTGATATATGCATGTTTTTATATGAGGGTGACATATATAATTCACATGTAAGATATATTTGCATATAGATATATATAAAAATATCTGTTTTCTTCTCACTTTTTATGCCCCTACCAAGTAATATAAGATGTATTGATTTTATATCAGAGTATTTAAGTGTTGTTAAATTTACATCATGGTATTTAAGTTACAGGAAATAAAAAAGAATAAACATTATTTAAGGGTTTTTCTCTCTCTTCTGGGTAGAGTATATTTTCTGTGTGGTTTAAGAAGATGCATTGTGTGCATAGTTGACAGGGTGTGCTGGACAATGATGTACAAATATGTGGTGATGCTTTATTCTGAATATTTCTGTGAAGAAACTTTTGGATGTGATTAACATTTTAAGTTGGTGGGCTTTGAGTGAAACCAAGTGCTCTCCATAATGTGAGCAGGCCTCTTGTAATCAGTTGAAGGTCTGAATAGAACAAAAGATTAACCTTCCCAAACAAGAAGGAATTCTGAAAGCAGATGGCCTTTGGACTTAAACAGCAACTTTGGCTTTTCCCTGTGTCTTTGACCTGACTGTCTTTAGATTTGAACTATAGCATTGTCTCTAGCATACTCTGTGGATTTTAGACATGCCAGCCTTCACAACAGCATAAGCCAATTTCTTAAAATAAATCATAATGGCAGCTCTTATGGTTGAGTGAAGAAGCCAAGTTTAGGGAGACAGAAATATAGAGAGAAAAAGAAAAGAAACACACACAGGCTCAAATAGAGAGAGAGATTAAGAAAAGAAGGCATACAGCCAAAACCAGTTTGGCTCAGTGGATAGAGCATTGGCCTGCGGACTGAAAGGTCCCAAGTTCGATTCCGGTCAAGGGCAACGTACATTGGTTTTGGGCACATCCCCAGTAGGGGGCGTGTAGGAGGCGGCTGATCAATGTCTCTCTCTCATCGATGTTTCTAACTTTCTATCCCTCTCCCTTCCTCTCTGTGAAAAATCAATAAAAAATATATATAAAAAAGGAAAAAAAAAAGAAGGCATACAAACAACAGAATGTGACACTAATAGTTTAGAGCTTGGATCAGTACAAATTCAATAAAGGTAGCCTTTTTTACCATAACCATTATGAACTGCATTTGTTATCAAATACAGATATAAAAGAAAAACATTAGACACGCCATAGCTATGTTGATTAAAAAATGCCCAACTATGAGAGAGTTGAATTAAAGTGCACTTTTCTTTCCTGCTTTATAATTCATCATAATGAATGTTAAAAAAAACCTGTTACTTTAAAAAATGATTTGTTTATATCTCCAATAATTAGAAATAGGCCCAAACTAAAATTCCTTTTACTTTCAAAACAAAAAGGTGCTATGAGCATGCATAGCAGTTTGAAAATTAAAATCTTAACACAATAATTTAATTTCAAATTATTTTGTTTCATGTGTCCAATCTTGGGTGACTCTAAAATATAATTGAAGGCCACTTATACATTTTACATTTTCTTAAAAGTATTATAATTATTTTCTTTAATCTTTTGGTCTATCTAAATTAAGGTATGTAAACAATCAGAACTTAGGTACCCCATCAGTTACTGCATGTAGTTCAAAGCAAAGTCATAGTAAATAATAAATAGTTCTCTTCAACAAGCCTGAATTTGGCATAAAAATAACATAAAACATATAGCAAATTATATCTAAATTTTGAATGTAATTTCTACTTTATGAGAAATAATATATTAAAAAAACCTGATCCAAATATAGTATATATGCTGTCTACAAGAGACATACTTTACATTAAAGACACTAATAGGTTGAAAGTGAAAGGGTGACTATATACACAATAGAGGCCTGGTTCCGTACACAGGTAGGGCCCCTTGATCTAGCCCACAGGGATCAGGTTGAAACCTGCTCTCCGACATCCCTGAGGCATCCCAGATTGTGAGAGGGTGGTTCTCAGATGACACACCCTGGAATCGGACTTCCTCCTCTCTGGTTCCAGGTGCATCACCCAAGAACCACAGCTGCCAAGTCATTGCAGCGTGGCAGCTCCTGCATTGAGTGTCTGCCCCTGGTAGTCAGTGTCTGTTATTGCTACTAGTAAGACAGTCGCTTAGGCTTATCCTAATACAGTGGTACCTCGAGATACGAGTGCCCTAACATACGAGATTTTTGAGATATGAGCATCGAGCAAGCTATTTTTGCTTTGAAATATGAGCAACATTTGAGATAGGAGTAATCAGGCGGATCGGCTGGCTGCACACGACCCACCAGTTTACCGCTACTCGAGTGTCTCATAGTTTCCCACGCCTCAAGGTTACGGAACGAATTAAACTCATATCTCGAGGTACCACTGTATATAAAAAGCCAGGGGCTGTCACAACCAAAAAAACTGGACAGATGGCCAAACACAGGCTGTGTGGGGCAATCAGGCTGGCAGGGAGGTTAGTGAGAGGCAACCAGGCCAGTAGAGAGCGTCAGTGATGGGCAATCAGGACAGCAGGCAGAGGCAGTTAGGGGTGATCTGGCTGACAGGGGTAAATTAAGGGCAATGAGGCAGGCAGGAAGGTGAATAGTTAGGAGCCAGTGGTCCCGGATTATGAGAGGGATGTCTGACTTCTGGTTTAGGCCTGACACGGGATCAGGTCTAAACCGGCAGTTGGACATCTCCTAAATGGTCCCCGATTGGAGAGGGTGCAGGCTGGGCTGAGGGGACCTCTCCCCATGTATGAATTTTGTGCACTAGGCCTCTAGTGTGTGTGTATGTGTGTGTATATATATATATATATATATATATATATATATATATATATATGTAAAATCTTGCAAAAAGTAACTAAGGACAGTAAACTAGTCATAGTACTATCAGATAAAATGAGCTTAAAGACAAAAAAATTGTTACTAGAGACCTACTTAAGACATTTTTAATGACAAGAGGATCAATATATCAGAAAGATATAAACACAGATGTACCTTCAAATAGAGATCCAAAATACATGAAACAAAACTGATAGAATTGAAAGGTGGTATAGGCAATATAGAAGTGATTATTGAATCTTCAATATTCACTTTCAATAATGGATAAACTAGGCAGACACAAACATGGACATAGAAATTTTGAACAGCACTACAAATCAGCTAAACCTAACACAAACCTAATACAACACTCTATTCAACAATGGCAAAATAAAAATTATTCTCAAGTACATATGACTGATTCATCAAGGCAGATAATTTAGTAGGCTAAATAAGCAAGTCTAAAAATATCTTAGAAATATTAAAATCATACACAATATTTCTCCTACTATAATGGAGGTAAATTAGAAATCAACAGAATGAAATTTGAAAATTCACAAATATATAAATATTAAACAATACACCCTTAAATAACTAATAAGTCAATAAGGTATTTGCAAGAAAAATAGAACATACTTTGATATGAATAAAAACCAGAAGAAAATGCAGCTAATCATCTTATGCAGCTAAAGCAGTGTACAGATGTCAACTTATACCTATGCATGCATATATTAAATCAATAATTTCAAATAAATAACTTAACCTCCTATATTAAAAAAAACTAGAAAAGCAAGAATACATTAAACCAAAAACAAGCAGAAGAAAGGAAATAATGAAATAATACTGAAATGAGTAAATTATGGAATAGAAAAACATGAGTAATATTTAACAAAATCCAAAAGTTGCTTCTTTGAAAAAAATCAGCAAATTGGAAACAATTTAGTAACCTAACCAAAAATATCTCCAGAAGACACAAATTAATAAAATCAGGCATGGGAAAAGAGATATCACTATAGACTATCTATATATATCATGACCAAGTGTATGCCAATAAACTAGGAACTTCAAACAAATAAAATTTTAGGAAAATATAAACTATTTTAATGGATAAAGAAGAAATAGATGATATAAACAGCAGAAAAATAGAATTAGTAATTTTAAAAACTTCCAACAAGGAACATTCCAAGCCTAATTAGCTTCATTAGTGAAAAATACCAACTTTTAAAATGAAATTACTACAAATGATTTATAACCTGTTCTAAAAGTAAGTGTATAGAGAGAACTTCCCAGTTCGTTTTGTGAAACCAGTATTAGCTTGATGCTAAGTCCAGGCACAGACACGACATGATGAAAAAAAGGACTACAGACCAATATCCTTAGTAAATATAGAAATAAAAAATACTCAACAAAATACTAGCACAGCAAACACAATAACATATAAAAAGAATTACACAGCACAACCATATTGGATTTATTCCAGGAATGAAAAGTGGCAGAACACACTAAAATTAATCAATGTAATGAAATGACATACTATAAAATAACAGATAAAAAACTAAAGGGAATTCTCATACATTGTTGAAAGATAAATTGGTGCAGCCATTATTGAAAACAATATAGAGATACCTCAAAAAATTAAAACTAGAACTACCATATGATCCAGCTATTCCACTTCTGGGTAGTTATTTGAAGAATACAAAAACACTAATTAAAAAAGATATATATACCCCTATGTTAATTTCAGCACTATTTACAATATCCCTTATGTAGAAACAACTTAAGTCTCCATTGGTAGATGAAGAAGCATTGAACAGACTGTCCAACCTGTGAGGAAAGACAGGAGGGTGAAGGGGTAAGAGATCAACCAAAGGACACAGATGGGGGTGGAGTGTTCCATGTCACACACTTCCAGCCCATGAAATAAAAGGAAGTAAACTGTCAGTACCTTGATGGCCTTTCTTTTTTCCTTTATAGAATGCTGGTGACAACTGGGAGCACAGTAGTCATTACTAAGGAAAAGGTAATGAATATAGAAGAAACCCATTACCTGTCATTATTGAGGCAGAATCTCAGTCTTAGACTACCAGTCCACTCATTGATATGTGTACAATTCTTGATGAGTAAATCATCTGCTCTGACAATTTTGCTTGAAGCAATGATGCTCATCATGAGGTACATCCTTGTACATTGTAGACAGACACTCAATTTTAAAAAAGTCTGGGTATGGGTGTAACTATAAACCAGGAATTAAATAATTTTCATATTCTTGAATTTCAAAAATAACAGAAACTCCAAACACCCTGGAATATGAATATACTGATAAAGAGTGGCTTCTGGGCTATATGACCTGACCATCAAGTCCTGAATTTCTCACTAGGGATTTCTTACTCTGCCAACTCCAATTCAGCTGCAAACAGAAAATCAGGCTCAGATAAACACTGTCCCTTTCTTTCCCTTGGAAGAGTTGAAAAAAGGGGAAGTTTTAGAAATGTTTTACTAAATAAGAAGAATAATACCATTACCTCCTGAATTATGTAAAGCTGGTTTTAAAGTGCAGCTTGTGCACCTCAACTAACATACTTATCTCACGAAAGAGATCAAGTTTAAATAAAGCATCCTAGCCTGCAACTTTCACTTCTTTCCTCCCATGCTATCTTTAATGTCCATCACTCATGAACATTTTAGACATTTAAAGTCTATAAAGAGAAGCAGTCTTTTTTACAATCCATCAAGACACATTTATTCAATTCTAGCTTCTAGTAATAAGGCACATGTTCTTTTCAGTAGGAGGATTATATCATTGCAACATTCTGGCAGACATTCAACTGACACAAATGTTCACCCCCCAAAAAATATTTTCCATTACAGAATAAAATTATATCACAGATTAATGAAACAGAAACATTTAATAAACCATATTAAAGCATTGCTAATATCACTCAAGTTCAGAGAAGTAAGAAAACATCTTAAAAAGTCTTTTGACTTCCAACATTTTATATGACACTCATTCATTAATCTATTTATATAAAACCCTAATATGCAAATTGACTGAATGATGGAATGATTGGTCTCTATGATGCACACTGACCATCAAAGGGCAGATGCTCAATACAGGAGCTGCCCCCCCAGCCTGCACACCCCAACTGGTGGCAGCAGTGGGGAACAGAGCTGGCAAGTGGGTGGTGAAAGGCCAGCAAAGATGGGTGCAAGCAGGGGCCCCATTCACCCCGCTGGTTGACCCACAGATTGGCCCTGATCCCTGCCAAGCTTAGGGACCCTACCCATATACGAATTTCATGAAGCAGGCCTCTAGTTGTTTAATAAAACACTATCTTACTATATGAGCCAAAATATGCTAGACATTATACCTTGTGCTTTAGTCAGGTAGGGCGGTGGTGGTGGGGGAGAATCATAAACTAACTTTACATCACAATATTTCCCAACAGTCAAAAATGGGTAAATAAACAAACAAATAAATAATAGCACAGCTAGAGAGATGGTTACTTTCCTCAGGATGGTATATGGGATCAGTAGGCTGCCTTTAAGATTTGATATTGGATTTCTGTCTTAAAAAATTAATAAGAATGCATTGTGTTATAAATAATAGGAAGAGTATTCAAATAAGAAGAAGAGCAGCAACTCCATGTTCTCCTTCCCAGAGTAAATAGACCATCAGAACTAGCGAAAAGGATGATTGTGTCATTTCTAATTATTTTGACCTGAAAAGTCAACCAAATCTAAAGCAAAATCTGAATTTTAGTCAAGAATTAATTTCCATGAAAAAAAAATTCTGTGTTTTAGATGTGTATCAATATTCAGGAATCCATAAATTTATTCCAGAGATGGTAATTTCTTCCTGCACAGACATATTGTGCTAATGTGGCATAATTTTCTCAAAATCTGTAAATTAAAAATGGCTTAATCTCCATGAAGGTGTCTCAATTTGTTTTTTTTTTTGTTTTTGTTTTGTTTTTGCTCAATTATATATCCCCGGTGTTTAGGATAGCACACTTGCTACATAGTTGTTATGTAAATGCGTAGAATGAATAAATGATCAAAAGAAAGGCAATTAAATTCCATCTTATTTTTGGTAATTCAGCTGGAGTTGTCATAAATTAATTATAATTGCATTTTAAGTAGATCTTACTAACATTTGCTAGCAATTATAGAATTATAAATTTATTATTTTATTAAGGTCCTCCTTTTTAATTATTTTTTAAATTAAATCTTTATTGTTCAGATTATTACATTTGTTTCTCTTTTTTCCCCTCCATAGCTTCCCTCCACCAAGCTCTCATCCTTCCCTCTACCCTTACCTCCCCCTGCATTGACCTCATCCATAGGTGTATGATTTTTGTCCAGTCTCTTCCTGCACCCCCCTTACACCTTTCCTCCTGAGAATTATCAGTCCGTTCCCTTTCTGTGCTCCTGATTCTATTATATTCACCAGTTTATTATGTTCATCACATTCTTAATTCATTTAATTGTTAAATTCACTTGTTGATAGACATATATTTGTTGTTCATAATATTTTATCTTTTACCTTTTTCTTCTTCCTCTTCTTAAAGAGTGCCTTTCAGTATTTTATATAATACTGGTTTGGTGTTGATTAACTCCTTTAGCTATTTCTTATCTGTGAAGCTCTATCTGCCCTTCAATTCTGAATGATAGCTTTGCTGGATAGAGTATTCTGGGTTGTAGGATCTTGCTATTCATCAGGTTGAATATTTCTTGCCACTCCCTTCTGGCTTGCATAGTTTCTGTTGAGAAATCAGCTGACAATCGTATGGGTGCTCCCTTGTAGGTAATTAACTGTCTTTTTCTTGCTGCTTTCAATATTCTCTCTGTCTTTTGCTCTTGGTATTTTAATTATGATATGTCTTTGTGTGGTCCTCTTTGGATTCCTTTTATTTGGGGTGCTGAGTTCTTCCTGGACTTGTAAGTCTATTTCTTTCACCAGATGTGGAAAGTTTTCAGTCATTATTTCTTCAAATAGGTTTTCAGTATCTTGTTCTCACTCTTCTTCTGGCACCCCCACAATTTTGATGTTGGTACACTTGATGTTGTTCCAGAAGTTCCTTACATTATCTTCACATTTTTGGATTCTTTTTTCTTCTTGCTTTTCCAATTGAATGTTTTCTGATTCTTTATATTTCAAATTTTTGACTTGATTTTTGCCTTCCTCTAGTCTGCTGTTAGGTCTCTGTATAATATATATATTTTTTATTTCAGTCAGTGTATGTTTAATTTCTAGTTGGTCCTTTTTCATCTCTAGTTGGTCCTTTTTTATCTCCTCTTGGGTCTCGCTAAATTTACCCATATTTTCTAGGAGATTCTTGAAAAACCTTATAAGCATGGTTTTGAACTCTATATCCAGTCATTTGTTTTTCTCCATTTCTTTTGTTTGTGATCTCTTCCTTTTTCTCTGCATTTTCACTATGCCAGGAGACCTTCTGTGTTGGATTCAGCCTTATGATACAAGACTTGCAAAACTGCAAAAGCCTCTCTGTTGAGCTTAGAAGGGGTGGAGTCTCAGGGCTTAACAGACGCCTGGCCTTCCAGTCAGCCCCTCCCTATGTGGCCCCTGGGTCTCACGTGACTCTGGGTAATAGCTGGAGCAGTCCCTGTGCACACACACATTGCCTCTAGACTGCTGCCTTTCCAGCTCCCCTGTGCTCTGGGACCGTATGAGTCTGGGTCCCCAGGGTCTCTCCTGAAACTGGGGTTTAGTGGAGTTAGAAGTGGCACAGTCTGTAGGATCTGTCTCTCGCCCACTAACCAGTGGCACAATCAGCAGTCTGTCCTCTGTGCCTGCAGACTTCTGTCCTTTCGCGACTCCCCTAAATTTCCATGTACTTCTCCCTTTTCACAGTTCAAACGCACCCTGTATGAGTTTCAGCCGGACCTGGGATTCAGTGCCATAGGATAAGGGGTTCTATGCAGTTGGAAATCTCCCATCTCCCTCCTGCCAGAGGAAGCCAGCCAGGCAATCTGGCACCCGCTCTCTCCCATGCGCACGTCTCATACCTCAGCTTTTTGCAGCTCCTCTGGGTCTTCATGAGCCCCTCTCTTTACTTCTAGTTGTAGAATTTTTACTCAGCCAACTTTTCTGTGGTTCTGGATGATGTCTGTCCTGTCTTTTAGTTGTTTTTTTGAAATTGTTGTGAGAGGCAGGAATTTAGGTGCTCACCTATGCTGCCATCTTGGATTCTCCAAGGTCCTCCTTGATACAAAGTAATAAAACAAGGTAAATATGAATCCAGCTAATAAGGAGAAAGTTACACAAACTTCTGGAGGAATTTCAGTTACAACTAAGCAATAGAACATATGCAATAAACAACTTAATAACTATTATTGAATATTCAGTAGGTTTAAAATTAATATATTTAAGAAAAATATGTAAATGTGAAAGTTATGAAATACAGTGGTATCTCGAGATACGAGTGCCCTAACATACGAGATTTTTGAGATATGAGCTGTCGAGCAAGCTATTTTTGCTTTGAAATACGAGCAACATTTGAGATAGGAGTCATCGCACGGATTGGCTGGCTGCACATGACTCACCAGTTTACCACGACTCGAGCATCTCATAGTTTCCCACGCCTCAAGGTTACGGAACGAATTAAACTTGTATCTCAAGGTACCACTGTATAAAGAGATAATATTGAGGTGGTATTGAGATATAACATACAATTTTTCAAAGACAGTAATATCTCCATTGACAATTCAAATTAAATCTAATCCAAAGAAGAATTTGTGATTTTGTGATGGTGTAGAAAACATACTATACTTTTTTGAAATATTTTCTTTTTTAAATGGTTTGGCAATTTTCTTAACATTTCTGCTCTCAATTTCCTCACTTGAAAATTGTGATATTCACTTCCCCTCTGTTGTGTAACTGCTTCAAATAATATATTATCCAATACATTACCAAGCTTAGCCTAGAAAAAGTGTTTAGTAAAAATTATCATCATGCCGAGACCAGTTGGCTCAGTAGATAGAGTGTCAGCTTGCGGACTGAAAGGTCCTGGGTTCGATTCTGGTCGGGGGCATGTACCTTGCTTGTGGGCACATCTCCACAGTGGGGAGTGCAGGAGGCAGCTGATTGATGTCTCTCTCTCATTGATGTTTCTGACTTTCTATCGCTCTCCCTTCCTCTCTGTAAAAAATCAATAAAATATATTTTAAAAAATTATCATCAGCAGCAGCACCAGCAGTAGCATAATGTCACTTAACAATTCATAGTGTTCTTGAAAAATTTGAAAATGATATACCCTCTAGAAGGGTCCCTCCACACCTGATGAACATATAAATCAACTATACTCATACTAAATAAAATTCTGTCTCTAGACAGATCCAGTCCTCCTTCCCTTAATTCAGATTTTATTAAAAAACAAAACAAAACAAAAAAAAAAACTAGTGGCTCAGTGCACAAAATTCATGCATATTTAAAAGGAATTAATTAGAGGAAATATTTTAATATTGCTATTTGCCCTTTCTCTATAATAGAAGTGTGAGAGATGAAAGGAAATGAGTAAAATATATATGAAAATAATTTATAACTTTATTAAATAAACAATAACAAAATGATATAACAACAACAAACATAAAGTGATTAAAATCATTCTAATATCTCCCTTTATACCACATTAAGAGTGAAAATACTTTCAGAGTATCTGACTAATTTCCCTTGTGATGAAAAATTACAACTTTAACTGTAATGTCACATGCTCTTTGAACTCAAGAGAAAGCAGCATACAACTAACCATGTGCAAAAACCATGTGTTTGTCCTTGTGATTTATTAATTGTCATTGCAAATGCTGGCATCACCAGAAACCTGTCGAATTAATTTAAATGGGAGGCCAGTGTCAGATGGAGACAAATCACAACCTCTCTCTCTGCAGATGCTCTTAATACTTCAGCTTCGATTATGTTAGGTCATAATCTTTTGATAATAAATCTAGTACCATTACAAAGCCTTCACTTACTATTACGACTTCTCAATAGTATGATGATTGCACCTACTTTCAATTTTAATTTATGACACGGCATTCCCAAAGGAGTAATACTATTAAAAATTTTGATGGGGAAATTTTCCATTTCAGCATCATCTGTTGAGTCAATGGAATCATCATTCAAATATGTATGAAAATCTCCATTGAATATATCCAAAATTTCTCCATTTAATTTTTGAACTTGCTCAACATTCCATAGAATGTGAATACCTCCTGAATTTTGTTAAGGGCATGCATTTCACAGTTTACACAAGCACCTTTTCTTCAGTGTAATTTCTAACAGAAATCTTCAATAAAATGAAATTTAGTCTCAGCCCATAATTTGTCTGCAGCAGAAGGACATCCAAACACTCATATGTATGCAAAATGTTGCCACAATTGTTTGAGCATATTAAGGATGATTGCATCATCAATCGTATCTTTCCAGATAGTGGCTTCAATTAATAATCCCCGGTGTTTAGTAGCTTCATGAAATGTATCATAAGTTACACCTCCCTCAGTTTGCAGATCCTCAAAACTTATTGCACCTTTTACATACAGAAGCAAAAGTCTAAGGTAATAGACTCTAAAGCTCACAGTGAACAGTCTACCTAATATTTTATTCCCACTCTTTTGGCTTTTTGTCCACAAAGAATTATAAAACACACTAGAGGCCTGGTGCATGAAATTTGTGCACAGGGGCATGTCCTTCAGCTCAGTCTGCACCTTCTCCAATTTGGGACCCCATGAGGGATGTATGAATACCCGAGCATTCGGACATTCCTCTCACAAGTCAAGACTGCTCGCTTGCCTGCCTTCCTGATTTCCCCTAAGTGTTCTGCCTGTCAGCCTGATCACCCACTAACCATTCCCCTGCCAGCCTGATTGATGCCTAACTGCTCCCCTGCCAGTCTAATTGCACCTAACTGCCCTCCCCTGTGGGCCTGGTCACCCCTAACTGCCCTCCCTTGCAGATTTGATCACCCCCAACTGCCCTCCTTTGTAGGTCTGGTCCCTCCCAACTGCCCTCCCTCGGGCCATCTTGTGGTGGCCATCTTGTGGTAACCATCTTGTGTCCACATGGGGGCAGTCATCTTGTGTGTTGGAGTGATGGTCAATCTCCAAATTACTCTTTTATTAGATAATAAAATATTAGAATAGAGGCCTGGTACATGGGTGGGGGCCAATTAGTTTGCCCTATAGGGTGTTCCAGATCAGGGTGGGGGTTCCTTTTGGGGCATGAGGTGGCCTGGGCAAAGGACCTGTGCTGATTTTCAGGCTGGCCATGCCCTCTGGCAACTCAAGTGGAGGCTCTGGTATTTGGGATTTACTTATCTTCTGCAATTGAAATTGTGTAGCATTAAGTGGAGGCCTGGGCCAGCCAGGGTGTGCAGAAAGCTTGGCTTCCTCCATTGCCAGGGCAACTCAAGCCTCCCTTCCTCTCTCTCTGTGGCTATAGCCATCTTGGTTGGGGTTAATTTGCATTCTCATTCCTGATTGGCTGGACATGGCTTCCAGGTGTAGCTAAGGTTTGGTCAATTTGCATATTACTCTTTTATTAGATAGGATTATGTTGTGGAATTTCCCATTATAATAATTACATGCATCAGAATCTCTTTTTTTTACTAAGAACCAAGCCATCAAAGTTGAGTTATACCTTTTAGCCCTATCTAAAACTTCAGCAAAATCTTAAGTATGAAAAGGCAAATTTTATTTATTTGGCAAATGAATAGCTAATCTTTTGATTGCATGAGATTGGTCATGCATTGGAAAGAGTCTCCAAACTGCCCCAGGAGCACTCACATACCTGGAGTCAATGAAGTCCTGTACTTCATCATGATTAATAATATTTTTTTAAGAAATTTGAATATTAGCAAAATTGTGCCCTTTATAGATGTATTTAAATAAATATTTGACACTTTTAATTGATACACAGACTTCAATGTTTATATGACAGTTATATTTAAAGCACAAAAACCAGTTATAAGGAACAATCCAAGTGTTATCGACAACTTTATTTCAAATAGACATGGTGCTACCAATTCTTTGTATTTGGGATACCCATCAATATTGCCAATAGTCACATTTTGAAGTTCTTTTGGATATATCTTTGAACATTTTACATTTTCTATACATGGACTATTTGGATTTTGTATTCCACATGGTCCATGTACAAGTCGAGGATACTGGTCTTCATTTGGAATTTTTGCCTTAACTGTACAATCAATGTCATCTTCTGTTCATAATTTGGATTCATTTTCTAATATCAATAATATGTGAGTGTGATGATGTCCATGTTTCTGAAATTCAATGACATGAATCTTAGCTCTTACTTTGCCAAATAAATGGAATTTAGATATATCATTTAAAAAAGCATTCAGTTTAATATTAAAAACTCTGGCTACTTACTCAGGTCTGTTTTCAACTTTTTGTGAGCATTGAATATTATTTGTAACATCTGCCTATTTGGGGTTGCATTTCATGATTATGAATAAATCAGGCTTGCCATACTTTGATACAATTGCCATAGCATCCTGGTATCACTGCTGCTTATTTCTGAGATTACCCTAAAAAAATGGAAGTATTATCATTTTACCAATTGGCACATTGTCATTTTCAGGTCTAGATTTGAGATAATCTATCAAACCACTATATTTTTCAACTCTCAACTTAGTTTGATTTGCTTTAATGAAATTTATCTGATTGTCCTCCATTTTTAATATGAATCCACAATAAACTGGTGAGTTAATTTTCTTTATTTAAAGTAGGATTGAACCTGTCCCACACAGCGAGATGAAATCCATATTATTGCATTTGTGCTACTCATGTCCTTACATTTTGTCTAGTATCATTGTCCATTACACTGTCGACTCTGAGTCTTAATGCAGTATCCATTCCCCAGTCTTTTTCACCATGTGAAAAAAAGAGTAGGATATGTCATTGCATCTAATGTAGGTAACAGGATACTGATTTGTTTCATTTTAGTGGCATTTGGATTATTGAGATCTGGTTTACAATGAATGAGCAAGTCCCTTTCAAAAGGAGGTTCTTCATCTTTGTTTCTGAATATGACAGCAACCTTGGTTATATGGGGAGAATTATATCTACCTGAATCATTGTTACGATCTCATTTAATCGCCATAGTTACTTCCGTGGGAGCAATACCTTTTGCTGCTGCTTCAGTTTGGGCTTCCTTTTCTACCTCATGCAGCATCTTGTACGATTTTTGTTAATTCATTTATTTCATGTATGAGGTTGTTGATGTTGATCATGAGTCTTTCTGAGCAGCCCTTGTTTTCTGGTATTGCTAATCTTTTACTTTTGACTTCAGCTGTATCTAAAATATAGAATTGAACAAACTTCCGAAAAACACCATCTGAAAGATGTAAAGTTCCAGTGTGGTGATAAACTTGTCTGTGTACTCTAAACAGTATGGCCCATATCCTGATGGTGATGCAATATGTGTACCCGTAGAAGCAAAAGCAAAAGAACTATTTATGGAACAAATATTTTCCATGAATTTTTTACTGTCAGAATCTTTGTCATTAATTTTTTTAAATATGCCAGGTATTCTGCAAAATGTATATCATTTGGACACACTTTACCTTTATACAACTTTGAGTAAATTTTCATTGGATGGTTTTTCATCAAGAAAATTTAGTGATAGGCAAAATTGACATCTAACTGTCATTCCACCAGAACTATGATTAAGAATTGTATCCTCATGTACTCCATTTTCACTGAGAAGGCCGTCCCTACCAGTATTGGTAGCACTTGTTGATGACTGTTCTCTAGACATATTCTGTTATTGCCACTGCCTTCTTTCAACTTCAAAAGCAAATAGGTCTTTAGACATTTTTTGTTGATGATGCCACCTTTTTTCAGCTCCAGAGCAACGTTTTTCCAATAGCTGCTCTTCAGATACATTCTTTTGCAGGTGCCAACTTCTTTCAAGATCAGATGCACACTGCTCTTCAAAATTTTCTGTCCATAATGCTGCATCTTTTGGCTGCAAAGCTATGTTGTATCAACAGTTATTCTTTAGACATAGTCCCACCTCCCTGCTGTCATGGTCTGAGATGCAGGTGAATGAGAGTCCTGGCTGTCAGGTCATTGAGAGCTATCTGATCAACAGCTGATTCTGGCTGATTCTGTGGGGGTGGGACTTCCTCCTCCCTGCTGTCAGTCTCAGTGGTGGCAATGAGGAAGCTGGGTTGACAAAGGGAGCTAAGCCCCCAAGCTGCCCACTCTCTGTCTGCTCTTCTGCTCTGCCATGCTCCCCAAGCTGCCCACTCTCTACCCACTCTCTGCCTACTCTTCTGCTCTGCTCTCCCACCAGGCTTGTCATCCTGGGTTGCCCCAACGACCCAGAATGCCAAATCTTCCCTCCTACTCTCTAGCCAGCTCCATGGCTCTGGCCAGTGTGGCCATCTTTGTTGAACCAATTTGCATATTCTCTCCTTATTGTCTGTGGGTATTACCATCTTTGTCATGGAGTTATGGTTAATTTGCATATTACTCCTGTATTAGATAGAATTAGTTAAATATATTTATGTATTTATTTTATACCAACTACATGACAGTCATGGTGAAATGGCCAGATTAAAATAATAAAAAACATATTTCCCTCAATTCCTATCTTGGTGTAAAAGACAAAGAGGAAATATCTCTGATGACTACGTAATTCAACAAACATAAGATGGCAAACATATAGAGTGCTACAGATCATGAAAGAGGAACACTTAAACCATCCAGTTAGGAGTCATCAAGAGCAGAAACATGCTGAGACTTGAAGACAAAGAACTATAAATGTTAAAAAAGAAGAAAAGTGGATCTGTCATTTCTCTCAAAAGAAATTGTATGAATGAAAGAATACAACTATGAAGTGATATACTATGTGAAGCACCTGGTAAGAAGTTTGTGGTATAAAAAAAGCAAAACAGGAAGCACAATCTATAAAAGAGGGCCAATTCATGTAAGGGATTATGTACACACTTAAGAATTTAGACTTAATCTTTAGGGGTATAAGGAGTAATTAAAGAATTTAAGCAAGGAAGTGAGTAACACATGAACTTTGATTTTAAAATAGATTTCCATACTACAGAGGCTTGCATGAGTAAGGTAGCTCAGTCACTGTATAACTCTGGGATACTGAGAAGTTTGTTTAAATTCTGTGAATTTCAGATTCTTCATTGCTCAGAGGCTTAAATGAGATATACAGTTAAAGTCAAACATAAAATCAACAAATGCACATGATAACTGCAAGATGCGGTAAGAATTCAGAAATACAAAAATAGCATCTGCACATTTTACAAGTAAGATAATAAGAACTGTACAAGAGGCTAGAATAAAAAATGTAACTTTCCATTGGCATAATTACTTCATTTCACACATATTTATAATATTCTTTACAAGTATTTACATCGTTCTATAATAAGACATGTCATTTTTCTTATGAAATGTAAAGTTGATGCAAAACCTCTATTGATACTACTCTGAATGGTTTGGAATTGAGTACACATTAAAAAATTCAGAAATGAAAAACCAATCACTTTCTTAATTCCAGACACTGTGAAAGCAACTCCTGTAAAGCCAGATACTGTGCTAAGTTATATTTCCTATGTTTAAAGATGGAATTTAGAGTATCTATTTACTAGTAACAATTCTCAGTTATTAAGGGCTCACTTCTCTAGCCCTCAATTTACCTCCACTGAGGCATCTGCTTTGGAAAATTTGAGACAATAGTTCAGGATTGGGAAGTATAGGTACTCTGTACTTGTCCCTGCTATCTGCAGTTATACCATAAAAGAGATTGTCTCCTGCGTTTGTCTGGTAGTATGTAACAGAGGATTCATGAAAAGCGTCTGTGGAAATCAGGATTCTCCCATATCTCAATCTTTCTGCCAGTTTTGGTTCTGACTTTCTTAATGGCTAACATTGACAAGCTTTTTGTTAGTAAGTTAGTCTTTTCATCCCAATAAGGCTCTGGGATTTACACTTTCAAGCATCGTTGGAGGTTGGCCAGAGGCCAACGCACGACTTCTTTCCAGTGATTCAGTTTCTACCTAAGCCTGTATCTTTATTACAGAATATGAATCTATAAGAAGGGAAAAAGCTAAAATCCTGAATTTCTCCTATCAAACCTAATGATATACAATCATGTTGGCTTTGTGATTTATATTGCAAAATGCAACAAATAGCATTTTGTCCTCTGTTTGCAATAAAAGATAACAAGAATTGCAACTTCCCTACTTAGGGTTATTGTGATTCCCATTGTCTCTCAAACTACTACTATCTAGGCAATTTCAACTTCAGTCTCTTCTGCTTGCATGTTTACATTGTGACATCAAATTTCAGCAACAAATAGGAAAGGTACTGACACCTAATAATTAACCTGAAATGGGATAACAGTAATTTTTTTTAACCCACCATATTACATATTTCTTAAACTCACTGTTGTTTTGATTTTGGTGTGTGTGTGTGTGTGTGTGTGTGTGTGTGTGTGTGTGTATAACTACCATTAACTTAAGGATTATTTCTTCTTTAATCACAAATTTAACTTAGCCTTCAATTACAATTTTAGTAAAAGATGTTTTACTTTCTATTATAAATATGACTAGAGGCCTGGTGCATGAAAATCCATGCACTCAGGTGAGGTCCCTCAGCCCAACTTGTGCCCTCTCACAGTCTAGACCCTAGATGTCCACCTGCCAACTTAGGCCTGCTGCCCAAGGGATCAGACCTAAGAAGGCAGTCACACATCCTTCTGGCAGCCCGGGAACCCTCAGGAGATATCCTAAGCCACAATCAGACATCCTTAGGAGGGGGTAGAGGCTCCCACCACCACAGCTGTACTCCCAGCAGTCAGTCTGGCTTGTGGCTGAACAGATCGCCTCCTGTGGGAGTGCACTGATCACCAGGGGGCAGCTCCAACATTGAGCGTCTGCCTCCTGGAGGCCAGTGCACATCATAGCGATGGGTCATTTCTGGTCATTCTGCTGTTAGGGTTAATTTGCATATTACCCTTTTATTATATAGGATACTAATATACAACAATAAACTCTTCCACTTTTCATTTTTATATAAAATGTGACATTTTCTAAGACAAAGGGTTGAAAAGAATTTCCAGAGAGTGAATGAGAGGGAGAGAGGGAGAGTAGTGAGAAGGTCAAGGAAAGGGAGATGAAGAGACAGAGAAAAACATTTTGTTTCAGGCATTTTGTTCCAGGACAACCAAACACTTAAGTCCATTGATCAAGTTATTGTGAGAATAAACTCTGTAGAACTCTTAAGTACAAGAGATTGAAATTATTATAGCGTTGGTAGGTTTCAAGGCCCTGCTGAGTTCAATTATGGCTCAAAATTGTATGTCCAAATATTGCAGGGGTTGCCTTCTCAGCACAAGTTGGTCTCAGCTCAGCTGAGGAGCCCTCTGTGCTGAAATGGAAGAAGAGTATGACTGCCTGAGAACACTATTACACCTTTAACTTTTATAAATCAAGATATAATCCAGTCTACAAATCCAATGCACATCATTGGGACAAAATGTATTACCTAAAAAAATGCAAATGGATACTTTCTTGTAATGGTAATTAGAGTAATTCTTTTAAACAATGCTTTCAAATGTCATAACTGACATTTAAGTTCTTTCAATTAGCTCTTTCAGAGTCACGATATTTTCCATGCCCTTTACCTCTGCTTTTCCAATGTTTATCACTTTAATATTACTGGGGCACTTATGGTTTGGAAGTGAGTACACATGTAAACATTATTTCATCTCTCTTCTGAATCAGTGCTAGGGTGATTTGATTTTTATTTTAAAAATTTCAGAAAATTTATATGGAGAGAAGTGGAAAATGCTCATAAATGCATAAAAATAGAATAACTATATCAAGAATATGCCAGTAAAACTAAGTTAAAACTTAAAATCTAATAAATACTAGTAGAAAATGTAACTATCAATATTATGTTGAATTTTAATGTGAGTCATTTAAATTTTGCTTAAATTATTGTGAATTCTGAATTATAGACAATCCCATTATAACTACTTAAAGACTGACAGCACAAGTTCCTGGTTTATCAGAATCACTTAGAGATTGTTTATCGAAATGAATTGACCATGTGGCAGAGATTAGCTGATCCTTTACCAATCCTACTTTCTCTACTTCCTGGGTTCTCTGGGTCCCTTATTGAATCCCTAGTTGTAATAATGCAATGACTTCTGACTATGGAATACAGTTATGCAACAGTGTATCACTTTCAGATCTAACCAACTAAAAACTTTTTACACTGTTCTTCTTTTTCCTTCCATGGTGAATTTTAAAGCCATGTGTTTGGTGACCTTGGAATAAAACAAGATAAGGCCTTTGGGTTTTTGAATCTACATTTGGAGAATTGTTTTCTAATCAGGAACACCTGCGTGGATAATTACATGAACAAGAAATATTGCTTTCATTATTATTAAATAATTTCATATTTTTTGAATATGTTATAGTAGCTACTTTTACCTTATTTAAATCAGACCTTATTTTTAAAAATGATGTTCCTCTTTAATATGATCAATGATACCATCCTTCAGAGACAAAAAACACTGTAAGCCCTTAGAAACATATGGCATTCTGCGAGCTCTCCCTTTTTACTCTCCTTTAGAAATAACTTTTCCTAAAAACCCCACACAAGGTTTCTTTGTGGGAATGGAGTGTGTTGTGTGTTAGCTTTCAATGGCTGCTGCAACAAGGTATCACAGCCTGGGTGACTTAAAACAGCAGTTCATTTCTCATGCTTCCAGAGGCTTGAAGTCCAGATCAAAGTGCCAAGTCTGTCCTAAATCTGAATAGAAGAACCCTTTCTTGCCTCCTCTGGATTCAGGAAGTTTTTGGCAACCTTTGATTTCCTTGATGCATATCTGCGTTTTTTGTCCAAAGGTCTCTCTAGGTCCTGACTCCAGGTACAACAGTCATGTTGGACTTTGGGCCTATCTTAATTCAGTAGGACCTCATCTGACTTGGTACATCTGCAAATGCCCAATTTCCAAAGAAGGTCACATTCCTAATGAAGGTCAGGTTCCTAATGAACATGATGTTGAGGCAACATTATTAATCCACAGAGTGCGAAAGGAAATAAGAAAAGCGTTAGAGGGTGAGGTGTTTTATAGGATATGTACGTAACATTCAGATAAACTTCCATACATGAATATCATAGGTGCCTATTTTATATTACTTTAGAAATATAAGTGAAGAGTACACACTGAGATGAGGAATACATCAAGAATAACCAGTACTACAGCTGACAGTAAACTTTAATATTACATTTTCAGGGTCAAGATCATGGTTCTCTGCAATTTAACTTTGAAACTGATTTTAAAATTGTCATTCATGTTGCATTAGACTTTTGGAATTAAACATATTTACTAACTCTCAAAACACTATCATGACAGCAGTTTAAACATTCATTATGTCATATAATAAAATCAGTTTATAAACTCAAAATAAAATATAAATGACCTGAAAATGCATAATTCCATGCAAAACTTCATCTCAAAATGACTAAGCATAAAATTTAGAATTCTTATTAAACTTGAAAATGAGTGATAAAGTCATATACCTGTCACTTTTCCATTTCCCCAACATTCCTTTCCTCTCTTCCATAAATAAATATGTATATTCTCCTTTTTGTCAGTCTATTATAAGAACTGACACCGTGAATTTTGAATGAAGTAAAATAATAAATGAAGTCTGTATGTGTCAAAAAGGTATCAGAAATTAATTCTACATGTATTGATTCAGCATACACTGTGTGCCATGCCTGGGCTACTCACTTGGGATATAATATTGAATAAACTCTCCATGAATACTTGATGGCTTCCTGTCTTTAACCCTGACTCATCACATCCTATAAGCAAATGGGCTTTTGATTACAGCTAAAACTTTCCTATCAATAAGAAAAGCACTTTAGCCAAGACAGGTTTGGCTCAGTGGATAGAGCGTCGGCCTGCGGACTGAAAGGTCCCAGGTTCGATTCCGGTTCGGGGCATGTACCTTGCCTGCGGGCACATCTCCAGTGTGGGGTGTGCAGGAGGCGGCTGATCGATGTCCCTCTCTCATCAATGTTTCTGACTTTCTATTCCTCTCTGTGAAAAATCAATAAAATATATTTTAAAAAAAGAAAAAAAAAAAGAAAAGCACTTTAGCTTTTCAAAGGTATACATTTAAACTGAATTCTACTTAACATGCAAAGTGAATGTCTTGGGCTTGTTTCATTTTCTGCTTCAATTTAATGACACTTGATTAGCTTTTTAATATAATCATACTAGTAAGTTACATATAATTGTTTTAAAACCTAAGGCAGCATTTAAATGAAGACTAAATAATTCTGATTCCCCTTCTTTCTAAAAATATATATTAAACTCTCAAAATTTGAGAATTATCCTAATTATAGTTATTTTTTTGTATAGATGGGTTTGTATAAATTATTGTAAATTATATTAAGTTTCTCTTAAGTCAGAAATTGATAATAGTTGTCAAATGGATTATTAACTAAAACCCAATTCCAAATTAGGTAAGGGGATCCTTTATTCAAAAAGACTTATTGCACTAGGGGTAGGGGGACATGACAATAAGGAGACTACTACAAACATATAAGATCTATAAACCTTTCAAAGGTCAGGCAGAAGTGAATTTTATTTCTGGGAATATGTAAGCAAAGTTAGAAAGAATATAGTATGAGCAGGTGGTGTGATTAGGAAGTTAATCAGGAATATTTTTCAGCTGATTCTCAGAAGCCCAGAGAGGAGGGACATAGGGAAAGCTTACTAAATTTTGGTCAAGTCAGGTGGCCTGACATTTTGTCTACATTGGGCAGTGGCACAAAAAGTTCAGCTAATCATTTATGAGACAAAGAATGGGAATTTGGAGGGTCTGTGTCCAACCTTTCCTAGATAAACAAGAGGGTTACCCAGTGAATCTTATTGAGGTCATATGGAGATAGCTCTTTGCAGTAGGCCATTTCATAAATCACAAAACGGGTAGGAGGTGGTGTTCTCACCTGGGCTTTTCCACAAGCACATGGCTCAAGTAAAGTTCAACACTGTCAGGGGAGGCTAAGCCAATCGAAATAGAGAGATAACTAATACCCCCAAATAGCTTAATTTGTATTCTTAGCTAAACCCTTGGTCATCGCATGTTTAAATTGTCATATAATTCAGGTGAACTACATTCTATGCAGTCAATGTCCAAGTACTTACTAAATACTCACCATAAGATTAAAAATATAAAATGTTTCTTTATTTACTTTTTTTTCTACATACAGTTTGTAAAAACATGCAAAAATTAATTTATAAATAAGATGATTAGGTATAATTTCTCCTCAAGAAACACAACAATCTTAATTATAAATCCATTAAGTAAAGATTCTTTATTCTACTTTAAATTTTAGATTGTTGCCCTTGCTGGTTTGGCTCAGTGGATAGAGTGCTGGGTTTGAGGATTGAAGGGTCCCATTTTTGATTCCAGTCAAAGGCAGGTATTTTGGTTGCAAGCTCCATTCCTGGCCTGGGTCAGGGCATCTGAGGAGGCAACCAATTGATGTGTCTCTCTCACATCGATGCTGCTCTCTCTCTGTATTTCACCCTCCCTTACACTCTCTCTAAAAATCATTGGAAAAAATACCCTCAGCTGAAGAATAACAAAAAATAAATAAATTTTAGATTATCAACTGGTTAGAAATAATTTATGTGCTCAGTGATTAAACCTGCTTACAAAAGAGGTACTTGAAATATAGTACATAAATGAATTGAAATTTAAAAGGCCTGTGTCGTGACTAAAATAAAAGCCTGCGTGAATCCACCCTTCCTTTACTTGTGTTACACAATCCAGAATCACACTGGAAGTGTAGGATGTTTTCCTATAAAATGCATGTGATTATACATAACTATATCACTTTGGTTCTTAGGGAAAAAACACCATTGCCAAGGTTTGAACTCTTATATTTTAGTATGGATTTAAATCCTTCTGCAGCAACTCTGCAAAATAGTCTTGAGTTTGCATTTATATAATCATTGTCTTAAAATACTAGAGATTAAACTTTCTTTAACTTTTAATTACATTATTAGCCTATGAAGTTGAAAGAATTTCCCAAGTGGTCATATATGTACGTGTATTTGGGATTTTATATCCACATAAAATGGCTTATATAAAAGTTTACTTAAAATGTGATTTTTTTTTCTCTACTTCTTTGAGGGAAGTGGCTCAAATATAATCTCCTCTGCAATAACATAAAATACTAAATCATTGTGCAGGTGCTTTGGAACTTTAGTGATCTTTGGGAGTAACCAAACTTATTTAGAAACTTCCAATAGAAGTACTTTTGTTGATTATTTTAACTTGTCATATCACTTTTCTTGAATCAGAGGGTCAGTGTGAACAATCAGTAAGAAGCAAAAAAATAGAGTGCTAGACTATTTATACTTCAAAACAGAGGTCAGAAAATAGGTCTTTGCTGTTTGCACAGAATTTATTAGGCAAGTCACAAAAACACTGACATAAGAAAAATATTAAAAATTGAACTTCAGCAAAAACTAAAAAAATTCTGTTAATAACACCATTAAGGAAATGAAACCTTGTCCAGTGTGGCTCAGTTGGCTGAGTGCCATCCCCTGAACGGAACAATCACCAGCTGGATTTTGGGTCAGAGCACAGTACCCAGGTTTCAATTCCATCCCTGTGGGGGGAATGCAGAAGTCAATACATCAATATTTCTCACTCACATCTGTGTTTCTCTTCCTCCCTCTCTCTTCCTCTCTCTCTAATATCAATTAGACAGAGTGTGGTGAAAGCCTGGGGCAGGGGTGGGTGAGGGTTAGCAGAGGTCAATGGAGTGGAAAGGGGGCATCTATAATATTTTCAACAATAAAGATTTTTTAAAAATAAAATCAATTTAAAGACATTAAAAAAAGAAAATGAAGAGACATCACAGAAAGGAAAAAAATATCTTATAAATATATGTCAAATTATTTATAATCTGAATATATGTCCACAATGTATAAAATAATCTTACAAATCAGTAATAAAAAAGCAATATAATACAATAAATATGGAAAAAATTGAATAAAAACTTCACAAAACAAGATATATAAATGGCCAATAAACTCATAAAAAATAGTCAATGTTTTTGATCACCAAAATAATGCAAATTACAATTACAACATTCTATCATTTCCTACTCACTAGCATACATAAAGCCAAATTCTTACAAAATGTTGGTATCAGTGTGGAGCAACTGGAACTCACAAATTGCTGGTAGGAGTAATAAGTGGTATAAATATTCTGGAGAATTGTTTGGCATTTCTTAACAGTATTAAAAATAACACTGTTACTTCAAATATATAATTGTCTATGTAAATACTTTGGAGTAGAATTTCTGGGTCATGTTGTAAGTAAACATTTAACAATATAAAACACTGACAAATTTTCAATTAAAAAAAAGCAATATTTTTATAATCTGAGGATTCTTTCAGAGAAGAACAGGAGAAACTACTGACTGGGATAATAAAGCTAATTTTAGTATCATCCTAGTACATGTTTAATAACTGCATTTTAGGACTTATTGGCATAAGTACATATTCTCATCATTACTGATTTCAAGCAACCAACATAATATCAATCAACTCCCAAATGCCTAAAAATTTCACTATCGGTTCTTCCAAAAGTCAGCTTTAGTACCCCACTGGTCCTATAATGTTATTTTCAACAACAGAAAAACTGAAGGAAAAAGAAAAAATAAAGCAAGATAGGCAAGTCACTAGTCTATCTCCTCCTGAAATCTCTCTGTGGTAATGGAATAGATAATTAATAATGTTTATTATATGTTAAATATATGCTAAGTACTTTTGATAAATTATCTCTTTAAATCACTGAATACCTGCAACAATGCTAGGGTGAAAGCACATTTTTATAAAGAAACTAACACACATTAAGTAAAATGTTTCCCAGTGTCAAATGCTGAACTTTATATTATTACATTAGAGTCGCAGTGCACACAAAATTGTGTATGAATAGCTTGATTCCGTTTGCCTCAGCTGGCTGCCCTACCCATTGCCACTAGTAGCTCCTACCCCACCCAACCCTCCACTGCTCATTTAGTTGTGATGGTGTTACGGCGTCATGGCCATGGTACTTCTATATAAGAGATAGTTTCCATTCTTCTAGAGAGAACACCAAATTTTGTTTACCACAAAGTATTAGTGGGCTCACTACTTAAAACCATAACTAACTAGAGGCACAGTGCATGGATTCATGCACTGTTGGGGACGTGTCCTATGGAAGTTGGCCTGCTGTGGGAGCACCAAACATCCTGGTTAGGAGGGAGTGCACTGACCACCAGGGGGCAGCTCCGGCATTGAGCATCTGCCCCCTGGTGGTCAGTGCATGTCATAGCAACTGGTCAACTGCTAGTTCTAGTCATTCCTCTGTTTGGTCAATATATATATATATATATATATATATATATATATATATATATACACACACACACACACACACACACACACACACACACACACACTGGTACCTCTAGATATGAGTGCCCTAACATACGAGATTTTTGAGATTCGAGCCATCGAGCGAGCGATTTTTGCTTTGAAATATGAGCAACATTTGAGATAGGAGTAATTGCGTGGATTGGCTGGCTGCACATGACCCACCAATTTACCGCGACTTGAGCGTCTCATAGTTTCCCAAGCCTCAAGGTTACGGAACGAATTAAACTCGTATCTCGAGGTACCACTGTGTGTGTATACACACACACACACACACACACACACATACATACATATACACACACACACACACTAGAGGCCCGGTGTACAACATTCATGCATGGGAGGGGTGTCATTCAGCCCAGTCTGCTCCCTCTCCAATCTGAGACCCCTAGAAGGAAGTCGAACATCTGTCTCACAATCTAGGACTGCTGGCTCCAAACTGCTCACCTGTCTGCCTTCCTGATTGCCCCTAACTACTTCTGCCTGTCAGTCCGATCACCCCCTAACCACTCCCCTGCCTAACTGCCCTCCCCTGCTGGTCTGGTGACCCCTAACTGCCCTCCCCTGCAAGTTTGATCACCCACAACTGCCCTCCCTTGCAGGCTTGGTCCCTCCCAACAGCTCTCCCCTGCTGGCCATCTTGTGGTGGCCATCTTGTGTCCACATGGGGGCAGGATCTTTGGACCACATGGAGCAGCCAGTTTGTGTGTTGGAGTGGTGGTCAATCTGCATATTACTCTTTTATTAGATAGGATAAAGGCCTGTGCATGGGTGGTAGCCAGCTGGTTTGCCCTGAAGGGTGTCCTGGATCAGCGTGGATGTTCCCTTGGGGCATGAGGTGGCCTGGACAAGGGACCTGTGGTGGTTTGCAGGCCAGCCATGTCCCCCAGCGACCTAAGTGGAGGCCCTAGTATCTGGGATTTATTTATCTTCTACAATTGAAACTTTATAGCCTGGAATGGAGCCAAGCCTTCTATGGAGTTCACTCACTCCATGGCGGCAGTCATTGAAATTTTGTAGCCTTAAAAAGGCTTGGGCCGAGACTGGTTTGCTCAGTGGACAGAGCGTCGGCTTGCGGACTGAAAGGTCCCAGATTCAATTCCGGTCGGGGGCATATACCTTGCTTACAGGCACATCTCCACTGTAGGGCATGTAGGAGGCAGCTGATCGATGTCTCTCTCTCATTGATGTTTCTGACTTTCTATCTCTCTCCCTTCCTCTCTGTAAAAAATCAATAAAAATATATTTTAAAAAAATAAATAAAGGGCTTGGGCTGGCCAGGGTGTGGCCGTAGCCATGTTGTTGGATTAATTTGCATACTCACTCCCGATTGGCTGGTGTGCATGGCTTGTGGGTGTAGCAGAGGTATGAACCATTTGCATATTACCCTTTTATTGGGATAAGAAGAATAGGTACTTGATAGTATAAAATGTTCAATTATGTATTACACAGGCTTTATAGAATTCTCATATTTATAGGAGGAGGGAAGTAAGAGGGGGAACAAACCTCCAGAGATTATAATTATACACAAAGACAAATTTGAAATCTAGAATCAAGAAATCATGAAGAAAGAATGACTTTGCATTGTATTCAAAAGCAATTCACCTTAAATTAACATTATCTTGTTAGTTCTATAAATCTTCAGGAAACTGGATAAAGTATGTATTTGCTTATTTATAAGATGTCTACATATATAACAAACTGTTGCTGCAGAATAAAAACTATGTCTCAAGTTCACCCAAGTTCACCTCCTGTACAAAACTGAAATGTCAGCGCTGATAGCAGAAGGTCAAAGCGCCCGGCCAGGCTGACCTGTGCACTGTAGTAAAAGGCAGCAGGGAGCTGTTAGCCTTGTCAAAGGCAGTTGGCTCCTAAGGTGCTCATAAGAAGACAGCCTCTGACCTTTCATTACTTTGAGCCAAATATTTGCAAAGTTTTCAGAGCAGGCAGGTCTTCAAGCAGGAGAGCATGAAGGAGGAAAAGGATAAGGAAAGGCATACAGCTGGCACCCACAGTGGCAAAAGAGGGACACATAAATCTGAGGATGCAAAGCTACGTGATTCATGCTGTTGTTCAGCTGGCAGGGAAGTTGCTTCACAAAAATGGTACCTGGCTATTCCAACATGCTGCAAAAGAAGATGGTTCCAGAGTTGTTCTATCTTGCAAGCTCAAGATGTGCAGCTTGCTGAGGGGAGGGACCTCCAAGTCATTGTAATAGATACGCAGCCTCTACTTATGCCGAGCCATCGAGGGCCTGGACAAGGAGTTCATCACGCGTAAGCCAGTACAATTATTGGAGCTCCTCACAAGCACGTGGACAGCATGCGAGCTGAGCTCGCATTATATTGAATTAAGTTAAAGAGTTGCATAATAAATTAGATTTAGATTTTATAAAGGCAGATAGAAATTTGAACAATCATATATAAATGCTGTTAATGAAGACAACTAAAGAGGGTGTTTTTCTTGTTCAAATCCTAAATTAGTGTTAAGAAAATGTGCTACATTATAACAATAATGTAGGGAATTCGTAGGATTTCTTTGAAGTGGCTTGAAATGGGCAAAGACCCACAGAACCCTGGCCAGTATATCTCAATTGGTTGAGCATAATTCTGTACACAAAAAGGTTGTCGGTTTGATTCCTAGTCAGGGCGCATGCCTGGGTTAGAGGTTCGATCACTGGCAGGGGGCATGCAGGAGGCAGCCAATGGATGTCACACATATCAATGTTTCTCTGTCTTCCCCTCTCCCTTCCTCTCTAATAAAATCTATACATGCAAAAGGCTAATATACAGAGTCCCTTCAGGAGTTCCATCAGGAGACTGGGAGTTTGATCATTTGCTATGATGTTCACTGACCACCAGGGGGCAGCGTGGAATGAAGGAAGACCACAGCTGGCAGCCTGCAGCCAGGGAAGGAAGGCCCAGGCTGGCAGCTGGAAGGTGGGGATTGGCCCTGAACGCCTGCCAGGCCTAAGGACCTTACCCATGCACAAATTTATTTGCACTGGGCCTCTAGTTCAATAATAAAATGCACATTTAAAAAGCCTCACAGATGAGATCATATTTAGCCTGGTTTTATATAATGTACATATAAGTGAGGGAAAGCAAAAAATGCAATTGAAATCTATTAAAGCATATAAAGAGAGCTATAAAACATGTTTCATGTATAAGGAAAAGAAACTTGGCATGTTGAAAATACTAAGAATGTGAAAAGGAGTAATAGATAATCCTAGGACAGTAGGGGAAGACAGGTTTGGGGATAAATTATGAAGAAAATACCTAGGACTCTACTTAAGGAGTCTGCCCCATATTTTGCAGGAAACAAAAGCCAAAGGGTTTTCAAGCAGCTCTTACTCATTGTTTTTAAATGGTTAGTTCCCTGTAAAAACACAGCTATATCTACAAGGAAAATAAATGGTTCTGACATAATGATTTCTAACACCTCAGGGTATGTAAGAATAGTGGGTATGAATCAGAGTTCAAAAGCTCTAGAATGTAGGAAATGTAACTTTATTTTCCAATAAGCCAAAATGATTTCTAGTTTTATGCCCCATTCTTCCAGAATGACAGAAATTCAATTGCAGTCATTTAGGTTGCAAACACTTCCTGGAATTTTGACTAATCTCCAAAGTTCTAGAAGATAATCAAGAGGGAGGAGCATGCTAATTTTCTACCGCTACTTCACAAAGTCCTTTTTGGTTCCCAGAGTAAAGCCTGGAACCATTTATATCCTTTTAACTTTCTGAATTTCTACTTTGGATCCTACTAAAATTATCACTAGATATATAATAATGCAAGCAGGTCATTCAGTTTCTTCTCTATCCCTCTGGAATACAAACTCCCTGGGATCAGGAACAGGATCTTTCTATGTCCATTATTGTGTCATAGTTAGCCCCATTCCTGGAGACTTTTCATTTTTGCATACCTTTTATAAAAAACCCAATAAATGAAGTCCCAGTGGAAAAACTTTGACCCAAGTCTAGATTAGTATGATATTATTTATGGACATAAATAGATGCCTGGCTATATAATTTACACTTAAACAATTTTTGACCCATTTATTTAGTAAAATTTTATTTAGAAGATAGCTCTCTATAGAAACTAGTTCTTTGAGATAAATGACTAAGACAACCTGAAGAAAGATTATCATCAGCCTCATTTGCATAAATGTGGAAATAAAGACAATCCAAAGAAAAAGAAACAGAAGCTATTTACTCAGTGTGCTATAGCAAAGGAGTTAGCCACCATCACTGTGTTTGGCAGAAACTCAAAGCAGGAGAATGAGAAAGCTTTATAGTGGAAAAAGGAATAAATTCAGGTATGTTCTCACTGGAGGTCATTGCCAAGGTACAGCTAAAGGCAGGCTGAGTAGGAACTATGTATCTTGTGTGATTGATTTGGGAGCCTGTTTGGCTTTTTTTGTGTTTGTTTTTTCCCCTTTGGTCCTGAGTTGGAATCATAAAGAAAATATAGGGGAGCTGGCAGGCACTGACCCAGTGCTGACTGTTTTGGGAGAATTTCTGCAGAAGTTGACATTGCCTTTCTGACTACAGTATAGAGGTTGTGGGTCAGAATTCTGTTGTCATTCACAGTCTGGAAATTGTACATTAGTGTATTCAGTCTCTCATAGCTCTAAACACATTTTTAAGTCAATAGTAGCTGGTAGTGGTACTATAGTTATATTTTGTACTTTTTATATTCAATTATCAAACTATTCAAAAAATATTTAATAAACACCTATTTATATTTGTTGGACAATGAGGATATGGCACCATAATACCATGCCAATTTTCCCAGTTGTTACTATTCAGTTACAGTGATCCAAAACAGGACAGCCTTCTTCTTGCTTTCACCAATTATGAAAACGTATTAGATGTTTATTTAAAAATATAAGTTTTGTGCAACACTGTTGTAGCAATTAGGCTGCTTCCTGTTGCAAGTAAGTGAAAATTCTTCTCAAAAATGAGTGAATCTACAGCTTATGGAACTGCCACAGCCCTGAATCATTGCAGGTTTCAAGCATGTTTTGATGATGGCTATGCTTCTGTTTCTGTGTAGTTTTTTTTGTTGTTCTTGTAACTCTTCTATATTTGCCAATTTTAAATTCAAGCCAACCTTGATCATAGTGGGTAATGGTTTAAATAGTTTCCTACCTCACATATCTTCTATATACCACACAGAATAAAAAGAAAAAAAATAAATTTATTTTTTAACCAAGTACACACACAAAAAAAAACCCATTAATTACATCCTAATCTTATATTAGTATTCTATTGCTACTGTGACTGATGGGGAACAGAAAAATACATTGGGAGGGGGTAACAATATTGATCTGTGTCAGTAACCTGCCTTCCAATGCATATTCTTGCTAGCCGATAATTAACTCACTGCCCCTTCCTTAATTTTCTGGTCTTGCAAGACTTACTTACCTAAATACTCCCATTTTACAGAGGCCATAAACCATGAACCATACACACCCCCCCCCAGAGGGGGTTATCAGTGCTAGCACCAGGCCAGGCCTTTAGTTGTGGTCTCATGTCCCCCATCCCAATACACAGAGCTTTTTGCAAAGCCCGCAAAATGTCCATAAGTCTGAACTTTCTTGGGGGAACAAAGAAACCAAAGGGTATATAGGAAAAGCTTCCTCCATATCAGGGGATCAGGATTTGGAAACAGGCTCCCCTGAGTCACTGTACTAGTACATGTGAAATATCTGAAGATAAATGGGTTTATCCTGAATCTCCAAGTATTACTGTGTATTTTTCAGTCACCTACTAAATTCTGAAACATTGCGATTTATCACACACTTAGTGATTAAAATAACACATATTTAGTTTCATACAGTTCTGAAAATCAGTTTCAATGGGCTAAACTCAAGATGTCTGCAGGACTGGTGCCTTCCAGAGGCCCTGAGGAGAGACTGTTTCCTTTACTTTTTCAGTTTCTAGTGCCTCCTTCCAGGGGTTGCATGCCTTGACTTGCATGTGGTCCCTGTAGAGATCTCCAAAGTGTACTACTTCAGCCTCTGCTTGCTACATCATATGACCTCTCCTTGTTCTCTGACACCCCTGAGTCTTTCTAATAATGACTCACTCTATATAATAAAAGCATAGTATGTAAATTATCCCCTCCAACAGGAGTTGTCTGGGAATTCGGCCAGAGGGCTAGCCCAGCCCAGGGAAGGGAAGGAGTACCCACAGACAACTGGCTGCTGCTAGGGACCCTTCCAGTGCATGAATTTGGTACACTGGGCCTCTAGTATACAGTGGTACCTTGAGATACGAGTTTAATTCTTTCCATAATCTTGAGGCGTGGGAAACTATGAGACGCTCGAGTCGCAGTAAACTGGTGGGTCGTGTGCAGCCAGCCGATCTGCGCGATTACTCCTATCTCAAATGTTGCTCGTATTTCAAAGTAAAAATCGCTCGCTCGATGGCTCGTATCTCAAAAATCTTGTATGTTAGGGCACTCGTATCTCGAGGTACCACTGTAATTATATTTAGGGCCCAAGTAAATAATCCACAATGATCTCTACAGCTCAAGTCCTGAATTTAATCACATATGCAAAGCACCTTTTGCCATATAAAGTAATCTTTACAGATTCAGGGGATCATGCCAGAGACATCTTTGGGAGGCCATTATTCAGCCAATGACAAATATTTCCAGCCTTGCTCCATGCTCATTGGAATAGGCACAGTTTAAATCAGTCACCAAGGCAAGTGGGCTGAGATTACACAGCAAAATTCTCAAGAGTGGAGTATGAGTAAACTCATTTTAACTGCATTATTGCCCATCATGGGCAGGGCTAATGCATGTTGGGAAAGTAACACTCCATCTGTTCCTGCAGTACTCTGTAAAATTAATGCTAAAAGGAACATTCTTGGGTTTGTATGGATACCTTGGGTAACCTGCCAACATAGGAAATTAAGGAAAAGCTTATTGAACACAATAAGAATAGAATGATCACTAGGGAAGTTTCTCTTTTATTGTTTTCAAAGGAAGAAAGATTTGGATTAAAACTGAATAACAGAACCACAGAACTAAAAGTAGGAATGAACAGTAAGGACAACAACAACAAAAAAACTAAAAGAGGTAACAAGGATAGGTAAGTATAGAAATATTTTCCTGAGCAGATATGTGGTTAGGGCAGTGGTTGGCAAACTGCAGCTCGAGAGCCACATGTGGCTCTTTGGCTCCTCGAGTGTGACTCTTCCACAAAATACCATGGACTAGGCTGGTCTGTTTTGAAGAAGTGGCATTAGAAGAAGTTTAAGTTTAAAAAATTTGGCGCTCAAAAGAAGTTTCAGTCATTGTACTGTTGATATTAGGCTCTGTTGACTAATGAGTTTGCTGACCACTGAGTTAGGGGGATAATTTAAATGTTAGAAGATAAGAGAGAAAACTGAATTAGCTGGTTGTACGGTGTTGATCTCTCACTATTTTCTGCTTAATGTAGCTTTGGTCAAGTAGTGTCCTGAGCTTTAAGACTAAAATAAAGTGCTTCATAAAATGAGATAGGTTTTTAAAATTTAGCATGTTTAACTGTGGCAGTCAGCACTTCTAAGTAATAGCAGTGACACTTCATTTTCAAAGGTAAACCATATTTTTAAAGTCTAAAATCTTGAAGGATAAGATGAGAATTTCACTTTGAAATAAATTACAGTTTTGTCACTGCTACCTCTTAAAAAGTGTAAGAATCATGGGGGAAGATTTTGGAAGGATTAAATAAATTAATAAATTTGTGTAAATAGAAATGAAACATTTTACATATAAATACATGTAAAGAAAAAACATTTTTCCTAAACTTTTTTTTTTTATTTCAGAGAGGAAGGGAAAGAATGACAGAGATTGAAACAAATGATGACAGAGAATCATTGATCAGCTGCCTCCAGCCCACCCAACACTAGGAACCTATCTGGCTTCTTGGGCATGTGCCCTGACCTGGAATCCATTGTCTTCACTGTTTTCTCACTCAAATTATACTAAACTAGAGGCCCAGTGCACAAAATTTGTGCATGGGGGGGGTGTTCCTCAGCCCAGCCTGTACCCTCTCCAATCTGGGACCCCTCAAGTGATGTCCGCCTGCCCATTTAGGCCCGGTCCCAGTGGGACCGGGCCTAAATGGGCAGGCGGACATCACTCTCACAATCGAGGATTGCTGGCTTCCCACCGCTCACCTGCTTGCCTGCCTGATTACCCCTAACCATTTCTGCATGAAAAAAAAAAAGGTAGTCTCATAGGAGCTTGTCTCTGATATTCTATATAATCCTATATAATAAAGAGGTAATATGCAAATTGACCATCACTCCAACACACAACATGGCCTCCCTGATGTGATCAAAGACGGCTGTCCTCATGTGGACACAAGATGGCCACCACAAGATGTCAGGCAGAGGAGGCCAGCCTGATCAATACCTAACTATTCCCCTGCTGACCCAATTGCCCCTAACTGCCCTCTTGTGCCAGCCTGGTTACCCCTAACTTCCCTCCCTTGCCAGCCTGGTCACCACCCAAGTGCCCTTCCCTGCTGGCCTGGTCTCCCCCAACTGCACTCCTCTGCAGGCCCAGTTACCCCTAACTGCCCTCTGCTATTGGCCTGATAGCTCACAGCTGGCCTCCTCTGTCTGACATCTTGTGATGACCATCTTGTGTCCACATGAGGACAGCCATATTTGATCACATCGGGGAGGCCATGTTGTGTGTTGGAGTGATGGTCAATTTGCATATTACCTCTTTATTATATAGGATTATATAGAATACCAGAGACAAGCTCCTATGAGACTAACTTTTTTTTTTGGCATTTTTAAATGGCATTGTTATGTCAAAAGCCAAACTCTGCACACTGGATTAAGAAAAAAACATTCAGAAAAATGTGTTTATTGCAAGGGTTTCAACATGCAAATCCAGGAAACTCATGTCTCTGTGAGCAATCAATTTTAAGTTGCTAAAGTACAGTACTTAAGAGTTTTTGTGGGGTGAGTAAATTATTTTTTTTTCAGCTGTTTTCTTCATTATTTGGAGCAGAGTAGCTGAGTCAGAAGAACACAGAAGTCCAAAACATGGCATGAACTGACATGGCATTGGAAATTGGATGACCACCCTTTGCTGATTTCTGAGGAAAGCTGTTACTGTTCATTTAGGTTAAGATTTGCTCTTCTTTAATGAGCCTATATGGGCAACTCTATTTTGTCTCCAACATTAATGACTATATTTTAAATTTTATTCCACAGCCACAAAGAATGAGGAGCATTTTTTATAGATCATGGTTTCTCATGTTTACCTCAAAATAAAAAGCTGAAATGAATGGCAACAAACATTTATTTGGTATCACAGAATTACAATTATGGAAGTATAAATTTAGACAGAAACCCAAAGAGTGTCTTGATTATAAGATGTACGCAAGTTTTTGTTGTTGTTTCTTATGAGCAAAGGAAAGAAATAATCCATGAAAGGAAGAAAGATTATATATATATATATATATATATATATATATATATATATATTTTATTTTTTTTGTTTTTTTTACAGAGAGGAAGGGAGAGGAATAGTTAAAAACATTGATGAGAGGGAAACATTGATCAGCTGCCTCCTGCAACACTTTCTATTGGGGATGTGCCCACAACCAAAGTACATATCCCTGACCAGAATCAAACCTGGGACCCTTCAGTCCACAGGTTGATGCTCTATCTACTGAGTCAAACCAGTCAGGGCAAAAGCAAGAGTTTGTATAGGTGCCATTAAGCTGAGCTACTTATTGATTCTAACTTCATGATACATGATTGCTTATTGATTCTAACTTCAGATAGAGACTGCATAATCATCATCATATATAAAAGGTATTGTCTTCATTGTTTTCTCACTCAAATTATACTAAATCCCAGAGACAAGCTCCTCTGAGTCTTTGCAGTCAAAATATCTGTTGTCCTACTGACTTAACAAATAATTGTTTGTAAGTCAATGCTGGTTTGGCCTGGTCCAAAGATTTGCCCATTCCAAACAGTACAATGGTTCAAGACTAAGACATGTAAGAAGTTCCTCTAGAAAAGTTGATCTGGATGTATTTTAAAATAGTTCTGCAACCAGACAAACAGGAAGTCTGGGCTACCTTTCACTACTTGAGCCAATTAAGCAGAGACAGAGTTGAATCATATATTTGAGTGTTTATTCCAATAATGCTGACAATATGGGAGAGCAGTAGGTCATCCACAAAAATCTGCTCTCCACCCCACAATAAACCAGCTGCTTATATTGAGTAGGACAAGATTATGTGAGAAAGTAAATGTTACAGGTATGGGAAAGTGGGCATGGAGTAATCATTATAGATTACAAGTCATGTGGACTGGGGGGGGGGAGGGGAGTCACAGAGGGCAGTATCTCTGGGCACCCTGGGTACCCCAAATTCAGATTATAGACAATAGGGGTTAAGGGTTGCAAAAAGCAGGTGCCTCCAGGACTAAATTGTCTCAACCATGGGGTTGTAAATCTTTCCATAATGATAGGCATTTCTTAGGACAAGAAGATGGACTGCATTCCAATGTTAGCTCCCATGTCTCAGGGCACAGAACTGTGAAAATGTGTCTTCTAATCTGAACAGAACCATCATGGTCAACAGAGCATGATTAATATTTTTATAATTATAATTTCCAATATTTTATTTCTGCTCCTAACAGCTCCACTGATGTCAACTTTTACATTAAAATGGAAATCTTTTGAAATTAAGTCCCATGATGTGTATTCTATGAGGTTTAAAAGTACTGTGATATTGTGATAATAAGAAACACATAATTTTGTTTTTCATTCTGGATTGTGGCACAGATCTCCCTAAAGGCCTTGGAATTTTTTGTGATGAAACAACAGTAGTATCATTGGTTATGTTAATTAGGTGACTTTTGGTGAGCACCTAAGGACAGGAACTAGTCACCAAAAGAAGCAATCTTGTCATTAGAGGTTTGGTGCTTTCAGTCCCTTCTCCAGACCTCCAAGGAGAGGAGAGGGCATGGAGATTGAGTTCAATTGCCAGTCAGTGGCTAATGATTTAGTCAGTTATGCTTATGTAATGAAACTTCCCTAAAATCCCAAAAGGATGAGGTTCAGAGATCCTCTAGGTGGGTGAACATATGGACATTTGGGGAGTTAGGTATGCTCAGAGAGGGCATAGAAGCTCCACACCCTTTCTTTACCTTGCCCTATGCGTCTCTTCCATCTGGTTATTCCTGAGTTATATATTTTTAAAATAAACTGGTCAACAAGTAGGTAGTAAATGTGGGGGAAGGGCAAAACATGGAAACTATTAAAACTAGGGTGTAGAAGGTGAAGAAATTGTTTTATTTTGTGGATTGATATTATCAATATCCTGTGAAAATTTTATTTAAATGGATTATTATTGTAATTAATTTAGGAACTGTGTCTTTAATTTTGAATGTTGCAGAATGGAAGAGAATGTTTAGATTGATATAAAACTCACAGGACACTATAGAACAGATAGCTATATGGATTCAGGTAGTTGGGTGGGTTGGATAGAAGCTACTGTAAAGTCTGTTTACCCTGAAAAGGGGGACTGTCCATCTCCTCCTATAAATGCCAAGTGGAAGTACCCAGAAGTGTTAGTTGATAGGCTTCATATGCAAGCCATGTGAGACTGACTTTATGATGACCAGGATATCCACCCAAAAAATATGCCAATAACCCAAGTCATGTTAAATGCCATGGTTAAGTGCCCCTTTTCATGTGGGCACCTACACAACCTTATAGTTGCAAAGGGGGCCAGTTTAAGAAGTCTTATGGAAGTTGCTGCCTCAGCTTCTCCTTCTGGGATTTACAGATGTTAATAAAAGATTGTTAATAAAATAATGGAAAGAAGCCAAGGGGAGAGTCTGGGAACTATTCCAAACCAGGTGGATATTTTAAAAAATTTATTAAGTAATAAAGTGAACAAAGTATATATTGATAGGAGCAAAACAAAGAAGAAACAGAAAGGGAAGCATCACAGGACTCATCCTAACAGGGTGGATATCGTTACATGGTTATTAAGAAATGGAATTAATAAAATGGACATTGATGGGTAAAACAAATGTTTCATTACAGCACTACCAAATTTTCAGGGGAGCAAAGAGAGTTCCTGTTAGTCCCCCAATATTCAAGGGCCCACCAAGCAAGTCTGCTTTACTTACCCCAATTTCAAAAAAAAAATTAAAGTCAAGAGGTAGAAATTGCTGTGGAAACCTGACCATCAATCACTTAGGGCACTGATTCTATTGATTAATCAAGATGAAGATTCACCAAAGGGCCAGGCCTTCTGGGCTTGATCCCTGGCTGGGGATCAATAAATTGGTGTAGAGGTGGACAAAAGAAGTTACCAGGGCTCTTTGATACTAGAATCCAATGTACTATGGTACCAAAATCTATTGGTGAAGCCCTGCTTAGTGCTACAATAAGAAAATACAAAAATGAGAAGGTTGATAGGATTATAAAAGTTGGATACTTAAACAGGGTTTATGTAAAGAAGTTTTATCTCATTTACCTGAATATTTTCTAGAATGAGTATTATATCTGTTTGGAGAATACTTTTGCTATCTAGTATTGTAAAACTAAAACTATAGATGAAGTTCTAATAGAGGCTACAGTTAAGAAACAGAAGAGTTGATGAAAAAGTGGGAGTTAATAGAATTAAGGTAAAAGTGTGTAGGAGAAATGGTGTGTTTGACTAAGCTTTCAGTGAAGTAGTTCCATCTATTTTATCTGATTGTATTATAGAAATGGATATTGTATCTCACCAAGGAACATTTTCCTACTTAATACAAGATGTTCTCAAATAATGTTGTTTTTTTAACATTGTTTTCTTTTAACTTGATGAAATGCCTAGAAACTCAACTCTTGTTTATATCAATTAGCCTATGTAAAATTGGTTTTAATGTATGTCATTTCACTTAAAGTCACAAAACTTATCATTCATGTTAAGTGGAGACTCACTGTACTGTAAAACAGAAGGCATGTAAATCTGCCTTTCAGGCAATGTTAACAGGACAAGCTAGATGGGAACCAGTAATATTGCCTGAGCCGACACAGTGTAGAATAGAAGCTGGAGTGCTGGTAGGGACAAATTCTCCATGTGAGCATACCCTGGGGCTTATGGCAAAAACCTGTGAGCACCACCCATCAATGACTACTGACTGGAACTTTGTGGACTAGAGAATTTCCATTCAGGTTCATATACTACCTGTAAATTGAAGGTGCTCCTATGATTGAAGACATATAGTGATCTTAAAATAGGAACTATCTAAATTTCTACTTTTTAAAAAAAGATATATTTTATTGATTTTTTTTTTACAGAGAGGAAGGGAGAGAGATAGGGAGTCAGAAACATCAATGAGAGGGAAACATCAATCAGCTGCCTCCTGCACGACCCCACTAGGGATGTGCCTGCAACCAAGGTACGTGCCCTTGACCGGAATCGAACCCGGGACCTTTCAGTCCACAGGCCGACGCTCTATCCACTGAGCCAAACCGGTTTGGGCCTAAATTTCTAATAGATGTCGGAGAAACAGTCCAATGGGAATGGCAGTTCCCAGAAGAGTTCCATAATAAAATGCAAATACTTTACACAGGGTCATGCTGCCTGAGGAATTGAAGGAATTGAAGGAACTCAAAAGCAGGGAGCCTCTTTTCCCCAAGGAAGGACTCTGAAACTTCTTGGAGAGGTTCTGGATCCCACTATCAAATAGGCAATGTCCTACAAATAGCTTTCAACTGGATGACAGAGAGCTGCTTGGTTTGGGATTGCAGTTCTAAGGTGAATGGACAACATTCTGTTTGGAAGACTTCCATTCTGATAAGCTGAATTGCATGCTGCTTTCTTGGACTTATAAACTAATTAAACACTGAAAAAGTCTCTTATGCTTATTTTTTTACTGACTGATGGGAAGTGGCTAATGGCCTGGTCATATGGTCAGACAGAAGGGTAAAGGAAATATGACCTATTGAAGAGATGTCCAAATGAGGAACAGCCCTATGAAAATCACTTGGGGAATTTGAGGGCTGCATTAAAGAAGGATATGTTGATGCCCATCAGAAGATTTCCCTTTCAGATTCAGAATGTGGAATTTACAAGCAAATATCCCTGTGTACTCACTTAAGGAGATCATCTAGGTCCATAAAATAAATGAACATGGTGTACTGCAGCATATCTACACATATCCTTCTTGCATCCTTTAAGGCACAAATGCCAATAATAACTGTTCTGTCTGCCAAGAAGACAGAGACTGCAGATGGCTTTGTGGTATCTTCCCTGATGGGAAGGCCGTGATCATAGCTGGCAAGTGAGACTGATGCCAGTAGCCCTGAGGGGCTATGAATGGATGCTGACAGGAATAGATACTGACTGTACTGGGCTTCACTTACCCAGTGGTAGATACAAATGCTCAGAATATTACGAACAAACCATAATAGAAAATACTGTGTCAATTTGGATGGCTGACCATCATTTCTTCAGACCAAGGTACTCACCTTATAGCCTATAATGTTCAACAATGGACTGAAATATATATTCCTCAGAGAAGTGTTTCAATAGAGAATATAATTGAGGCTAAAGGAATGTCCCCACTATAAAAACTCGCTTAATTTTCTGGTGGATCTGTGGAAGACAGGATGAGGAAGGATAGTGGTAGTCTTTCTTCCCCATGTCACCTCAATATGTTGTTGTTGTTATTGTTGTTGTTTTCCCCCCTACTTGATGCAGTGGTGATAGGACCAAGGTTGCAACTACATGGACAAGAAGTAGGGATGATTTCTAAACAAGAAGCTGTAACTATGTTTTTATACTATACTAGAGACCCAGTGCACAGAATTTGTACACCAGGGGGGAGAAAAGGGTTGTCCCTCAGCTCAGCCTGCACCCTCTCCAATCTGGGACCTCTAAAGGGATGACCAACTGCCCATTTAGGCCTGATCCCAATGAGACTGAGCCTAAATTGACAAGTGGACATTCCTCTCACAATCCAGGACTGCTGGCTCCCAACCATTTGCCTGCCTCTACCTGATTGCCCCTAACTGCTTCTGCCTGCCATCCTGATCGCCCCCTAACAACTCTCCTGATAGCCTGATGGACCCCTAACTGCTCCCAGGTGACCCAATTGCCCCTAACTCCCCTCCCCTACAGACTTGGTTACCCCTAACTGCTCTCCCCTGTAGGCTCTGTCACCCCTAACTGCCATCCATGCTGGCCTGATCACCCACAACTGCCCTCCCCTGTTAGCCTGGTCCCCCCTCAACTGTCCTTCCCTTCAGGCCTGGTCTTGCCAAACTGCCATCCCCTGCAGGCCTTGTCTTCTCCAACTGCCCTCCCCTTTTGGCCTGGTATCCCCCAAATGCCCTCCCCTGCAGGCCTGGTCCCACCAAACTGCCATCCCCTGTAGGCCTTGTCCCTCCAAATGCCCTCCCCTACAGGCTTGGTTGCCCCAAACTGCCCTCCTCTGCTGGCCTGATCACCCCTAACTGTCCTTCCCTGTTGGCCTGATCACCCCTAATGTCCTTTCCTACAGGCCTGGCTCCCCCAATGGCCCTCTCCTGCAGGCCTGGCCCTCCCAACTGCCCTCTTCTGCCGGCCCAGTCCTCCCCAACTGCCCTCCTCTGCTAGCCCAGTCACCCCTAAATGCCCTCCCTGCTGGCCTGATTTAGCATAACCGCCCTCCCTTGAGGGCCTGTTCCCCCTCAATTGCCCTCCCCTGCAGGCCTGATCCCTTTAACTCTCCTCTGCCAGCCAGGTCACCCCCAACTGCTCACAACTACCCTCCCCTGCCAACCATCTTGTGGTGGCCATCTTGTGTCCACATGGGGGCAGCCATATTTGACCACATGGGGGTGGCCATCTTGTGTCATAGAGTGACAGTCAATTTGCATATTACTCTTTTATTAGATAGGATGTCAGAATCTATAAGGTTGTAATTGGGCAGGATGTACCTTTATCTCATCTGACAAAATTAGGGCTAATAGTGAAGATGCTACACTGTTGTATAACCTTACCCTGCCAGAATAGAAGTAAACTGAGAGGGAAGCAGGTGCTAGATTACTGTTGCTGCTTGCGATCTATGTAAGCATAGTGGTGAACCTGATGTCCCTTCTAAAGGTGTAAAATTTGGATATAAATGGAGGAGGAAATAGTAACTGTGGGTAAAGGAATGAATAAATGTGATACATAACAAAGAAATCTTTAGAGATGCCTTGTGCATCTCTTCCATTTGACTGTTTCTGAGTTATATTCTTTTAATAAACCATCATCTAGTAAGTAATTTTTTTTTTCCTGAGTTCTCTGAGTCCCTCTAGCAAATTAATTGAATCCAAGGAGGAGGTCATGGAACTTCTGATTTATAACCAATCAGTCAGAAAAAAATACAACCATCTGCATTTGTAATTGGCATCCTGAGTTAGAGGGAGTTCTTGGAACCTCCAATTAATAGCTGGTCAGTCAAAAGCATGGGTCACTGGGCTTGTGCTTGGCATGTGAAGTGGAGAGCAGTCTTGTAAGGCTGCCCATTACCTTTTGAATCTGATGATATCTCTAGGTAGGTATGGAGGAAATCCCTATAACTCACATAGGAATTATATGTAGAACCCGTTAACATACCTCAACATCTGAACTGGGTGAAGAACCCATTAACAATATATCCCTATTTTTAATGGTTCACAGTGCACATTTTTATATTCAGGAATATAAAAAAAATTGATTAGGTAGAATAATTTAACTCCATTTAACCTAAAATTAACTCCCAAAATTATTTGGGCCTGAAATAATCCCCCCTTTATATCTCACATCTCATAGAAATCTTAACCATAGATTGTATTTTAGAATTTTTGTAGCCTTCCCTCCATATGACATTCATCAAACATTGCATGCTCTGAAAAGTTAATTATATCTTCTAAATACTTGATTTCATGAGCCAGAATCTGGATTTGGAAAAGAGCTGCATGACTGCTGTTTCCACCCTTCATGTCAGTGATAAACAAGTGTGCTACATGATGGCCTTCATGTTGACTAGTTAATTGACGAGTAAGCCTATGTCAGGAAGTTAGGGGAAGAATATGGACCACAGTAATAGTATTATTTTCTTCAAATTTATTCGAGCATTTAGATAACTATCTTCTGAGATGGGAGGTGAGAATAAAAATTACTAAGTATTGTCTACTGCTGTGCTTGCTCTGGAATATGTGCCACATAAAAGCCAAAACCAGTCATTTAAAATAAGAGAAGTCACTACACTAATTTACTTTCTAAACCAAAAGCAAATAACACATTTTTAGGACATGTGAGCATTAGTACATTTTGAGAACATCACTAGTGGAGTGCAAAAAAGGTATAAATAAAAGCAACTATATTAGGTTTCAAATGGCTTTTAAATTACATGAGCAAGTATAAGTCAGACCTATAGAAAGTGAACAAAGAACATATAAGTAAAAGTGCATGTACAAACAGGATGATCCGAATTCTAAGCAGTTCAGCCAACAGATGTTGCTCCAGGTGGACTGCTGCTTTGTGCATAGTACTGGGAAGCTGTTTCACTTTGTAGAAAAAATAAATTAGTGTTGACCTAAAGCTTTTTATTTGCTTTCCAGATGAATAGCTTCTTAATTCTCTGTGCCCCCAAAAAGTAAAATAAATGTCTTTAATGTTCTATGAAGTTGTTTTCAGAATTGTTATCTTCTATATTTTATTCTCTATATTAACTGAACCCTCATAATTATTAAAGTATAATTTTAGCTATTTTTGAAAATATTTACAAGAAAAGGTCTAAGCACTAGAAAATTAAAATATGGGACCAAGGATATGATGACTATGGATTATAAAAATTCCTTAAGAATGTATTAATCCCTACTTATATGAAAAATACAGTATATTTATAATGTTGCATAGTACCCCGAATCTCATAAAGGACGCCTCAAAAAGTCAAATTATGGAGTCATTTATTAAAGACTGGCAGCTTATGAGGGGCAAAAGCTCAGATCTCTAGCCCCGAAAAGCTTGCCACATCTGGCTTATATTGGCAGAATACCACAAAGATATCAATTACATCTTTGGGTTTGGAATGAGGAATCTGGTTTGCACAAATCAGTTATAGAAGTGAAATTGAACAAGTTAGTTATCTATAGTTTTGGTCTATGAATCACTGAAACAACAGAAACACATTATCTGGGGCCACCGAGGCAATTTAGAAAAAATGTGCTTCTGATTCAAGGACCACTGAGTCGACCGGAACTCATTATCTGTAGATACTGAGACAATTTAGGGTAATTGAGCTGTCCTGGTTCCCAGAAGAATGTGCTTCCATAACCAGTGAGATCACAATCAATGGAATATTCAAACCACCATCAATGGAGTATTCAATCGATTGGGATAGCATATATAAGTTCAGAAAATCATATAGTTTTTCCATTGTTTAGCAGGTAAATAAGTACAGAGCCAAACAGCAGGGTTAAAATATTAAACAGCAATTTTTACCCAAGCATGATTGCTACCATGCTTCAATAAATCCTTCAAACAGAATTGTTTTTAATTAAAATATTAGAGTATTCTGTGAAACTTTTTTAAATTAAATCTTTATTATTCAGATAATTACATTTGTTTTTCTTTTTTCCCCTACATAGCACCCCTCCACCCAGCTCCCACTCTTCCCCCCCTCCCGTTGACCTCATCCATAGGTGCATGATCTTTGTCCAGTCTCTCCCTGTATACCCCACACCCCTTTCCCCCTGAGAATTATCAGTCACGGGTGGGTCTGGAGCAGCAAGTCCTCCGCTGGCTCCGCTGTGAGTGACTCTTCAGTCCGCAGGCCGACACTCTACCCACTGAGCACACCTCCTCCTGCTGCCACAGCGGCAGCACACACACATGGGGGGGGGCGGGGGACCGCGGGGTTGCAGGGGTCAAGGGAACCAGCACCGGCGCTCGCTCCTGCAGGTCCGGCCCAGCCCGAGCCGCACCGGAAGCCCAGAGGGCAGGTGCCCTGGCGGCTCGAGAGCCGAGGACGCACCGCTCAGCCTCAGCCTCAGCGTGAGGGTCTCAGCGCCTCAGCCTCAGCACGAGAATCTCAGCCTCAGCCTCAGCCTCAGCCTCAGCCTCAGCACGAGGATCTCACCCTCAACCTCAGCACGAGGGTCTCAGCACCTGCAGCCTCAGCGCGAGGGTCTGTGAAACTTCTTAAAAAATAAAATTTATAAGTCCCAAAGGCAAGGTCCAGAAAGATTTCTTGAAGGTAAATTTTCAGCAAAGAAATCTTAAAATTGGTAAATGTATATTAGACAAAGAGGGGGGAGATACACATTGTATCACTGAAGTAGTCTGTTCAAATTCCTAACTTTCCAAAGCTTCATGCCTACATCAATAATATAAACTACTATAAAAGTAAAGCATTAATTGGATACCAATGTAAATTTAAAATAAATAAAAAAAACATTAAAAAACTGTGAACTACAAATACATAATAAATAGATAACTACATTATTATATACACAGACATATATACATGCACACATACATACCAATATTCCCACATCTACCCAGCTTTTTCAGTTTTTACCCTTCTGCTTCGCTCTTTTTAAATAATATCTGTTGTATGATTTCTACATTTTATGGGTTGAATTTTGTCTCTCTAAAAGATATGTGGAAGTCCTAATCTCTGGTACCTGTGAATGTACTTTTTTTGGAGACAGAATCTTTGTATATTTAATTAAGATGAAAGTTAAGATAAGTCATACTGTAGTATCTTGAACTTTTAATCAAATATGACCAGTAACCTCATAAGAGAAAAGCAGAGAGGCAGATTAAGACAGATATTGGAGTCATACATTGATAAACCAAGGAATGACAAGGACTGCCAGTTGTCCCCAGAAGCTAGAAAGTCAGGGAACAGAGTCTCCTTCAGAGCTCTAAGAAAGAACCAACCCTGCTGATTACTTGATTTTAGGCTTCTATCCTCCAAAACTGTGAGATGTTACATTTCTGTGTTGTAAGCCACCAATGTTGTGGTAGTTATTATAGCAGCCCTAGAAACTAATACAGTATATGACCCTGGACATAAGACATTTCCAGAGAACTTCATGTCTAATGCAATTAATTCTAATACTGATACCTAATTTTTGGACTTGAACCCGGATTCTTTGTCCGCCAGAATCGAAGAATGAATCCACAGACAGAAAGTGGTATAGCAAAGGTGGAGATTTATTGAAGAACAAGTACAGACTCCCACATGGGGAGATGGAAGATTCCCACTGGGTTTCTCTTTCCAATGGCTTATAAAGGCTGCAGATCCAGTTGTCTTGATATCCCCTCTGATTGATCACTATTCCCTCAGACTGGTTACTATGGTAACTCCTGGGCTCAAATGTCAAACATCACATGGAACATGTGAGGTTCTCCCCCCTCCTCCCCTCTGGGATTTCTTCTCCTCCTTCTGAATAAAGGCTTTCTCTTTATTTTGTAAATATAGACTGCCTACTTCCAGTTCCCTTGTCTTATAGAGATGTGACTGCATCTGGCTTTTGTGTTATGGAAATGTACCTTCCAGTCTGCAGCCCCCTGCTTTTCCCATGGACCCCAATTCTAAAAAATCCCTAAGCCTACCTATGTTCCCCTAGAATTCCTACTTCAATACCATTTGAAGGATCAGGTTTATGATATAATTTAATTAAAAATTAGACATTACATTTATAACATAATTATTAAGGATTTCTTAATAATTAAAATTATTAGGAGTTCTCATGTTTACCTGTTTAGAAGGGGGGTATATTCTAAAACTTTTTTCTTTATGATCAGGAAATCTAGTAAATGATCTTGATAACCTTTAGAACCTGTAGGAGCTATAATGTGTAAAATATTAATTAGTGTGTTACCCTGAAAGCAAGCTGGAGTTCTTATTCCGGGTTATTATCCTATAAAGTTGAAGAACAAAACTTGTGGGCCAAAAGATTTTAAGCAAAAGTGTGGAAATTTATTGCAAGTATATACAAACTCCCACTTGGGGAAGAATCCCAAAATGGGTAACCAGTGACTTCTCGTTGTCTAAAAGTTTATAAATGTTGGCAGCTTCTTTGTTCATGCTACTTTCTAATTGGACCCTTCCTCATTTTATATCCCTTCTGTCCCTATCCTATTCAGAGTAGCCAGATGCTGAAGGCCAATTGGAGTGTACAGGCCCTGTTCAGAGCAAGCCAGATAGCCAAGGCCACTCTGAGCACAGAAATCTTAAACAGGGTGCCCCAGGACTATACACAGGTGCGAAAGCAAGGCCACATTAATCTGTGCAAACAATGTGCAAGCATGCCCTTCTAAAATCCAAAAGACTGAGGTCTATTTAGCAAGAAGCCTCTTTTGTCTAAGTAGTATAAAGTTGTTACAGCCAGAGATGGCTGCTCCTGTGTAAGGCTGGACTGCTTAGGGGGCGGGGCTGTATTATGGAGAAATATTACTGAGCAGCAGGATGCTGATGTGGGCACAGAGACTGCTGCTGTTGTGTGGGAAAGATGTATTGTTACTTAGCTGGTATGCAGCTATTGTGTGGGGCTTTGCTTTGAAGAACTGTTTTGTCTAGTGACTCCTTGTTAGCAATGGCTACATGGCCACTGGCTCCTACAATAATGACTCTCTTATATTGAAGCATCCATCTTATATAAAAACTGCTATTTGAAATTTTAACCTTGCTATTTGGCTTCTGTAAATGTTTGCTTGCTTAAATAATAAGGAAACAGAGTATTCTCACTTCAGAGAGGCCATTAAACCTTCCCCAGACAAAATTATCAGTACTGGCACCAGGTCAGGCCTTTGGTTGAGCTCTCAAGGCCTCGGCACATAAGGGCCCTTTAAGAACTTGCAAAGGGGTGGGGAACATCCCATATTTGGGAGACAAAGAAGGTAAAAATATATAAAAAGGGGAAATTTCTGCATGTTGGGGCCCAGAATTTGAGAAACGTTTTTCTCTGGACCCGTGCGTAATAAATGTAACTCCAAACTCTCCAAGCATTGCTTGATTATTCCGATTCTCTATAACAATATACCCAGGACTTTTCATATCTTCTTCATCGAATACCTGGCAGCTGAGAATGTCTAGGCTCTGGCAGAGGGCCCAGACCCAACACCCTCTTGTTTCTTTCCCAAGTGGCCAATTTTTCCATTCCCCACCTAGCATTAATTTCAAAATTACAAAGCTTCAAAGCCCACCAGGCATTCTCCCTCCTGCTCCCGCTTCTCTTGTACTATTCTGCTGTCCTCTGTGCTTGAAAGATAAACATCCTGGCAGTGTGGAGCTGGCACTGCCTGTCACATATGCATTTGTTTCCCATGGATCCTACCCTAACTGACTCTCTTATCTCTAAGTCTTCTCAAGAGTTTTTTTTTTAAATTAATTTTTATTAATTTTTTATACATATCTCCCCATTGCCCCCCCTCCCTCCCAGGCGTACCCCGACCCCCCAGTGTCTGTGATCATTGGTTATGTTTATAAGCATGCATACAAGTCCTTTCATTGATCACTTATTTACCTCACCTAACTTTAATCTTTCTGCTATAATTTCACAGTCTGTTTGATGCTTTATGATTTTTGTCCTCCTGAGAATTATCAGTCTACTCCCTTTCTGTGCTCCTGATTCTATTATATTCACCAGTTTATTCTGTTGATCAGATTTTTAATTCACTTAATTTTTAGATTCACTTGTTGACAGATGTGTATTTGTTGTTCATAATTTTTTGTCTTTTACCTTTTTCTTCTTCCTCTTCTAAAAGGGTACCTTTCAGCATTTCATATAATACTGGTTTGGAGTTGATGAACTCCTTTAGCTTTTTCTTCTCTGTGAAGGTCTTTATCTGCCCTTCAATTCTGAATGATAGCTTTGCTGGATAGATTATTCTTGGTTGTAGGTTCTTGTTCATCACGTTGAATATTTCTTGCCACTCCCATCTGGCCTGCATCGTTTCTGTTGAGAAATCAGCTGACAGTCGTATGGGTGCTCCCTTGTAGGTAATAAACTGTTTTTCTCTTGCTGCTTTTAATATTCTCTCTTTGTCTTTTGCTCTTGGCATTTTAATTATGATGTGTCTTGGTGTAGTCCTCTTTGGGTTCCTTTTCTTTGGGGTTCTGTGTGCTTCCTCGACTTGTAAGTCTATTTCTTTTACCAGATGTGGGAAGTTTTCAGTCATTATTTCTTTAAACAGGTTTTCAATATCTTGCTCTCTCTCTTCTTCTGGCACCCCCACAATTCTGATGTTGGTTCGCTTGAAGCTGTCCCAGAGGCTCCTTACATTATCTTCACATTTTTGGATTCTTTTCTCTTCTTGCTTTTCCAGTTGAATGTTTTCTGCTTCTTTATATTTCAAATTTTTGACTTGATCCTTGCCTTTCTCTAGTCTGCTGTTAGTACTCTGCATAATAGTTTTCATTTCAGTCAGTGTATTTATTATCTTCTCTTGGGTCTCACTAAATTTATCCATCTTTTCTAGCATATTCTTGCAAAACCTTATAAGCGTGGTTTTGAACTCTATATCCAGTCGTTTTTTTTCCTCCATTTCTTTTGCTTGTAATCCCTTCCCTTGTCTCGGCATTTTCACTGTGCCGGGGAAACTTCTGTGCTGGATTCAGCCACAGAAGCCTCTGTTGAGCTTGGGAGGGTGGAGTCTCAGGGCTTAAGGGACCGCCTTGCCTTGCAGTCGGCCCCGCCCTCCACGGCCCCTGAGTCTCCCGTGACTGGGTAATGGCTGGAGCGGTCCTTGTGCGCCTCCAACCGCTGCCTTTCCGGCTCCCCTGCGAACCAGGACCACACGAGTCTAGGTCCCCAGGGTTTCGCCCAAAACAGGGGCCCAGTGGACTCAGAAGTGGCACAGTTGGGAGGGTCTGTCTCCCGCCCACTCGCGAAAGCCAGCGGCACAATCAGCAATCCGTCCTCCGTGTGGTGCCGTGCGCGACCAGACCTCCGATCCTTTGCAACTCCCCTAAATTTCCGTGCACTTCTCCCTTTTCACAGTCCAAACTCCCCCCGTATGAGTTTCGGCTGGATCTGGGGTTTAGTGTCGTAAGAGAAGGGGTTCAATGCCGTTGGGAGTCTCCGTTTCCCTCCCGCCAGAGAAAGCCAGCCAGGTACTCCGGCACCCGCTCTCTCAGCGCGCACGTCTCCGTACCTCAGCTTTTTGCAGCTCCTCTGGGTCTCCGCGAGCCCCTCTCTTTCCCTCTAGTTGTAGAACTTCCACTCAGCCAGCTTTCCTGTGGTTCTGGATGGTGTCCGTTCTGTCTTTTAGTTGTAGTTTTGAAATTGTTGTGCGAGGCAGCAGTATAGGTGTTTACCTATGCCGCCATCTTGGATTCTCCTCAAGAGTTTTTGAGGTCAGTAAAATATGAGTCTGAATTCATGTTTAGTCTTTCCTTAGTTCTGTTTATTTAGGTAAATATATTTGTCTCTAGACTCTCATGTCTCATGATATTTTGAGAAAATAATTTATATTAGGTTAGTAACACTTCTATGAAAGTATAATGGTATCATTATTTATCTTCCCATTTTTTCCAATATAGAAAGCTAGGAAAGTAAACTTTTATTCTTAATATTGAGGGGAAAAATTCTACTATAACATTGTGATTCATCAGAAGTTATGTGAATTGATCGGTGTAATTTCACCCAGGCTAGAAACAATGCTTTATGCTCAACATGATATTTTTGAACAACAAAGATTCTTGTTCACGTAAGTTATAGCAATTAAATATAATTGACCTCTTTGGTCCTTATGGCTAATGCTTTGCCCCTCTAAAGGAACACCACGGCACCAGAAATAAGAGTTTATTGTTTTACCTCAACTTCACAGGTTTGACTATGACACTAAAGTGGAAAGAGATCACTGGAATTCAGTTCTCCTACCTTTGTAACAATATTTCTAACCTTTGTCAAATAAACGGTTTGATTTTTTAACATTCGTATCCATATTGTGAAAACAATTGAAAGTTTCCAGAACTGTAATTCTAATTAACCCTTCTTCACATCATCCCTAGCAAATCATATTACTTCAGAGTATCAAGGAACCACAATGGGGGGAAAAAATGAACAACAAAGATTGTTTTTGCTTTTATAGCCTTTGCTTTTATAATTCAACAGTGAATCAACAGTGAACATTTGGTTTGCCTGAGGCAAACATGAAATCAGCTCGCCTTTTTGGAGTTTATATTATCTTTTGTTCTTACATGATAACTTTTCAAAACAAGTTCAGGCTCTCAGGTCTAAGAGACCCCCAGCACCAGTGGTTGTCTCCACTGAATTTATTCATTTCATCAAAACGATATGAAATCTGGCTGTCCAATTGTGTATTCGTGAGGGATATTGCTAATACAGTTCAAAATAGAGCCAGAAAGAATTCATTTCAGCACACATCTAATTTATCCTAGAGCTAATCCTGTTTTTATTCAGTCACAAAGACTTGCCTTCACAAGGCTATATTTCTCTCCTTAGGAAGAAGGCAGATTTGTTGAGGGAAAACAATCTGATTCAATAGATATTTGAGTTTACAGGCAAGAAAACTCTTATTCAGGGTGATCTTCTTACTAACAAACTTTGAGTATTCCCCTAGCCATACCTATGTTCAATGCCAGATTCAAGCCTTCTTAGTGACAAATGAAACTGCCAGGAAAATGGAAGGGGTAAGAAGTGATCTAAAAACACATTAAGACAGGGGAAGCTTTGGGGAAAAAAAACAGGGCATGGAGAAATTCAAACTGATAGGCCTGACTTAGCTGCTTCCTGAAACACTACCTGGATTTGTTAAAGAGGCAAAGGTATATTGAGGACTTAGCTGAAAGGTATTTTATTTTCTACTTTTTAATTTTACCTATAGGTAAGATTATTCATCTTTTAAAACTACTGGGGACACAAAGCATTTCTGAGGGGTAAAAACATATAAATGAAATTCAAAGAATTCTCAACACAGCTAAAGAAATGTCTCTCTCACCTTTAAATTTGGGCAAATGTAAATGGTTGAAAAACAACATGATGTGCCACACTGTTGAGGACCAGGGTGGATTAGGTTCCACTTTCCATGTTAAAGAGAGCGCAAGTAACTGGCCAGTTACCTCAGGGCTTCTGACAGTATTGTGAGTCTTCACTCTTTTCTTGGAGAAGTGCTTCTTTGTCCCTGTTCCCTGAATACCACGGAGCTGTGTTACTATTTTGACTGATAGACTGAGAGGGAAGTGATGCTGTGCCAGTTTCTGTGCTGAAGCTGCCAGATTCTGCGGAACGTAAGCAGCTCAGTGGAAAGACTATGTGTCATGGACGTCTTGCCAGTGCTCTAGCTGAGCATCTAGCGAGTCAGCAGCACCAATCTTGTTGCCAGGTTGATTGAGCCTCTTTGGAAGTGGATCTGCTGGCCCCAGTCCAGGCACTCTTGCTGATGCCACATAGAACACTGACAAAATTCCCTAACACCCTGATGAAATCATACATATGTGAGCAAAATAAATTACTTTTCTTTTATAAACCAGTGATTTTTGTGGGTGGGCTGTTGTACTTGTTGTACAATAGGTAATCAAATAGTTTGTCAGGAGGCAATCAAAATGATTTTGCTTCTAAAACTCCTACCATTACTTTGTAACCTATATATGGAGAGAGAGAGAGAGAGAGAGAGAGAGAGAGAGAGAGAGAGAGAGAGATAATGACTAGGGAAATTGTAGAATAGAGAGAGCGCTCCCATATTTGTAAATAATTGACCCTAAATACTATGTATATCAAATAAAGGATTGGGGACAAGATGAAGAAATAGGCTTTCTTCCATTTTCTGTTTACTTTCATATTCATCTACAGATGTTTAATGGGAATAACTCTCAAATAAATTACTTGCCTTTGAATTATTGTCTTGAGAGAATCTTTCCACTAGTGATACAAGTCATCCTGGTTGCATAGATATGTCATGTTTATCACTACTTTTAGTTGTAATATAATGAACACATATGTCCTCTGTGTACTGCACTTTAGTTTATTAAAAAATGAGAATTCTGTGGGTATAAATATAAGTTTGGATGTACTGTATTTTTATTTCTTTATATTTAAAAATTTATCCCAACTGGATAATATGAAATCTTTCTTCCATAATGGTTAGCAAATTCCTTAAATTATAAGATTACATAAGCCTTCTATATACTTTCTGTTATTAATTTCCCAAAAGTCCCTTTTTCACCTCCAATTACAATCCAATTGTAGTCACATGTCACCAGCTTTCTTCAACCACATGTCACCAGCTTTCTTCAACCAATCCCTGAAAGATTTGTTTCAGTTTCAGGTATTTGAGGTGAGAAGGAGGCAGTGTCTATTTTTCCATGCTGTGTTATCTTTAAAATGTAGATTAATGTATTGGAGTTGTGTCTTCTCTGGTTTCCTGAGCTGAGAAGGAAACAAAAGGACACAGCTAGAGGCTTCTTAAAAACTAGGCACATATCAGTGGTGGAATGACCCCTCCCTCCCTGCTAGGGCCTCTGTCACTAATCATTACTCCTAAAATGATATTCTGAAAACATAGGGGTCAGTGTTTAAGGCCATTAAGCCATCAAGCTTCTTTTGCTGCTGATATTCTTAGAAAACTCTTTTTTCTTCTTCAGAAGACTCTGAAAGCTGTGGGAACTTGGGAGAGCATTCTTCTCATTCTCCTTTTCCTAGAAATATCATTCCACAGTCTCTTCTCTTTGTGTGTTTGCAAACTTGTCTAGCAAGCCTTCTGTTTTCAGAAATATTCAAAGATGTGGCACAACTTTCTATATCTACACATGCTGCCAAACTCTAATAGGTAATGGTAAAATTATAGTGAATTTTTACTCTTCACATCTTATTTGAAATATTATGACAAGCCAGGCTTTTATACTTTAGAAAGTGCACAAATAAAAAATGAGAAATGCATCACTCATCTACCAAGTCAATTCTTTTGCTGTTCTCTAACAGTTTGATTAAAAATTTGGCTGGCCAAATTACTTAAAACAAAGTAAAACAAAAACTTATAATAAAAGAAGGTTACTGGGATGTCCACAATATCCACTGCTTCAACTGGTGCAAAGGCAGCAGTATTCATCATGTCTTCCCAAATTCCCCTTACCAGCAGTGGCTCTGTTCTCAGCTACTTGCGTGGTTGGATTTAAGCCTCTGGTAGCCTTGCTCATGGAAACACCAGTTCCTTGGATTCCATTATTTTGTCTATGCTTTTTATAGTAGAATTAATGGCCCAGTGCATGAATTCATGCACATTGAAAGGAAATTAATTAGAAGAAATATTTTAATATCACTATTTTCCCTTTATCTGTAATAGAAGTGTCAACCAAATTCATGATTGACAATGGCAGATTGAAACACATGAGTGTGAATGGCACCAGTGAGAGCTTTATATGTATCATGCATGCACAAGTCAACCTACCCTTTTATAAATATAAAATAAACTTGCTTAATTAGACCTGCTTTCTGATTTAGCTAAACTTTTTCCAGCCCATTGAGGCACCCCAACTTCTCTTTCAGGTAATTGTCAAAAACACAGCAGTAGATATCAACATGAAGCATATTATTATTATTATAGATCACACAGGGAGAACAAAGGGTAAAATATTTAACTGCAGCAGTGTTTGACAATATTCTGCACAGTGAGAAAACCTGAAGTCATTTTCAAGGTCCACCATTTCTTATTTCCTTTCAATAAGGTCAAGTTTCTAAACTTTCAAAATCTCCATTTTCTGGCTAATGAAAAGAAAATAAGATTCCACTGAGTCTCTTAGGCTCTTTAGGCTCCTACTCCAAGATTTCTATGAGGATCAAATGAGATGAAACACAGGAAAATGCTTCACAGACATTTGGTTAAAGTGTAAAATATTTCAACCTGGCTATAGCAAATAGTGTTCCTGGGTTGAATAAACTGCAAGGAGGCTAGTCGTCACTAGGGAGAAGAAGCTGGGCATTGGTATGTGACATCATTACCTGGCACCCACAATGACAGTTTCCAGTCTGGGCTGTGGGTTGCATTTTGCTTCATGGTGTCTCTGCAGTGTTGGCTGTGATTTGGTAGGCAGTTGTTCCAGGGTGGTTTTGAAGCCTGTGTTCCACTTAGTGGAAGCTGAGTGTTGGTTTGTGGGTGCCAGGTTCGTAGTGCCGTTTATTGTTAAATGGCCTAACATTAGGGAGAGGAAACTGGGCGTTGCTATGTGATGTCATTACCCTGTGCCCACAGCCACTGTTTCTGAGCTGGGCTGTGGGCTTCATTTTGAGGTCTCAGCAGAGTTGGCTGCAATTCAGTGGGCTATTGTTCTGGGGTGGTGGTGGGTCCTGTGTCCCACTTGGGGGAAGCCAAGTGTTGTTTTGTGGGTACCAGGTCCATGGTGCCATTTCTTTGTAATTGGCCAGTGTGCATCCTGGCAGCTTCTGCATTGAGCATCTGCCCCCTGATAGTTAATACACATCATAGTGACCAGTTGGAAAATTGGACACTTAGCAAATTAGCCTTTATATATATATATATATATATATATATATATATATATATATATATATAAACTAGAGGCCCAGTGCACAAATTCATGTACCAGTAGGGTCCCTCATCCTGGCCTGTGGGATTGGGCTGAAACTGACTCTCTGACATCCTCTAAGTAGTCTCAGACTGTGAGAGGGAACTGGCCAGGACGAGGGACTCCATTGGTGCACTATTGGGGCTGGAGAAGGTCACAGGAGTTTGGCCAGGGAGGGACTGCTAGAGGGCTCCCGGGTGTTTGGCCCATCTCCCACAGTCTTGATTGGCTGAACCCCAGCACTAACCTACTGATCAGAGTGCCTGTCCCCTGGTGGTCAGTACATGTCATAGAGAGCAGTTGAGCAGCCTTAGCATATCAGTGATATATTACACTTTGATTGGTGAAATGGACTACTGGATGACTGGACACTTACCATGTTAGGCTTTTATTATATAGGATGATCAATTCATCCTGATAGCATAGTGACATTGCCCTCTGGTCTCCTGGCATAAGGATATCAATGTAACTAGCAGTAGCCACAATTTTATTTATTTTGTAAAATATATTTTATTGATTTTACAGAGAGGAAGGGAGATGGATAGAGAGTTAGAAACATCAATGAAAGAAACATCCATCAGCTGCCTCTTGGATGCCCCCCACTGGGGATGTGTCCACAACCAAGGTCATGACCTTGATCAAAATCAAACCTGGGACCTTTCAGTCCTCAGGCTAATGCTCTATCCACTGAGCCAAACTGGTTTTGGCAGTAGCCACAATTTTAGCTGTTTCCCCTGGGAGAAAAGTACCTTCAGGGATCAGGGTCTTTAGTCAGGTAGAGTCTATTTTTATAGGGATAGGGAAGCAAAATTCCATGTGACTCAACTAGAATTATGGCAAAAGTTTCCTTTTACTTTCAAGCTTTGGATTCCAAACCTATATATTCCACATATAGGTATAAATCATCATATACTGGCTGTTGGGCCCTAGAATATTTTTAACCTTAAAGAACACAGACATGACTACAAGGATGTCATCATCAGGGTGTTAGCTATATATTTTAAGAGTATATTCTAATGTTCCTTCATTTTAGCTATTTTATCATTTATGAGGAATATGGCACTTTTATAGACCATGAATTTGAAACCCCTACCCTAATAAGGGAACCCTAGTATCAATGACAGCTCAAATTATATTCAGCAGTCCTTGAAACATTTGAGTATTCTTTTTTCTCCACTATACAGTTACTCTGGTGAATAGACACATAGGTCTCTTTTAGAAATATTAAAATAATTACTACTATGTATGTACATGTTGAAGCATGAAATTCTTATTTCTCAAAGAGCTTTGACCTCCCCTTCCATCAAAGGGTCTTGTGTCTGATAAATGTTTCATCTCAAAATTGGGCTAAGAAGTATAATTTTTATTGTTACAGTTGTCCTTAACCTGATGGTTTTCTACTCTTTAAGTTTCTTAACTCAATGATTGGTCATCTACCTTGCCTGTAAATACACCATAGTCTATTAGCTATCCACAAATTTCTGGGGACCATGAATATCATTTCAGCCTTTTGACCATTGCTACAATTATGCCTCTCTAGTCTCTGATGCTAAATACTGAACTGTGGCTTCTGTTGTTTTGTAATCCTACTTTTATCACTGATATTATATTATCCAATTGAACAACAGCCTTTGTACCATCAGTCTCAGCCTGCAAAAGATACCCTGCCAGTGGCTTCCAACAATACTGGTGCCTTCTCATGGCTTTAGGGAAGTGATTATCCTCAGAGCCCTCCTGGAGATCAAAGGCAGCAGCTGGGTTCTCTAATTGTATATAATAAATTACTCTCTTTGCTATGCTTTCAGCCTTTTGACCACAAGCTAGTTCTGGCATTTCCATATAATTTTCATTATCACCCAACTTTGTCTTTTTTTTCATTCTTAAATAATTCACCAGCATATTAGGGCTAGCTCCAGGTAGTCCTTAACATATATGAATTTCAAATCCCATAAGACCACAATGATTAAGAAACTCTACTTTATTCAGCCTTATTATCAGCCCCCATTGACCTAGCACCATCATGAAGCATTTCCAATCATGATCTCCTGGTTCTAGTTGGTTTCTAATAGCTGGATCTTCTCTATTGATAAATAAACTCTTACTTTCTATTAAAAAAAGCCATGCTTCCCCCATTAATCCATAGACTGGCTTGTCCCATATATTATTCTAAAAGCAATGAGAGAAAACAAAGTTAGGTATTATCTTGACAAACATATGCCCTTGTATGGTTGTTAGTTAAGGAATTAGTTTTTCCAAAAGTTATCTGTAAACAGATTTAAAATGTGAGTTGTTTCTTTGAGAGGTAATCTTAAGAAAAACTGGATATGGCAAAAAATGAGAATATATATATTGTGTTGACTAATGTCCCCCACTCACACAATTCATGTCTACCTGAAATGTAACCATCTTTGGAACTTGGGTCTTTGTGAGTATAATTAAATGAGATCATACTAGATTAGGGTGGACCTTAAATACAATAACGAGTATCTTTACATCTTTACTAGAGAAATGGAAGGGAAAGTTCGATATAGGGGCACTAAGGGGACACAGAGAAGGAGGCAATTTTGGAAAAAGAAATTCAAGTATTGTAGCTGTAAGAGAAGGATGCCAAGGATTTTTGGCACCCATCAGAAATGAAGAAGAAAAGGATGATTTTTCTCTAGAGACAGTGAGAGTGTGATCATGACTACACCTTGATTTTTGAGTTCTAGCCTCCAAAACTGTGAGAGAATAAATTTCTGTTGTTTTAAGTCATCTAATTTGTGGGGTTGTTTGTGTGTGTGTGTATTTTATTTATTTTTGTTTTTTGCTGCAGCCTTAGGAAATAATATAGGCATGAATAGAAAAAATGAAAGAAAGAAGAAAGAAAGAAGAAAAGAAAGAAAGAGAGAGAGAGAGAGAGAGAGAGAGAGAGAGAGAGAGAGAGAGAGAAGGTACCAGAAGATGTGTTATTAAGCTTGAGGCCACTGCAACTTAATTCCACCAGTGAATTCTAAGTATCTTATACAATGAATGCCTCAGTTATTCCTTTTGAAAAGTACAGAAGTTAGGGTAATAGCTAACATTTCCTTTTGGATAAATGCTGGTTTCCAGGGAGTTCTTTTATTCTCCAATACTTCTGACTTGCCAAGAACTTGAGTAGAACTGGCTCTGATCATAAGAGTCCTCAGGCAAGGAGACATAAATATTGGCAGGTGGAATTGGAATCTCTATGCTTGGAAATGGTAAGAAGTGATAGGATATAGATGGAGTACTGACAGTTCTTGCTAGAGATATTAAAATAAATTCATGTTGTTTATTAGTATTCAAATTATATGCACCGTTCACTTGCAGATATTCATCCACCAGACTTTCTACAACTCATAGGCTCACTGTATTAAGTAATTCTCTAGTATGCCAGACATTTTGCTGCAGTTACTTTTACTATGATTTCTATAGAAAACTAGTCCTCCACAATTCAAAAGAGCCTTGCTCACTACTGTGCTGATTTTCTCACAAGATATAGTGATCTTTCAATAGGAGAGAATATCATACCTTCTGAATTATTTCTAAATAGTATCCTTCAAACAGATGGTGACTGTTTAGTTTATGCTTCTATCTTGCCCAAATGAATGCCAGGGTGACTGTCTCAGTAGAGTATTCCAGAGAAGCTACATGTTGTACAGAGCCAGCCCTTTCTACTTTCCTTTGGCCCTTATACTGAGACTAGATTACTGTACTAGACTCCATTTTCCCTCATGGTCATTTCTATGCAGCTTCCCAATGTCTCTCATTTGGGATAAACTTTTTACATCATGCATGTCTGAAAAACATTAAAGCAAAAACAGAGGAAAGATGGCTATTCCTTACTCTCAGGAGATACCTTGGTTTTGCACAAATATGTCTATCCCTTCACAGTGACCTTACAGAGTATCTTACCAAGGGGCTATTACAGGGCATTATATTAATAACATAAATTTGGTTCCTATATAAACTTCAAATGTACTAATGATTCTTAAAAGCCAACTTTCTAATGAATGCAATTATTCAAAAGAGGAATAGGGCAGAGGATAGGAGTAAATTGGTTTCCTGTTCACCAAAGCTATTAGAAACACCAGGTGACTTTTTTTCTACCAATAAAATACCAATTTTATAGGAAGAAGAAGGTTTAGAAATTAAGTACTAATCCAGATGTTTGGTACAAGTGATTTTCTTATTAAAATATTTGCACCTACTTTGTGCCAACATTGTGCTGAGTGCTAGATGGATAAGGACAAACAAATACAGCCCCTGTCCTTATGTGTTTACAGTATAGAGAGGAAGAGAGAAATACAATTAATTATCCAAGTAATAAAATAGTAAAAAGTATGGCAAGTTTCATTAAGAAAGAAAGAAATTATGGAGTAAGACTGTTGCAGAAAACCAAGGATGCCCTCAAAGAAGAGGAAGGGCACTGTTAAATACACTGGCAGACTCAGGGAACAGCCTTCCAAATCTGAGTGAAGGAACATGCATGGGACTTTCTTTTATATCTCCCTGTGGTCTTTGTCTTGCAAATATAGATTTTGCTTTTCTTCTTTTTTGTGGGCCTTGCAAGAAGGCCCCCAAATGTTGGGGGTCTCCAGGCCATATTTGATGGTCTGGCCTGGTGCCAGCATTAATAACCCTCTCTCTGGGGCAGTGCACTATCCACAGCCCCATGGCTTCTGTAACCAGTTTTGCAAGACCAGTATTTGGGAAGAGGGCAGTGACTTAATTATAGGTTATCAAGAATGTACACTTAGCTTGCTGGCATGGATTCAGATCTCTAGCCTCCAAATATCAGGGTTAAATTGGAATTAGCCCTTATTAGCCTTCTCATTCTCCTCACTTGTCCTACAAGCTTCTCTTAGTCTTCTGGTACAACAACTACAGGATGTTATGGTGAACATGGACAATGACTGCTCTTAGCTACTTCTAGTTGAAAGGGACCATGACAAAGAGGTGAGCATCTCATGAAGAGTTTTTAGGGAATTCTGAAGTTTAAAGGCATTCCTTCCAGTTTGCAAGGCAGGCAGAGGTAAGCAGTAATCCCACACATGTAGAATGTTCCTGCAGGGGAGTAACAGGGGTAGGTGGTGTTTTCAGCCTTGAGGATATAATTACATAGTTCATCAGGGAGGTGACCTGTTGGATGTTGTCCCTGGGTACTGCTGAAACAAATAGGAGCAACATTAGTTAGTTGCACATTGGCCATGACAGGTCCTATCATTTTTTTCATCCAATACAATTTCCCACCCCACCCCCACCCTACATGCATTTGGTAGTGGAGTAGTAACATGCCATAGGCTGATACGTATAACTAACAAAAATCTGGCTTGATGAAGCTTTCCCATGAATTACCTGATCTAGCATTTTTGGGTAGTGAGTTTCTAAGCAAGGACACTTGGCAGTGGTCCCTATAGGAGGCAAGTATGTGCTAGCTAATATTATTAGTGGGAGCGTGCTATTCCCTATATTTCTGTTCAGTGAGGGTCTGCAAAACTGAACCACTAGGACAAAGAGCAGTATTATGGCTATTCCTGCAAGGCAGATGTAGCCAAGGATAGCATGACAAGCTGTAGTCCAACAATTCATGATGAGGCCTTTGTTTTCTTGCTGTGTGGGAAGCCATAATTTTATGGTGCTTCTGTGTCCCAGCAAGGGCAAATGAGTTCTCCTCCTGGTACTAGCCTCAGGTTCTGGCAGTACTCATAAAAAGACAAAATGAGAATTATTAGAAAGATAAAACCACTGATTATCCAGAAGTATCAGAGCATATTACCTTTAGAAAGAGATAAGAAAGAAAGATTAGTGTTAGGGAGAATTCAGCAGGGCATTTCTGAATTCCTTGGAGCAGGTTGATTGGCCAGGTCCACTGTCTTCTTGAAGGTGATCCACAGGGGGTATTGCTGTTCAGAGGTCACTTTCCACTCAAGTGGGGCATCACTCGTCTGGTGGGCTGCCTTCACTGGGAGTGGTAGATCCAGGTATTCAGTCCTGCAACCTTGAGAGCTGTGGGGATGGTTAATATGACTGGATAGGGTCCCTTCTAGGTAGGAACCAGTCCTTTACCCAAACCTGGTCTCCAGGTTTATAAGGATGTATGGCTCTTCCTAGAGAGATGGGTAGTCAGTCAGTAACCCATCTGTGTACCACAAAGACAATTTTTTCCAAGTCTTTGTATTTGTTTCTGGATTTCTAAGTTTTCTCCAAATCTCCCTTTGGCCAAATTAAGGGAAAGGGTCTGCCATATAGAATTTCAAAGGGAGAGAAACCTACCTTGGCCCTTGAGGCACAGTGTACCTGCAGAAGTGCAAGAGGAAAGATATTTGTCTAGGTTAAGGCTGTCTCTTGGCATAGCTTAGCCATAGACTTTAGAGTCTGGTTCATGTGTTCTACTTTCCCTGAACTCTGAGGTCTATAGGCAGTATGTAGGTTCCATTAAATTCCTAAAGCCTTGGATACTGGTTGTACTACTTCTGCTACAAAGGCTGGGCCATTATTGAACTCTATGGTCAGAGGCATTCCATACCATGGAATTATATTCTTCAGCAATGCTTTAGTGATTTCTCTCATCTTTTCCATGTGAGTGGGATATGCCTTGACCCAGTATGAAAAGGTGCAAACAAAAACTAGCAGGTATTTATTCCCTCTGCTAGGCCCTATTTCTGTAAAATCTACTTCTACGTCCTCAAAAGGAGCTTTTCCATAGTGCTGAACTCCTATTGGCCCCACCAGACCCTGTTTGGCATTGTTCTGAGCACAGAGGAGGCAACATTGAGAGACTGAGGCACACAAGGAAGAAATGACAAGCAATTAGGTAGTATCTGCTTAACAAAGCTTCTAGAGCAGTCTTCCCTAAATGAATAAGTTCATATTGCTGGAAGACTACCTTATGGACTAACTGTTCTAGGACATAGACCCTTTGATCTGGGAATATCTACCAGTCTTCCTTTGTTCTCTTGCCCCCTTCTTGCTGGGCCCATTCCTCTTCCTGAGGAATGTACTTTGGAGGTTCAGGTAATTCAGGGGCCAATGTGATCCTTGAAGGTGCCACTTGTTCTTTAGCAGCCAGCTTGGCTGCGACGACAGCACGTTGTGGTTTCCTTCTGATACTGAGTCTTTTCCTTTCTGGGGACCTTTGCAATGAATGACAGCTCTTCTTTGGGCTCCTGGACTGCTTGTAGTAACTTTAAAATCTCATTCTGATTTTTGTATTTTTTTTTTCTCTCTGGATATCAAGAGCCTCTTTCTTGCTTCTATCAGGATGACAACAGCTCCCTTGACTAACAATGTTTGGCTGCAAGTGCCCTGAGACATGGAGCCACCTGGACACAACTGCGTCAATCTGCTTGGAGAGATAGGCTACTGGTCTTTGCCAGGGGCCAAACTCCTGGGTTAGAACTCCTAGGGCTACCCCCTGTTGTTCTCATGAACAAAAAGATTAATATCTCCTCTCACATCTGGTAGCCCTAGTGCTGGGGTCTCAGTGAGCTTTGCTTTTATGGTGATGAAGACTTTCTCCTGTTCAGGATCCCAGTTGATGGGTGCTTTCTCTTCTCCTTTTAAAGCTTCATAGAAAGATTTTGCAAGGTCTGAAAACCCTGGGATAATTTGATATTGGCAGATTTTCCAGAGTTCTGTCTCCTTACAGTAGGCACACTGGTCTCACCTCAGGCTCACTCTTCCTTTTCCCCCTGATCTGTATTCTTGCGTCCCTTTCTGATCTGTCTGGGAGCCTACTGCTATTATTTTAGCCCTTCTTTGTATTCTCTTCCTTCCTCCCTCCTTGCCACACCGCCTTGGTTGATAAAAACCTTGTTGGCTATCTCTAGCAATTTGGTGGCATTTTTTTTTCCTGCAAACCCTTCCAGCTTCTATAATTTTCTCCTGATATCAGGCTGGGATTGGCCTATAAAAGCAGCATTTACCATGGTGTGATTTTCCAGGGCTTCGGGGTTAAAGGGAGATAGATTCAGTATGCCTCACACAGTTTCTCATAGAAAGCTGCTGTACTTTCTTCAGGCTTCTGGAAAACCTCAGAGATTTTAGCCATAGTGGTGGGCTTCTTGGCGCGGCCCTGATCCTCTGGAGAAAGGCCACCCAATATCTTTTTAGCCTTATATCTTTCTTCTGTCTTCTGAGTTTGAGTTCCAATCAGGTTCCTCATCTAGGAAGGCCTCTCTGGCCTATCTGTCTGTATCTAATATTCCTGCCAGGGCCTGGGCCTGGAGCCACTTCCAAGCTTCTGATACTGCTCTCATGCGCTCCTCAGTGTTAAAGAATGTGAAAAGGAGCTGCTTTCAGTCCACACAGGTGGACTTCTGAGTCTGGAAAATCATTTCGAGGAGTTCTACCATGGCGTAAGGGTTTTCAGAATAACCTGGGGTGTGATGTTTCCAATTCAGGATGTCACTTATCGTAAAGGGCTGATAATAATAGATTGGCTATCCCTCCTGCAAGGTCTCATCTTCACCAAGCACTTGGGCACCCCGAATCTCCCTGAGAGGTATGTGATGTGCTGGTTGTGACTTGGTCCCTTGATCGTCTGAATGCAAGCGCCGCCCAACTGGCTCTAGAGAGCCTGGTTGAGGAGAGAGGGAAGGGTGGTGTTTCCAGACTTTCCAGACCTTCCAGACCAGTGGGAAAAGCACTTGGTGCTGCCCGTGGCACATATGGAGGTGGTAAAACTAGTGGGACTTCCTCAGGGGGTCCTGACAGAACAGGGGATTGAGTTCCCTTCTGAGGGACCTGTTTCTTTTCTCCTGCTTGCTTCTCTTCTGCTTGCTCCTGCCCAGCCTTCCTCTCCTTAGCCTACACCTGCCCTACCTGCCTCTTCTCTCCTGTTATTAAAACTTTACTCTGTCCCTTGTTACACACACAGAACTAGACCCAAGGCTGCAAGGTTTGAGCAATTTCTAACAACTGTCTATGTAAGGAAACTGATCTGAGTGTCCAGGATTTCTTGACTACATTCCAGACTGCCCTGACCACTCCCTTATCTAAGGAGGCTTCCAAGGGGCAGCGGACCCCGAAGGCTGGCCATTGTACTTCACAGAATTTCCTCAGTGTTTGGGGGTTCATTTTAATACCATAGTCTCCATTGAAACCCTTTTCAAAATTTTTCAAAATGCAGTTGAGAATAGTGGATTTACTTTGTCCCGATCCCATGATGATTGGTGGCGTGAGACAAACAAGGGAGGGGGTGACCTGTTTTCACAGATCCTCACTGAGATGCCCACCTGGCTGAATCCCTTGGGAGCTTAGATTTGTCTTAACTAAGGTGCAACCATATAAACCCGGGCCTGGTCACCTCCACATGGGGATGAGTCATCATTATGCCATAAGACAAATTGTGGAATGGCAGGTTGGGGCCCACTCAAACTCCATAACCAAGGTCATGAAGCCACACAAAGGTTAGGAGAGGGCAGGTCCTCTCCCTCTCCACTCACATACTTTCACCAGACATTCATTCAGAGTTTAAAAACACAGTTCACCAGATTCCTGACCAATTTAACTGATGAAGTCTTATGACTTCTGGGAAGGTGATCAATTCCCTCTTCCACTCCCTGGAATGGGCTTGACTGACTGGGGTCCCTATGTTACTGATTCTGTCAACAGGTCCAGAAGTGTCCATCCACTTTGTCTAGATGCTGGCCAGATCCTAGGCTGAGGTCTGGGAGGGCCAGGAGTCGCCCAGTTCAATTCTGTTAAAATCAGTAGGGCAAGCCTTCAGAGGCCTATCCCATGCCCCAAGCCCCAAGCCCCAAGCCCTGTCCCCTCACTGGAGGCCAAAAAAGCCAGGTGCGGTTGGTTTAGCAATCAGGGAATCAGCTGTTGCAGAAGACCAAAGAAAACTAAGGACACTTCAAAGAAGAGGAGGGACACTGTTTAATACACTAGCAGACTCAGAGAACAGCCTTCCAAATCTGAATGAAGGAACACACATGGGGCCTTCCCTTATATCTCCCTGTGGTCCTTGTCCCACAAACATGGATTATGCTTCTGATCCTTTTTGCGGACCTTACAAGAAAGCCCCCAGGTGTTGGGGGTCTCCAGACCATAGCTGATGGTCTGGCCTGGCACCAGCATTAATAACCCTCCCTCTGGGGCAGTGAACTGTCCACATCACCATAGCCTCTGTAACCGGTTCTACAAGACCAGTATCTGGGAAGGAGGCAGTGACTTAATTATAGGTTATCAAGAATGTACACTGAGCCGAGAATCCAAGATGGCGGCATAGGTAAACACCTACACTGCTGCCTCGCACAACAATTTCAAAACTAGAACTAAAAGACAGAACAGACATCATCCAGAACCACAGGAAAGCTGGCTGAGTGGAAATTCTACAACTAGAAGGAAAGAGAGAGGCTCACAGAAACCCGGAGGAGCTGCAAAAAGCTGAGGTACGGAGAAGGAGACGCGCGCGAGGAGAGAACGGGCGCCAGAGGACCTGGCTGGCTTTCTCTGGCAGGAGGGAAACGGAGACTCTCAAAGGCATTGAACCTCTTATCTTACGACACTAAACCTCAGATCCAGCCGAAACTCATACGGGGGAGTTTGGACTGTAAAAAGGGAGAGGTGCACGGAAATTTAGGGGAGTCACAGAAGATCAGGTCCGGTCTCGCACGCGCACGGTGCTGAGGAGATGAAAAAGGACATACTAGAAATGCAGGGGAGCCAACTAGGGATGGAAAAGGTCCAACTGGAGATGATAGAGGACCAAATAGAAATTAGACATACACTGACTGAAATAAGGAATATTGTACAGAGTCCTGGCAGCGGACTAGAGAAAGGCAAGAATCAAGTAAAAAATTTGAAATATAAAGAGGCAGACAACATTCGACTGGAAAGGCAAGAAGAGAGGAGAATCCAAAGGTGTGACCATAATGTGGGGAGCCTCTGGGACAGTTTCGAGCTTGCCAACATCAGAATTGTGGGGGTGCCAGAAGAAGAGAGAGAGCAAGATACTGAAAACCTATTTAAAGAAATAATGACTGAGGGGGACCGGGATCCGGGGAAGGAGCCACCCGCGTCCCCGCCCGGAGGCAGGCTAGCCAGTGAGGTCGAGCCCCGGGGCCTGGGGGGACGTTCCCCGCAGCACAGGGCACCGGGCTGGGCCCCGCAATGGGGAAACACAGGCATGGAACGCGGACTAACGGAGCTCCGCTCGGCGCCCCGCCGTCCTCCTCCCAGTGCTGGACTGAGTCCCTGCTTCTGGCGACGCCCTCGGGGGAGAGGGACGAGGCTGGGGGGCTGGGGCGCTGGGGCCAGGCTGCAGGCGCTGAGACTGAGACCCTCACGCTGGGGCTGGGGCTGGGACCCTCATGCTGGGGCTGAGGCTGGGGCCCTCGCGCTGGGGTTGGGGCTGAGACCCTCGCACTGAGGCTCAGGCTGAGATCCTTGTGCTGAGGCTGAGGCTGAGACCCTCGCGCTGAGGCTGAGCCCTCGTGCTGAGGCTGAGGCTGGGGCTGGGACCCTCATGCTGAGGCTGAGGCTGAGGCTGAGACCCTCGCGCTGAGGCTGAGGCCCTCGTGCTGAGGCTGGGGCTGAGGCTGAGACCCTCGTGCTGAGGCTGAGGCTGAGGCCCTCATGCTGAGGCTGAGGCTGAGGCTGAGACCCTTGTGCTGAGGCTGAGGCTGAGACCCTCGTGCTGAGGCTGAGGCTGAGCGGTGCGTCCTCGGCTCTCGAGCCGCCAGGGCACCTGCCCTCAGGGCTTCCGGTGCGGCTTGGGCCGGGCTGGACCTGCATGAGCGAGCGCCGGTGCTGGTTCCCTTAACCCCTGCGACCCCGCGGCCCCACGTGTGTGTGCTGCCGCTGTCGCAGCAGGAGGAGGTGTGCTCAGTGGGTAGAGCATCGGCCTGCGGACTGAAGATTCACTCACGGTGGAGCCTGCGGAGGACTTGCTGCTCCACACCCACCCGTGACTGATAATTCTCAGGGGGAAAGGGGTGTGGGGTATACAGGGAGAGACTGGACAAAAATCATACACCGATGGATGAGGTCAACGGGAGGGAGGGAAGGGTGGGAGCTGGGTGGAGGGGTGCTATGTAGGGGAAAAAAGAAAAACAAATGTAATAATCTGAATAATAAAGATTTAATTAAAAAAAAAGAATCTACACTGAGCTTGCTGGCATAGATTCAGATCTCTAGCCTCCAAATATCAGGGTTAAATTGGAATTAACCCTATTTAGCCTTCTCAAGACTAGAGAGTAACAGAAACCAGCAAACTCTGGAGAAAGTGTTTAGGGAAGATCATTTATTCAGAAGCCTGGTGGAATAAAAGGGTGAAAGAGAAAGGAGAGAGTTCTGACTTCCTGGCAGAAGAAAACTGCTGGTATATATTATAGGGATCTTGGAATAATATTAAATCTGAAAACAGCCAGTGTGTCTGATGCCTTGGACTAAAGATCAGGTTAGAGCACTCTTCAGGGTCTAGTGGATACAGGGCCTGACTGGTAATGATAAATAACTGCAGCTTTTTAAATGATAACTGCTTTAGGCATGTGGATAACATGCCACAATTTATGTTTTAGAAGAACTCTCTGCTTTGAACACAATACATTGGAAAAAACAAACAAAAAAAAAACTGAAGAGGAGTTTGGAGCCTTTACTAATTGTCCAAGTAAGAGACCAAATATTTTTTTAAAATATATTTTTAGAGATTTCAGAAAGAAAGAGAGAGGGCGAGAGAGATAGAAACATCAATAATGAAAGGAAATCATTTATTGGCTGCCTCCTTCACTCTCTGTACCTGGGGATCCAGCCCCTGACTGGAATGGAACCTGTGACTTCAGTTCGCAGGCCAACACTCTATCCACTGAACCAAACTGACTAGGCAGAAACCAAGCATTTTTAATTGGGAGGCATTCTTGATTATCTTTTATTTGTGCTCAAGTTGATTTTTTAATCAGTAAATACAGTTTGATGCATTATGCCTGGGAAAGTCCAAAGTGGTGATAATAAAACACATATTCCACATTGATTAAAATAAATTAATGAGTTTCTTCTTTTTTGAGTTTTGTACCAGAGAGTTACTCCAATATTGTGGGAAATGTGGTTCAATGATTATTAGAACTGCACTTATAACAACTGGTTGGTGCTAAATGAATATATACTTCAATTCTAACCTAAAACATGTCATAATACATTTATAAGAGAGAAATATAATTAGTTAGTCAAATAATAAAATAGTATCCCATACATGAAAATTTCTTTTTACCTAGGACTCACTCAGATTGATGTAAATAAATGTAAATTAAATGATAAAAGGTGTCATCAGAAGAGAAATGTTCCTTTAAAACAAATATATCAAAGAACAGAAGACTAATGAATTTCTTGGCTTATATTTTTTTGGTTAGCCATGATTGACTGTAATATTATTGTTTTCAATAGTAATTGAATATTTTTTTATTTTTAAAGTTATAAATTCTTTTCATAAAAAAGTCTGTGATTACTTCATTTTGATTTTATAATAAACAGTTCAATATACAATGAATTTCTTAGGTATTGATATGCAAATTTTACCACAAGATATATTCAAAGTTCAATTAGCATAGGACTTTAAAAGTTTCACTTAATCAATCACATATTGATTTAACAGAGTTCTTTATCAACACGTGTCTTTCCTCTTTCAAAGCCGCACACTGGTTCTAATTTCAATACACATCATCTTGATCGCAATATAGTAATTGAATACTTAAAATACTGCACTTATTTTCAAAGTTAGTTGTATTGATAGTTGAGTTATTTATACATAGACATAATTTGAAACCTATAAATATACCTAATAATTGACTTTCCTGGAATTCTCATTGATATCATCCCCTCTTTTTGATAAAAATACGGAAGAACTTGTTTTGTAATGAAAACTCAATTAGGCTTTATTCCCAGGAAAGAGACCTTATTTTGAAATATTAAAACACTGGCCCCTTATATATAGAATATAGCAAAAGTAAGTTTACAGTTGTGAGTACAATATGCTCAAGACCATATATATATTTTACTTAAGCTTAAAAAAGTATAGTTCTTAAGGAGTTATTGAGAATAGAGTTCAGTGTGAATAGATATACAAAAGAAAAGCTTTCTTCTTTTTTTTCCTCTAAATATTGGTATCCTTTGGTAGTCCCTATTGAAGCAAGAATTTTAGGGGGACATGGGCAGGCTTAAGGATTTTTTAGAACCAGGATCCATGGAAAGTGAGGGGCTGCAGACTGGGAGAAGGTACATTTTCATAACACCAGAAAGCCAGGTGCAGTTACATTTCTGTAAGACAAGGAGGCAGCTACAGGTATATTTACATAAGACAAGGGAACTGGAAGTAGTCAAGAAAGGTTACATTTTCAAAATAAAGAAAAGGAAGCCCTTCATCCAGAAGGGGAGGAAGAAAGCCTAAAGGAAATAGGAAAACAATAAGGAAGGAGGGGAGGGGAGGGAGCAGTGAAGAACCTCTCATGTCCCATGTGAAGTTTCACCTTTGAGCTGAGGAGTTACTATAGTAACCAGTCTAAGGAATAGTGACCAATCAGAAGGGATATCAAGGCACCAGGATCTGCAGCCTTTATAAGACATAGGAGAAAAGAACTCAGTGGGATCCTTTTCCCCAGTCCCTACTTGGGAATCCATTCTGTGGGATTCTTTCCCTCTCCCCATGTGGGAGTCTGTACTTGTTCATCAATAAATCACTACCTTTGCTATACCACTTTCTGTCCGTGGATTCATTCTTCGATTCCAGCAACAAAGAATCTGGGTTCCAGTCCAAAAATTCGGTATCACTGCTATTGTTTAGTGTGTGTGTGTGTGTGTGTATATATATATATATATATATTTTCCCCAAACACCCCAAATTTCTACATACTGTCACATTTTATTGTAATTAATTTTTTTTAAACACAAACCAAACCATGTCACTTCTCTTCAGTGCCCTCTCTTTACAGAATCAATCTGTTCGGGCCTGATGAAAATTGCTGGCCTCACCATGATGAATCCCACAGACCCTACTCCATCACAAAATTCTGCAGGTATATAGTGGGTGGTGGCTGACCTTGATGTACCCTGAAACTGTCACTGAGTGGAACTGGGTCTGTACTGAAAGGAAATGAACTCCCCTCCATCTTGTCCTATAGGGCTGAGGCCCTTGCCTAAACCCCCTCCCTTTTCTGGGAGTGGCCACAGGTGTGCCAGCAATGACTTAACTTCCCAGACCACCACACAAATGGGCCAATGAAGCTCCAAGAACACAGCGAGGGTCCTACTAAGGCTAAACCACAGAAAGACCCTAATTCAAGTGACCAATCTCTGTAACCCTTGTCACTTTCCTAAGCCCTCCCAATTATCCTACCCCATAAAACTCATTGTTCCCGCCTGGCTCGCTCTCTCGCCTCACTGCTGCCCCAGAAAGAGGCTGAGACCCAAACCCAGGTTTGAATAAAGACTCTTTGCTTTTGCATCGGAAAAGGCTCCTTAGTGGTGGATTATTGGGGACCCCGAACTCTGGGCATAACAGTACCACAGAGCAAACAGTAAGAGTAAATGCTTCTATAGTGGTACCTTGAGATACAAGTTTAATTCCTTCCGTAATCTTGCTCGTATATCAAGTTGCTCATATCTCAAAGCAAATTTCCCCATTGAAATCAATTGAAATGCCGTTAATCCGCTCCAGCCCCAAAATGCCACCCCAGTTGTTCTTGTTACGTGTTTTTGAATAAGAAAAATGTATTTAGAAATGACAAATATTGTATAAAAACATAATAAAAGAGAATGTAAAGGAATAAACTGTTTTTATAAAGTGCATTTACCTACTCGTTACACTCTTAATGCTACACTTTATCCCTAAACTGAATGCAACTTAACTAATCTTCACTGAACTTAATTGCTACTGGTTTTTGCATTTTTGGCCGATTTAAAAAAAAAACGTGTCCAACGAGGTTTGCCTCTTCCTCCCTTTCTGAATGTTTCTGAAATGGGTGAGGCAAGTTTCATTGAACAGCTCTGATGCAGGACCAGTAGCAACTTTTTCGAGTTTCTTTTCCACGAAGTGTGACACCCTCTCCCACATTCCTAAGATCTCCTTTATCTAACTTGTAGAGATCTCCTCCACCTCTTGCTCCTCCTCAAAACCAATTTCTTGGAGAACCTCCGCATGATGCTCAGACTGCAACTCTTGTAACTCCTCCGTGGTGAGTTCCAGAGAGTGCTCCTTGATGAGCTCATACATGTCTCTCTCATCCACCTCTAGGCCCATGGATTTTCTCAGAGACACTATATCCTCCTCCACTGGCACCTCGGGTTTGAATCTTCCAGAAAAGCCCTGTCTGGTCACAGTTGAAGACTTGCTGAGGGATATATCCTTGGCTTCTATCAATTCGGAAAAAGTTTTGAGGTAATCCTCAGCTGCCTTCACATCTGAACTTGCTGCCTCACTATGCCTGATGATGGAGTGAATGCTGGACCTTTTCCTGAAGTTATCAAACCAGCCTCTACTGGCTTTAAACGAGTCTTTCGATGCTTCGTCCATGGAAGTGCGCTGGGTCTGCTCCAGCAAATCACTGTAAATCGCTTGCGCCTTCTCGCATATGATACCCTGTGTTAATGTATCTCCTTTAAGTTGCTTCTCCATCACCTGCACCATCAGTAGATTCTCCATCTTTTCATGGAGAAAGCTACGGACCTTAGAAATTATTATAATGCCCTTAGCTGGCGTTATACCCTTTATCGACTCCTTCTGTTTAAGCACAGTGCATATCGTTGAAGAACTATGCCTGTACTGCCTCGTCAAGTCAGCCACTCGCACACCTTGCTCATATTTTTCTATGATTTCACACTTTAATTCAATAGACATCATCCTCTTCTGAGCACTGACCTTTCCACTTGCTTTCTTCAGACCCATGGTTATAAAAAGAAATGTGATAAAATATGTAAATGCACAAAAGATGCTTCGAAAACGAGGTAAACAAGCACACTGACTGAGGCATGGGAAACTATGAGATGCTCTAGTCGAGGTAAACTGGTGGGTTGTGTGCAGCCGGCCGATCCATGCTATTACTCGTATCTCAAATGTTGCTCGTATTTCAAAGCAAAATCGCTAGCTCGATGGCTCCTATCTCAAAAATTTCATATGTTAGGGCACTCGTATTTCGAGGTACCACTGTACTCTGATCTCTAAGAGGAGTGCTTCTCCAAAAATCTCTGACTTGTGACTGTGAGTTCGAACTAGTTGTAGTATCAGGAGAAAGCCCATGTCTTGTCATAACTGGGAGGAACCTGCAGGTAGGCTGGCTCTTGCTTGGAATCCAGAGAGTCATCACAATCCAATTGTTTTTAGCCAGATAGATCTCTGTACACCTCCTTGACTTCCCCTTTTTCACATTGTCTCCACCATCAGGTTTATGAATCTGATTCATTTGGTGCCCAGGGACTTAGAAAAAAATATCCAAAATCAGAGACTAAAAGCCAAGAAATGGGATGGTTCTCAGAGCCCTTGATCAACCAGAATTCAATGACCACAGGTTGAATTACTTTAGAGTCTACACTGGCATCACTGTTCAAGGCTAAAATGTGGAGCTTGGGTGAATATGAGTACCACACATAGTTGACCAGTAATGGTTTCAACCCATCTTTAATGTCCAAAGCATGCCCAGATAACAATATTTTAAAGCCTAAAAAAAAAAAATTATAGAATGTGCTGAGGTGGCACAGCCATGGGTAAACCTTTAGTTCCCCTGAACTCAGGCCCCTGTTCCCCATACTGAGCTCCACATTGGATGTCATATGTGCTGAGCCCGCTCAGCCATGAGTGAGTCTGAGAGGGGGCAGTGGAAGATTTAGAGAAGATAGACAAGAAAGCTGGGTCTAGATAGGACTCTGCTCTCTGATGGAGAGACAGCACCACAGCCTACAAAGTGAGTATTTTATAGCCAGATTCCACGAGGCAATGTAAGGGCATGGATACAATATTCTCATGGATTTCTAATGAATCTACTCAATTGCATGCACCCGATCAAGCTTTGTTTACAGAAAATCGAACATTGTTTCACTAATAGAAAGATGTGGAAGCAGGAAGGCTAGTCAACAACCTTAATTGCTCTAACTACTCATTATTTAGTTGAGATATTGTTAGCTGAAGCCTAAAGCCTCCAACTCTGTTTGTCTTTTGTATTTTTGTTATTGAAATTTCATGCCTAAAGGCTATGGGTATGTCCCAAAGTCTCAATTAAAGGAATAGCAAGGCTAGAGTAAGAGTCTCCTCACTAGAGGAAAGCACCTGCCTGCCGGCCTCCCCCCCCCCAATATTCCCAAATTAATACTCTTTTAGTCTCTTTTCATTTGTGTGTGGCCTCCTCCAGAACCCAAACTCTGAATGGGAACCCTGAACCACGCAGGATGTAAAAGGGGTTTCCACAGTTTACTTGTTTCACCTCCCATAGGCCATATCACTCAGTCACATGGGACCACAGGTACAGACCTTAAGGTCAAGCTTACAACTATAGCCTTTGACTATAATTGGCTTTGCCTTGAGAGGATCGTGACTTTGCATAGTCCCAGGCTTGAACCTGTCTAAACGCTGTAGCTACTCTCCACAATACAGGTCTTGCTCACTGTGGCTGCCATTTAAATTTTCAGGAAGACTTTTAGTGCATATTTTTCATTAGATGAAAATTTATTTGCCTATTTCTTATGTTGATGTTGAACAAGTTGTTAAATATTGTGAGTGACCTAGTTACACTGAGATGCCTTTGTTAAGGGAACACAGGCATTCTTTGTTTCTTTCTGACACAGCTTCAGAAGAGGATGCAGGAGAAGAGTAGGGAAGAGACATTTAATTAGTAGGATGTTTTTCTCTTCTCCTTTCCTCTTTTTCTAAAAAAAAAAAAAATCAATAAACTATATTTTTTAAAAGTAGCAACTATACCACATTTGCAATTCAAATCACCTATACTTCCCAAACTTACATGAAACTTATGATGTTTAACATAATAGACTCTGGATTTTCACTAAAGGTTTAAATCAGTATAGGGGGTAGAAATAGAAGGCAATGAGATTTTTAACAATTGATTCAATCTTAAATAAATTCCTATCAAGATTTCATTAAAAAAAACCTCACTTGATTTCAGTCTGGATACCAACTTTGTATATTTTTACTTTGTTGAGAAATAGAGAAAATGTTAGATATATTTTCATTTTAGAAGGAGGTGATTATTTTCATTTTTCCAGTGATATTAACATATCCATAAAAATTTTTCTTGACAACAGCTATCATGTTTATTGCTAGACATGAGGGTAAAGCATAAAACTTCTCATAGAAAAAAGAAACAGCTTAAAACCTCTTTAATATAACACTTTGAGTTGAATTGTATTTAAAGTAACTAAGGTGATTAAGAACAAGAGAAAGTAAAAAGTGTTATTCATAATGGAAATAAATACAATTAAATATAACCAGTTGAAAAGAAGGTAAAAGTGTCAACTTTATTGGAATAAGATGTGAATCTTGATCTTCCTGATCTGGAGCAATCGTTTTTGGAAGTTAGGGACAATTTTGAAGGAGCAGTATCAGGAAAAGATGAAAACAATATTGTGATGTTTACTTGAAATGTTAATATGAGTCTTTGTAGGAGAGGGTGATAATCAAACAAATCAATGATGTTTTGTCTTCTTACTTTTCACTTGGTATTTTTTTAAATTAATTTTTATTAATTTTTTATACATATCTCCCCATTGCCCCCCTCCCTCCCAGGCATACCCCGACCTGCCAGTGTCTGTGATCATTGGTTATGCTTATATGCATGCATACAAGTCCTTTGATTGATCACTTATCTACCTCACCTAACTTTAATCTTTCTGCTGTAATTTCACAGTCTGTTTGATGCTTTATGATTTTTGTCCTCCTGAGAATTATCAGTCTACTCCTTTTCTGTGCTCCTGATTCTATTATATTCACCAGTTTATTCTGTTGATCAAATTTTTAATTCACTTAATTTTTAGATTCACTTGTTGATAGATATGTATTTATTGTTCATAATTTTTTTTTTACCTTTTTCTTCTTCCTCTTCTAAAATAGTACCTTTCAGCATTTCATATAATACTGGTTTGGAGTTGATGAACTCCTTTAGTTTATTCTTCTCTGTGAAGGTCTTTATCTGCCCTTCAATTCTGAATGATATCTTTGCTGGATAGATTATTCTTGGTTGTAGGTTCTTGCTGTTCATCACGTTGGATATTTCTTGCCACTCCCGTCTGGCCTCCATTGTTTCTGTTGAGAAATCAGCTGACAGTCGTATGGGTGCTCCCTTGTAGGTAATGAACTGTTTTCTCTTGCTGCTTTTAATATTCTCTCTTTGTCTTTTGCTCTTCGTATTTTAATTATGATGTGTCTTGGTGTGGTCCTCTTTGGATTCCTTTTATATGGGGTTCTGTGTGATTCCTGGACTTGTAAGTCTATTTCTTTTACCAGATGTGGGAAGTTTTCAGTCATTATTTCCTTAAATAGGTTTTCAGTATCTTGCTCTTTCTCTTCTTCTGGCACCCCCACAATTCTGATGTTGGTACACTTGAAGCTGTCCCAGAGGCTCCTTACATTATCTTCACATTTTTGGATTCTTTTCTCTTCTTGCTTTTCCTGTTGAATGTTTTCTGCTTCTTTATATTTCAAATTTTTGACTTGATCCTTGCCTTTCTCTAGTCTGCTGTTAGGACTCTGTATAATAGCTTTTATTTCAGTCAGTGTATGTTTACTTTCTAGTTGGTCTTTTTTCATCTTTAGTTGGATCTTTTGCATCTCTAGTTGGTCCTTTTTCATCTCCTCTTGGTTCTCACTAATTTATCCATCTTTTCTAGCATATTCTTGAAAAACCTTATAAGCGTGGTTTTGAACTCTATATCCAGTCGTTTTTTTTCCTCCATTTCTTTTGCTTGTAATCCCTTCCCTTGTCTCGGCATTTTCATTGTGCCGGGGAAACTTCTGTGCTGGATTCAGCCGCAGAAGCCTCTGTTGAGCTTGGGATGGGTGGAGTCTCAGGGCTTAAGGGACCGCCTTGCCTTCCAGTCAGCCCCGCCCTCCATGGTCTCTGAGTCTCACGTGACTAGGTAATGGCTGGAGCAGTCCTTGTGCACAAGCCTGCAGTGCCTCTAACCGCTGCCTTTCCGGCTTCCCTGCGCACCAGGACCACATGAGTCTAGGTCCCCAGGGTTTCGCCCGAAACAGGGGTTTAGTGGACTCAGAAGTGGCAGAGTTGGGAGGGTCTGTCTCCCGCCACTCGCGAAAGCCAGCGGCACAATCAGCAATCTGTCCTCTGCGTGGTGCCGTGCGCGACCAGACCTCCGATCCTTTGCGATTCCCCTAAATTTCCGTGCACTTCTCCCTTTTCACAGTCCAAACTCCCCCCGTATGAGTTTCGGCTGGATCTGGGGTTTAGTGTTGTAGGATAAGGGGTTCAATGCCTTTGAGAGTCTCCGTTTCCCTCCCGCCAGAGAAAGCCCTCCAGGTACTCCAGCACCCGCTCTCAGGGCACTCGCGTCTCCGTACCTCAGCTTTTTGCAGCTCCTCTGGGTTTCTGTGAGCCCCTCTCTTTCCATCTAGTTGTAGAACTTCCACTCAGCCAGCTTTCCTGTGGCGCTGGATGATGTCCGTTCTGTCTTTTAGTTGTAGTTTTGAAATTGTTGTGCGATGCAGCAGTGTAGGTGTTTACCTATGCCGCCATCTTGGATTCCCCCCTCACTTGGTATTTTTTTAACAGCATCGTTTGTCAAAGGAAAGGTGATATGTTATTTGTGTCTGATAACACAATTCTAGTATTTAAGAGGCTTCAGTGGCTCCTATCCACTTAGAGAATAAGTCTAAAATTGCAGAATATGGCAGTTCTAAATGTGGGTTTCTAGTTTTCTTTTCAATTTCATGCTCTTTGTATCAACAATGTGTCCCCTATTGGCACAACACCCAGGAACTGAGCATTATTTGCCTGAGCAACATGCACCTGTGCTCACATTCTGCCTTTGACTTCAGCTTCAAGGCCCAGAACCAACATCTGATTCCTTCTTTGTAAATTATTCACTCTCTACTCTGCTCCCAAACCACATTGTTGAAATTATTAGTATTACGCTATCTAGGTTGCTTTAAATATATTTTGTATCTGTTAGCACTACTAGTCTGTGACCTCCTAGAGGACTTCTGTATTGTTTTTTTTTTTTCATCCTTGCAACTGTGTTTTTCAGGCAGAGAAGGAATTGCAGAGTTCTTTTTCAGAATGAAGGCCAATATTATATTTATTTTTTTGTTTCCTATCTAAACTGACCAGCTGTGTGTGTGTGTGTGTGTGTGTGTGTGTGTGTGTGTGTGTATGTGTGTGCGCGCCTGTGTGTGTTTAATAGTATGCTTAGATTTTTATGACCAGATATTAGTGGACATAAATGACATTAATAAAGATCTATTAATGTGTAACATTAAAAGCAATATAAAGATTGCACACTCAGTTCAGTTTTCTTTTTAAAGAAATGACTCAAATTTTGTAACTTAAGGCTAAGAAATCAGAGATATAAGAGAATTAAAGCTACCAATTTTCTCTTTTTTTGTTTGTTTCAATATATTTATTTGCTATGGTAAATGTTAGAATTTTTTTTTTGTCTAATCCTACCAATCTTCCTCATACCACACAAACAAGTTAGAACAGACTACTACATTAATTCAAATGATGGTAAATGACATCTTAAAACACAACTGAAGTTCCTCTCTCCATCATATTATTCTTCAGCAGTAAAATTCCTGGTATTTATTTATTTATTTATTTATTTATTTATTTATTTATTTGAGGCCCAGTGCACAAAATTTGTGCATGTAGGGGGTATCCCTCAGCCTGGCCTGCACTCTCTCCAATCTTGGACATCCCTATCACAATCTGGGACTGCTGGCTTCTAACCACTTGCCTGCCTGATTGACCCTAACCATTTCTACCTTCCAGCCTGATGGCCCCCTAACTGTTCCTCTGCCAGCCTGATTGACACCTAACTTCTCCCTTACCAGCCCAATCACCCCCAACTGCCTCCCCTGCTGGTCCAATATCACCTAATTGCTCTCTCCTGGCAGCCTGATGGTCCACAACTACCCTTCCCTGTTGGCCCCATTGCCCCCAACTTCCCTCCCCTTTTGGCCTGGTCCTCTCACCAACAGCCCTCCCCTGCCGGTCTGGTCACCCCCAACTGCTCTCCCCTGCAGGCCTGGTTACCCCCAACTTCACTCCCCTGCTGGCCTGATTGCTCACAACTGCCCTCCCCAGCTGGCCATCTTATGGTGGTCATCTTGTGAAGATATAAGGGCATTGCACTAGGGCGCAAAGGTGCATGGGCACGAGATCACCTAGGCTTTTATTAGTATAGATGTCATCCTCCTTATTTTAGTTTAGAGCTTGATACTGTACCATAATTTATTTATCCAAATCCAAATTTTCTCTATTTTGTAGTCATTTGAATTGCTCCTAGTATGTTTGTTTTATTTTGTTATTATGTTCAAATTTATAATAAACAATTTTATGCATATAAACTAATAAACATGAATAAGTTTTATTTTCCCTATGGTATATATCTAAGAGTAAAATTCCCTGGACATAAATTTCCTATATAATTTTACTATATAATGTGTACAAGAACTCTAGGAAACAACATGGAAGACTCATAGATGTATAATATTGTATGAAAGAATGCAAATTGTAGACTAATACAAGAAACCTTTAGTATCAAGTCTTATAAAAACCAAAACAGAGCTCTATGGGTTTAAGCTATTTGGGCTTGGGAATTATAAAAATTAACTTTTAGTAGCATCTCTGGGGAGATGCAAAGAGAAGAAATTGGAAAGATTGCATAGTAATTAACTTTGCATCTCTGAGGAGATGCAAAGAGAAGAAATTGGAAAGATTGCATAGTAAAATATAAGGCAAGGTTCTAGTAGGTAGATTAGATGGTTGGATCAGGAGTATTTATTTTATTTTTATAGCAAACATGTCATTTTTACAAATAAGTGTTTTACTAAAATTATTATGATTTATCTAATATTTTTCTGAAGTAACAAACAAATAATTTTATTCCATTGTTGGTAGACTGTGGAAACCCATAAATGGTCAATCGAGGAAATTATATGGGTGGATGTATTAATTAATGTGAGTAAATTATAAAACTTAAATAATTGTAAGGACCATAGCTGTATTTGATAATGATTCATAGACAGTGTCATGTTGTCTATATTTTTTTAAACAATGGAGGATCCATTTTGAGTTTGGAAAGAAAACATAGAGCTCTTTTGCAATTGCTTTTCTGTGGATGTACAGGAAGAAGAAGAAAATGCTCTAGAAGGAAAGATCTATAAAGTTCTCTGAATGTTGGATTGCCATAAACATCAAGATTACTATGGGAGGACCAGCTAGAAATCAGTTTACTAGATGACATAACAAAAACTAGGAATAGGAAAACCAGATAGGAAGTTCAAACAAACTCATTCAGAAAGTACCCCAGACTATTCATTTTTTGTAGTGGTGCTTTCTAAATACTAAAAAGTGTTATGTGGTATAATACCTAAATAATATTATTTATTCCATTCAGATTATGCTTCATGTCTCAATAACTTTTTAATACTTCATACTAAATAAATCTTTAAAAACAGTTCCTTCTATTCTTCAGCTATAGAGGAAGAAATTAATTACATATCAAGCTTGATTCTATGGTCTCTATTTTGTATGTTTAAATATCTTCATCAAGTGATTCTTTTTTTAAATACATATTTTATTCAGAGAGAAAGGAAGAGGGAGAAAGAGAGAAATATCAAGGATGAGAGTGAAATATCCATCAGCTGCCTCCTACATGCCCTCTACTGGGGATCAAGCCCACACACCCTGGGCACATGCCCTGACCGAAATAAAACAGTGACCTCCTGGTTCATAGGTCAACACTCAACCACTGAGCCACACCAGCCTGGCATGTGATTCTTTTGTAGTAATTTCATATGATAAAACTAACAAAATAAAGTCAAAACTTTATTGAGACTTGAAAGTTTTTAAATCTTTCTTTCTTTGTCTCTCTCACACACATATACCCCAAGTGTACTATTACTCAAAAGAACACAGTAATAGCAGATTCAGCTTATAGAAAAGATAAAAACTCAGCCTTTAGGACTGGAAATTGCCATGTATCCTATTAAGATTTTTCTCTCAGTGTTTTTATTGCTCTGGTCTGATGGAAAAAATGAGAATTACTGCCAAAGAGTGAAACTTGCTGAGTTTTTATGGTCCTCACTGTGTTGCCCATTGTTTTAATATCTATAAATTGCAAAACCCATCCACAACAATATAGAAGTAGGAAAAAATAGAACTAAAACCTTTATATTGCATGGTGGTGAATTGTTTAGTTTTAAACAAAGATTATATAAGAAATCTATTAAGATATATATGAAAAAAGCAAAAGCTTAAAGACCTTAGATATTATTGGCAAAACATCACATGATTTTTTTATTTCCAGTGATTTGGACAATGAAAATGATAACTCAGTTTAGACAAGTTATTTTTTTTTACCCTTATACAATGTAAAAGTATATTGAAGTTGGAGAATAAATGTAGCCTATTTCTTAGTATTTCATTTGTTCTTTTTTGCCAGTGGTTTGTGCAACGATTTCATTCCAACTAGTAGCTTCTTAAATCAGATATTACTATATAAATGAGTTTAAAAGTTACCTCATTACAAGTGAATATAGGAAAACTACACTCTGCCAAGGAAGGAAAGAGGGTAGAAAACAATCCTTGTAGAAATAAATATATTTTTTAATGCAAGCTTTTCCAACTACTTTATTTCCTGTTTCAATGTAATTATAGACTGAAAGATAGTATTTTAGTACAATCCTTATCTACAAAGATGATGACCATAAGCATTTGAAATTTAAGCAAACTTCTACATCAAAGATGTGTAAAAGAACTTTTCTGTTGGGTAAAGTTGAGAACAGTACAAGACACTAATAGGCTCCATATTATTTCAAAATAATGGAATGTAATAATATATTATGTTGTCTTCAATTTTCTTTTCTTTAACACAGAACACAGATTTCATACAAATTAGAGGAAAATTTTTCATCATTTCCCCATATTTTCTCCCAGAGGATACCCTGTGGAACATTAAAGCAACTGTTATATTGACTTTAGTTACAGCCAGCTGAGGCTTGACAGCAATAATCTACTCAAAGTGATTTTCTATGCTAACATTTTATACTTATCACTATTAATTGGTTATCATTGACAGTTGGCAGAATTTCAGAATTTATCATGTTGTCTAACACCTGACAAGGTTTATACAAAAGAGAGTTGATTAATAACAGGTCAAATTAACTACTGTTTTATTAATAGTTTTATAGTAGTCTGATACTTGGATAACCATACTCCATTTTTTAATGTATCTTTATTATTGAAAGTATTATAAATGTCTCATTTTTTCCCATTGACCCCCCTCCTTCTGGGCCTACAAGGCACTACTATCTGTGTCAGTAGTTATGCATATATGCATGTAAGTTCTTTGGTACTGTTTTGAATCCAAGGTTGAGAGTCCATGCATGTGTCCATACTCTATTTTAATAGCTATATTTATTAATACTTAAAATATTTTTCCATGAAGTCAAAAATAAATATATTCATAATGGTTGAATGGCAACATATTTATTAGTCCTATCTCTACGTAACTAGTTCAGATTTCCAGTCTTCTCATATTTACTTTAATTGCACTACCAAAAGAAATAGAGTGAAAAAATCATTAGGAAATTACTCAAACATTATAAAATTTAATTTATGTATGTTGATATATAAATATTTTCTCACTCAGTGCTGTTTATGATATAAGATGTATTATTAAAAATAAAATAATTATGGCTAAAATATAATTTCTATTATGTGTCACTTCTTAATATTTTATCTACATTGTAATACCAGTTTTATGTTTAAAACTTTTCATTCTTATCTAAAACTGGAATTCTTCATTTCATCATCTTCATATGAAAATGTAATATTTAGCACATAGATATTTTGGGATTGCTGAAAAAAATAGATATCTTCCTTTGCCAACACTAGGATTAATACAAGATGTTGGCAGTTTTTGGTTGCCTGTATGGAAAGCCAAAAGTATCTCTGCATGCTGCCATTAGCCACAGTGATATATTTTTTCTTCTAAAGTTTTACATATGTCTCATTTTTCCCCGACTGACCCCTACCCAGACATTCCCACCCCAGACAAGCCCCCACTGCCTCAGTGTCTGTGTCCATTGGTTATGCTAATATGAAAACATGCAAGTCCTTTGGTTGCTCTCTAACCTCCCCTCCTTTCCTATCTCCCCTGCCATTTGTCTCTGAATCTATTTTTGTTCATCAAATTATGCTGATTATTATATCCCACATATGAGTGAAATCATGTGATATTTATCTTTCTCCAACTGGCTTGTTTTACTTAGCATAATGCTCTCCAGTTCCATCCATGCTGTTGCAACTGGTCAACATTCTTTTTTTTATAGCAGAGTAGTATTCCATTGTGTAGATGTACCATGGGTTTTTAATCCACTCATCTGCTGATGGACATTTAGGTTGTTTCCAAATCTTAACTATTGTAAATTGTACTGCTATGAACATAGAGGTGCATATGTCCTTTCTGATTGGTATTTCTAATTTCTTGGGATATAGTCCTAGAAGTGGGATTAGTGGGTCAAATGGGAGTTCCATTTTTAACTTTTTGAGGAAAATCCATACTGTTTTCCACAGTGGCTGCACTAGTTTGCATTCCCACTAGCAGTAAATGAGGGTTCCTTTTTCTCCATATCCTCACCAGCACTTGTCATTTGTTGATGATAACCATCCTGACAGGTGTGAGACGGTACCTTATTGTTGTTTGGATTTACAATTCTTAGATAATTAATGACTTTGAACATGTTCCAATCAAGAAAAAATTTACCTTGTTGATTATAATTTTCATGATTTAAAATCCCCCCAATATTTATTAATTCATAAGATTGAGGAGAGGGTTGGCTATTTGAATCTTTTGTGTTTGAACAAAATTTATTTAGAATTTCTATTTCTGTGAAAAATGTCATTGTAATTTTGATAGGGATTGCATTGAATCTATAGATGGGTTTGGGTAGCATGATCATCAAAGCTATCAGTTATTCCTGTCCATGAACATGGAAATCTTTCCATTTGTTGTGATTTCTTTAATTTTTTTCATCAACATATTTTTAATTTCATTATGTAGATATTTTACTTCCTTGGTTAAATTTAATTACGAGTATTTTGTTATTTTGATGCTATTGTGAATAGAATGTGTTTTTTTTTAATTTCTTCGGATATTTTGTCATTAGTATTTAGAAATGCAATTGATTTTGTAATTTGATTTTTATAACCTGTAACTTTACTGAATTATTTCATTAATATCAACAGTTTTATGGTTAAACTTTCATTTTTTTCCATATATAAGATTATAACATCTGCAAATAATGACAATTATACTTTTTTTCCTTACCAAATAGATGCCTTTTATTTCTTTGTCTTACCTAATTTCTCTAGCATGGAATAGAATAAAAGTGGTGAAAATGGGCACTCTTTCTTTGCCTTGTTCCTCATCTTAGAGGAAAAGCTTTTAATCTTTTACAGATCATCATGGAAGTAGCTATCAGTGTAAGACCCCTCATAGCAAAAGCAATCTTGAAAAAGAAGAACAAAGCTGGAAGTATCATTCTTCCTGATTTTAAACTATACTACAAAGCTATGATTATGGCATAAAAATAGATACATAGACCAATATAATCAAACAGAAAGCCCAGAATGCATGGTCAACTAATATTTGACAAGGGAGCCAAGAATACTCAATGGAGAAAGGATAATTCCTTAAACAAATGATGTGAAAACTGAACAGCCACATGCAGAAAAATAAAATTTGGCCTCTAATTTACACCACTCCAAATAAATTAAAGACATAAGCACAGACCCAACACCATAAAACTCCTAGAAGAAAACACAGGAAAGAAGCTCATTGACACTGGTCTTGACAATGGTTTTTTGAATAGGACAACAAAAGCATAAACAACAAAATAAAAAAGAAAATCAATAAGTGGGGTTATACCAAACTAAAAAGCTTCTGCAACTTAAAACCACAATCAGATATGGAGTTGCCTCATACTTGTAAGAATAGCTATCATCAAAAAGACAAGAGATAATGTGTTGGTCAGGATGTGAAGAAAAAGAAACATTTGTGCTTGTTTGGTGGGAAGGTAAATTGGTTCATTCATTGTGGAAGATAGCATGGAATTTTCTCAAAAAGTTAGAAAGAAGAATATTTTATGATACAACAATCTCAATTCTGTGTGTAAATATACCAAAGGAAATGAGAACAGGATATCAAAAAGATATCTACACCCCCATGCCTATTGCAATAGCATTCACAGTGGCCAAGGTATGAAAATAGCCTACATGCCCACCAATAGATGAATGGATAAAGAAGATGTGATATATCCTATATAATAAAAGTCTAATATGCTAAGTGTCTGGTGGTTCAGTCATCCATTCAGCCAAACAACGTGTAATATGCTAATAATATGCTAAGCCACGCAACTGCTCTCTAGGATGTGCACTAACCACCAGGGAGCAGATGCTCTGATTGGTAGGATAGATTGCCGAAGAGGTGCAGCTGATCCAGACTGAGTGAGATGGCTAGACATGCCCTGGAGCTCTCCCATGGTCCCTCCCTGGCTAGCTAACCTCCCGTATCCCTCCCTGGACTTGATCATGGATCATGCACTGGTGGGGTTCCTGGGCTTGGCCTGCACCTTCTCACAATCTGGGAACCCTCGGGGATGTCAGAGAGTCGGTTTCAACCCGATCCCACAGGCCAGCCCAAGGGACTCCGCTGGTATACAAATTCATGCATCGGGCCTCTAGTATATGTATATGTATATGTGTGTGTATGTGTGTGTGTATATATATATATAAATCATCTATTAGAAAGAAGGAAAAAAGAGGAATCCAAGATGGCGGCATAGGTAAACACCTACACTGCTGCCTTGCACAACAATTTCAAAACTACAACTAAAAGATAGAACAGACATTGTCCAGAACCACAAGAAAGCTGGCTGAGTGGAAATTCTACAACTAGAAGGAAAGAGAGGGGCTCACAGAGACCCAGAGGAGCTGCAAAAAGCTGAGGTATGGAGATGCGTGTGTAGAGAGAGCAGGTACCAGAGAACCTGGCTGGCTTTCTCTGGCGGGAGGGAAACAGAGACTCTCAAAGGCATTGAACCCCTTATCCTATGACACTAAACCCCAGATACAGCTGAAACTCATATAGGGGGAGTTTGGACTGTGAAAAGGGAGAAGTGCCTGGAAATTTAGGGGAGTCTCAAAAGATCACAAGTCTGGTGGTGCACATGGCACTGCGAACAGAGGACTGACTGCTGATTGTGACGCTGGCTTTTACGAGTGGGCAGGAGACAGACCCTCCCAACTGCATCACTTCTAACTCCACTAAACCCTGATTTCAGGTTAAACGCTGAGGACCCAGACTCATATGGTCCCAGAGTGCAGGGGAGCCGGAAAGGCAGCAGTCTAAAGGCACTGTGAGAGAAAGTATATTTGCACAGGGACCGCTCCAGTAATTACCCAGTCACATGAGACTCAGGGGCCATGGAGGGGAGAGCCGACTGGAAGGCAAGGAGGTCCCTTTAGCCCTGAGACTCCACTGATCCCAAGCTCAACAGAGAGGCTTCTGCAGTTTTGCAAGTCTGGTATCATAAGGCTGAATCCAACACAGAAGTTTTCCAGGCATAGTGAAAATGCTGTGACAAGGGAAGGGATCACAAACAAAAGAAATGGAGGAAAACAAATGACTGGATATAGAGTTCAAAACCATGTTTATAAGGTTTTTCAAGAATATCCTAGAAAAGTTGGATAAAGTTAGAGAGACCCAAGAGGAGATGAAAAAGAAGCAACTAGAGATGGAACAGATCCAACTAGAGATGACAAAGGACCAACTAGAAATTAAACATACACTGACTGAAATAAAAAATATTATACAGAGACCCAACAGCAGACTAGAGAATGGCAAGAATCAAGTAAAAAATTTGAAATATGAAGAATCAGAAAACACTCAACTGGAAAAGCAAGAAGAGAGAAGAATCCAAAAATGTGAAGGTAATGTAAGGAGCCTCTGGGACAGCTTAAAGCGCACCAACATCAGAATTGTGGGGGTGCCAGAAGAGAGAAAGCAAGATACTGAAAACCTATTTAAAGAAATAATGACTGAAAATTTCCCACATCTGGTGAAAGAAATAGACTTATAAGTCCAGGAAGCACACAGAACCCTATATAAAAGGAATCCAAAGAGGACCACACCAAGACACATCATAATTAAAATACCAAGAGCAAAAGAGAAAGAGAGAATATTAAAAGCAGCAAGAGAAAAACAGTTCATTACCTACAAGGGAGCACCCATAAGACTGTCAGCTGATTTCTCAACAGAAACGATGCAGGCCAGACGGGAGTGGCAAGAAATATTCAATGTGATGAATAATAAGAACCTACAACCAAGAATACTCTATCCAGCAAAGCTATCATTCAGAATTGAAGGGCAGATAAAGAGCTTCACAGATAAGAAGAAGCTAAAAGAGTTCATCAACTCCAAACCAGTATTATATGAAAGGCTGAAAGGTACCCTTTTAGAAGAGGAAGAAGAAAAAGGTAAAAGATAAAAAATTATGAACAACAAATGCATATCTATCAACAAGTGAATCTAAAAATTAAGTGAATTAAAAATTTGATCAACAGAATAAACTGGTTAATATAATAGAATCAGGAGCACAGAAAGGGAGAGGACTGATAATTCTCAGAGGGAAAGGGGTGAAGGGAGTACAGGGAGAGACTGGACAAAAATCATACACCTACGGATGAGGTCAACGGGAGGGATGTAAGGGTAGAGGGAAGGGTGGGAGTTGGATGGAGGGGTGCTATGGAGGGGAAAAAAGAGAAACAAATGTAATAATCTGAATAATAAAGATTTAATTAAAAAAAGTAAGTAAAGGTAAAATTAGAAAAGAAAAAGAAAAAAAAAGAGAAGGAAATTTTGTCATTTGCAACAATATGGATTGGCTTTAAGGACATTATTATAAGTAAGTTAAGTCAGAGAAAAATAAATACTGTATGGCATGTCTTACATATAGAATCTAAGTTGAACTTGTAGAAACTGAGTATAGAATGGAGGTTACCAGGGACTGTGGGATGAGGAAATTGGGAGATATTTAAGGGTATAAACTTGGCAACTAGAAGATAAATAGTTCTCAAGATATAATGCACAGCATCATGAATATAGCTAAAATTATATATTATATGTGTACTTCAAAGTTTCTATGAAACTAGATCTTAATTTTTTTTTCTATCTCATAAAAGAAAATACAATTATGTCATATCATCTTGTAGATCTATTGAATCAACATGTACACTTTAAACTTAATAATGTTATGTCAATTACATATTTTTAAAAAGGAATGAGAAGAACAAAGATAATTTCAAATGAACTTACTTGAACTCAAAGAACTGGTTAGATACAGGTATTGAGTTGTAGTGAATGAAAGCATAGCAAGCAGAGAGGCAGGGGTCGCTTTTTAAGGTACATTCTTTATAGACTCTTTTGGAGACACTTTTTTCCACTAGTAAAGCCTGCCTTTCAAGCAATCATTGTATATTTGGTATGATCAATGTAAATTTCCTAGATTTATGCCTTAAATAGCCATGATCAACAACAGACAGACTTTTTGACAGTATAACCGTTTAAAAATATTTGTATATTATTTGATATATCTTTGAAATTACTTGATATATCAAAGCTGCAAGTGTCAAACTTCCTGATTTCACATTTTATATTCAATTTAAACTAAGAAATTTTGGTAAAATCATAAAATAAAAAACAACAACAAGATAGCATCACTTTTCACAGTTCTTTTGACTTTTTAAATCCAATTTCTAAAATAGAGTCCATAAATGTTTTATGTGAACAACAAATTTGAATTACAGACAATGCTTAATCATCTATTAGAAAGAAGGAAATTTTTTGTGGCAAAGTCACCTATGCCACATAACTAATATAACACATTGAGAGGAAACTAGTAGTGCTTCACTGTTTTGGGTTAAAATGAAATTGAAAATGCACATAGTGGTTCTTTAAAAATAAAGATTTACTTTATTTGAACTTTAACACACACATATCTCTAAGGTCAAAATAAATATGTGTGGTGTGCAAGCTTTTTTGCAGACTTCTAGCACATTAAACACCTTCACATTAAAGCTACATCTCACTCCTTTGTTCAATCTCTGTCATAATATAATGGTTTATTTAATTTTTACACAAACACATACACACACACACACACACAATAGGACAAACATTAAATTACTATATATGATGTATGTATAATATTTTTCATATTTAATATGAAAATGTAATAGTCATGCAATTAAAGTACTGAAGCCTGACAGAAAACTATGTAGATCAGTAGTTCTACCTAGCACTATTTTTGGCACAAAAATTATAAATTCTACTGTTTATAAGCCTTAAAATTTTAATGTACTTTCTGAAGTTATTGTTAACCATGTTGAATGCAACCAAATATCAGAATATTTAAATGACATAACAATTTTTAAAATAATACAATGTATTCTTCTTTCATGTAAACACCTAAACTACTAGTGTGCATCTCTTTTTATTTGGGAGTTGTCTTAATGTTACTGAATATCCAGGAAGAAGTGGGAGAATGAATATACATAACAGATAATTACAATTTTCAATAAAGATATTTTTAAATTGTTTGCTTTGTATTAAAAATACTGGAAGAATGAACTGTGTTATGTCAGTAAAAAATTCAGAATTGTTAAAGTAAAAAGCAATGCTCTATATACTTTATTTTTGAAGTACCATACTATTTTAAGTAATAATGTTTCCTTGGTAATAATAAGAAATATCTTGAAATTACTATGTTAAAATACTATGTTAAGTAGAAAACCACCTTTATAAAAATTTTTAAAAATACATTTTATAGTTTTTTTATCACTAGCTCATGAAAATTACTACTCTACTAGAATGAAAAAACAATTTATTCAATGCAAAAAAACATTATTAGACATTTGAAATTAGGGTAAAAAGGGCAATCACTCATATTATTTTACTTTATTTTCAAATAATCCAAAGAGCACCCAGAGTTTCAAAAACAGTAGTTTATGAATATACAAACTGTACTTTGCAGCCCTGGAAAATTTAATTTGCATGTCTAATTCATGAAAAGAGTATTTTTGTTTTAAGAAGTGGGCATATTTGTAGTCCTTTGAAACATTTATGGTATGCTCTTAGGAGCTTGCTACTGCACTGGGTTGTATTAGATCATATTAAAAAAATTAAATGTAGTCCTTATATTTATATTGCTTATATTCTAATAGTAACATGGTTGGACAAATAAAAAACTACTAGAAAGTCAAGTGATATGTATATGATGTATATATAATTACAATGGCACTGGATCAAAAGTTACAAATCAAGTAATAATGAAAAACAAGAAAGATGAATTAGGCTTTAAATTATATTTTGATACTGTTTATGGGTAACCATTGTTAATTTTTCTAACTTCTAAAGTCTTTAAATTATCTGGGAAAGGAGAAACCTGATTTAATTTCCCCAGAGTTCCTCTCAACCATTAAAAGAGTATGACATTTTAAAAATTATTATTTGTTTGTACATTAGTGTTTGTTCCATTGTATAGTAATTTCCTTTGAGAAATCAATAACCATGTTTGATAGTGATCATCAAAACACTAATAGTTCATTCACAATATTTATTAAACACCAATATAAATATGTATACATTCATAAATTGTGTTTAGAATGGTGAGGGAACTAAACATTTTTCTTGCTCTCATGAAGTTTAGGATAGTGGGAGAAAATGAACAATAATAAATAGGTAAATACCTGTAAATGCATAAATAAAAATTAGTGACACCATAGTACATCTATTGAATATATATATGTGTGTGTGTGCATATATATATATATATATATATATATATATATATATTATTATTGACAATATTACAGACGTCCTGCATTCCTCTTACTACTGCTCTCTGCTCAGCTCATAAACCTGCCCACCCTCCTACCTCCCACCAAAGGCTTTCACCACATTATTGTCTGAATCTATGAGCTAGGCATCTACATAATAAAGAGGTAATATGCTAATTGGTCCTAACAGTGACCCAGTCAACAGGCTGTGTGCGCAGGCCTGCTGAGTGCTAAGATCACTCTGCTTCAGAGGTGGAGGTGGCACTGCTCAGCCCATTGCAGGGGACATTAGGACAGGGCAGGGCCTTGGTGGAGAGCTCTCAGCTCTCTACCAAGGAAAAGAGAGCAGATGGGCAGTTACTGGGATCAGGCCAGGAGGAGAATACAGATAGGCAGTTAAGGGGATCAGGTCAGGAGGGGACAGAAGATAGGTAGTTAGGGGGATCAGGCCATGAGGAGAAAGCAGATAGACAGTTAGGGAGATTAGGCCAGGAGAAGAGAGCAGTTTGGACTATCAGTCAGCTTGGGAGCAGTTAGGGGCATTAGGAGCCGGTGGTTCTGGATTATGAGAGGCATCCCAGATTGGAAAGGGTGCAGGCCAGGCTAAGGAACCCCCCATGCACACATTTTGTGCACCAGGCCTCTAGTATAAGAGTAGTTCTTTGGTTTATCTCTTCTGGCCCCACCACAACTCCTGAGATATATCAGTCTGTCCCATGCTTCCATGCCTCAGAACTTATTTTGTTGATCAATTTATTTGGTTCATTAGATTTCACAAATAGGTAAGATGATGTCATGCTGGAAACCAAACATTGTCTCACTAATAGAAAGATGTGGAGAGGAGACCAGAAGGCTGGTCAACCTTAATTGCTCTGAAAGGTCAGAGCTAATCACTCACTATTTAGTTGAAACATTGTTAGCTGAAACAGCCTCTACCTGTTTGTTTCATGTAAACTTCTGTTCTTGGAATTTCCTGCCTAAAGGTCATGGGTGTATTCCATAGTCTTAATAAAAGGGATAAAAAGGCCAGAGTAGAAGGTAGTCTTTCCACTAGAGGAAGGCTCCTGCCTGGCCCCCCAATATCGCCAAATTAATACTTTTCTAGTCTCTCTTTTCATTTGTGTGCAGCCTCTTTCAGAACCTGAACCCTGAATGGGAACCCTGAACCACACAGGACATGAAAGAGGTTTCCACAATGCCATATTTGTCTTTGTCTGATCATCTTATTTCACTTAACATAATATTCCTGTTGGAAACCAAATATTGTTCTCACTAAATGGATGTAAACAGGAAGCCAGAAGGCTGGTCAACCTTAATTGCTCTGAAAGGTCAGAGCTAATTACTCACTGTTTAGTTGAAACATTATTGGTTGAAGCAACCTCTATCTGTTTGTTTCATGTTAATTTCTGTTTTTGTTATTTCCTGCCTAAAGGCTAGGGGTGTGTCCCAAAGCCTTAATAAAAGGGAGAAAAAGGCCAGAGCAAGAGGCAGTCCTTTCCACTAGAGGAAGGCTCCCACCTGGCCCCCCAATATCGCCAAATTAATGCTTTCAGTCTCTCATTTCATTTGCGTGCGGCCTCCTTCAGAACCCGAACCCTGACCCGGGAACCCTGAACCACGCGGAACGTGGAAAGAGGTTCCCACATATTCCCCCTGTCCATCTATGCTGTTTCAAGAGATCTTTCTTTTTTGCAGCTGCATAATATTTCATTGTGCAAATGTATCACCACTTTTTTTTTATATCAATTCATCTACTGATGGGCACTTGGGCTGTTTCCAAATATTAGCTATTTTAAATAATGTTGCTATTAACATAACAGTGCATATATTCTTTCTGATAGGTATTTCGTGAATTCTCGGATATGTTCCTTGAAGTGGGATCACTGGATCAAACTCCATACTGTTTTCTATAGTGGATGCACTAATCTGCATCCTTACCAGCAGTGAACTAGTGTTCCCTTTTGTCCACATCCTCACCAGCACTTCTCGTTTGTTGATTTATTCTGATAACTATTCTGACTGGTGTGAGGTTTTATTTTATTGTGATTCTAATTTGTATTTCTCTGATTATTAGTGACTGGGCATTTTTTCTTATGTTTATTGGCCATCTGTATGTCCTCTTTGAAGAAGTGTATATTTAGATCCTTTGCCCATTTTTAACTGGATTCTCTTCCTTTTGTTGAATTGTATGAGTACTTTATATATTTTGGAAATTAACCCCTATCTAATGTGTCATTGGCAAATATGTTCTCCCATACACTCTGGGTTCCTCTTTCAGTTTGATGGTGGTTTCTTTTGCTGTGCAGAAGTTTTTTATTTTGATGTAGTCCCATTTGCTTCTTTCTCCTTTGTTTCTTAGAACCTAGAAGATGTATTGGCAAAAATATTGCTACATGAGATGTCTGATATTTCACTGTCTATATTTTCTTATATGATTTTTATGGTTTAACAATTTATATTTAAGTATTTCCTCTATTTTGAGTTTATTCTTCTGTATGGTATAAGTTGGTGGTCTAGTTCCATAATTTTGCATGTGTCTGTCCAGTTTTCCTAGTTTTGAAGACATTGTCTTTATTTACTCCATCATATGTTCTCACCTTTTTTGTCAAATATTAATTGGCTGTAATGATGTGGGTTAATTTCTGGGGTCTCTGTTCTGTTCCATTGGTCTATATGCTTGTTATTGTGCCTGTACTAGGATATTTTTATTACAATGACTTTATGGTATACTTTCATATCTGGTATCGTGATCACTCCAACTTTGTTCATCTTCCTCAAAATCACTGTGGCTATTCAGGGTCTTTTTGGTTCCATATCAATTTTTGGAGTATGTATTCTAATTCTGTGAAGTATGCCATTGGTATTTTAATAGGGATTTCATTGAATCCATAGATTGCTTTGGGTAATGTGGACATTTGAGTTAATTCTTCTAATCCAAGAACACAGTGAACACATCCAATTTTTGTATCTCCCTCTATTTTTTTTCAATTTTCTATAGTTTTCTGAGTATAGGTCTTTTACTTACTTGGTTGAGCAAAAATGCTATTGATTTATAGATGTTGATTTTGTACCCTGCTATTTTATCGAATTCAGTTAATAAAACTACTGTATTTTCCAGCATATAAAACGACTTTTTATCCCAGGAAAATATCAAAAATTTGGGGTCGTCTTATATGCCAGGTGTCTTCTTATAGGGTGGGTATATCCCAAACTCTATATTTTAACTGGAAAAGTTGGGGGTTGTCTTATGCTCCCAGTTATCTTATATGCTGGAAAATACGGTAGTAGTATCCTGGTAGTCTTTAGGGTTTTCTGTGTGAAATATCATGTCATTTGCAAATAATGACAGTTTTACTTCCTCCTTTCCAATTTTGATGCCTTTTCATTTTTCTTCTTGTCTGATAGCTGTGGCTAGGATGTCCAGTATGATCTTACCTAATAATAGACAAACATGTAAATTGACTGTGCCACCACTATACCCATAGCCAATCAGAGTGAGTATGCAAATTAACCCAACAAAGATGGAAGTTAATTTGCATACATAGGGACCCAGAATATCCTGGCACCCAGGTCACTGAGGTAGGCCCCGGATGGGCCCTGAGCATCCTGGAAAGGGCCTGAGCCAGGGGTCATCTTGGCAAGGCAAAGCCTGTGATCAGAGCCCAGAGGGCAGGGGTGGAGCCTGTGATTGTAGGAACCTGAGGATCTGCTGCCCAGGCCTAAAGCATAGGACAGAAGCTTTAGCCTGGGCAGAGGCGGAGCCTACAATCAGAGAAAGCTGGAGGTCCCCTGCCCATGCTTAAAGTGTTGGCCAGAGGCTTTAGGCCTGGCAGGGGTGGAGCCAGTGATCAGAGGGAGCTGGGAGTTCCCTGCCCAGGCCTAAGCATAGGCCAGAGGCTTTAGGCCTGGGCAGGGGCTGAATCAGTAATTGAAAGGAGCTGGAGGTCCCCTACCCAGGCCGAAAACGTTGACCAGAGGCTTTAGTCCTAGGCAGGGGTGGAGCCAGGGATTGGAGGCTATTGGCAAGCGGTGTGAACTACAGAGGAAACACCTTTTCTGACTGCTCATTAGCTAAGCTTCCTATATGCTACTGGTAATGTTGTTGGTAACTTAGGTAATAAGAATCCAGAAAGATGATCTAGGGTTTTTCCACCACACTTCTGGAGAAAAAAAATGAAGGTCCACTGCTGGAGGGCTAAGAAATGTCCTATCCTACCATAGCTGGTTTGGCTCAGTGGATAGAGCCTCAGCCTGTTGACCACAGGGTCTAGATTCAATTCTGATCAAGGGCATGTACCTCGGTTGCAGGCTCCTCCCTGGCTGGGGCCTAGGTCAGGGCTCATGCAGAAGGCAACCAATCAAAGTGTTCCTCTCACTTTGATGTTTCTCTCTGTGTTTCCCTTTCTCTTCCACATTCTCTCTCTAAAAGTCAATGGAAACATATCCTCAGGTGAGGATAAAAAAAAGAAAGAAAGAAATGTCATATCCTATGAAAAACACACCTTGAAAATGCCTAAAAAAAGTTGTCATTTTTTCATGGTGAAAGGACTGGAGTCTCCATGTTGATGAAAATGCCTTGGTGGCAGTGGTGACTGGCAGTGGCTGCAGCAACGGAGTGATGGGGTTGGTGCCTTCCGCTGACCAGCCCCATCGCCTCCCACAAAGGGAGGCCAAAGTCCAGGGGGAGTAGGCCTAAGCCATCAGTAGTACATCCCCTGAGGCTTCCCAGTTTGTGAGAGGAGGCGGGTTGGGCTGAAGGATCCCTTACCCACAGTGCATGAATTTCAAGCACCGGGCCCCTACTATTGAATAACAGTGGTAAAAGTGAACATTCCTGTCTTGTTCTTATTCTTAGGAAAAATGGTTTTAATTTTTGCCCATTGAATATGATATTGGCTGCAGATTGGTTATGTTAAGGTATGTTCCCTCTATTCGCATTATGCTGAGACTTTTTTTTATCAAAAAAAGGGTGCTGGATCACCCAGCTGATGTGGCTTAGTGGTTGAGCACCAACCCATGAACCAGGTCATAATTCAATTTCAGGTTAGGGCGCATGCCTAGTTTGTGGGCTCCATCCTTGCAAAAGGCAGCCAATCAATGATTCTTATAATTAATATTCTTTATCTCTCCCTCCCCATTTTTCTCACTGAAATAAATAAAAATATATATATTTTAAAAATCTGCTGGATTTTGTCAAATGTTTTTTTCTGCACCTGTTGATATAATCATGTGATTTTTATCTTTCATTTTATTTATGTGATACATCACATTTATTGATTTATGAATATTGTTCCAGCCCTGCATTTCTGGAATAAATCCACTTGCTCATGGTATGCTATTTCCTAATGTAATGCTGGATCTCATTAGCTAATATTTTGTTGAGGATTTTAGCAACTGTGTTCATCAGGGATATTGGCCTATAATTCTTTTTCTTTTTAGTGTTTTCATTTGGTTTTGGACTCAGAATCATGCTGTAAAAAGAGCTTGGAAGTGTTTCTTCCTCTTATAGTTTTTGGAAAAGTTTGAGGAGGACAGGTTAGTTCATCTTTGGATGTTAGATAAAGTTATCCTATTAACCCATCAAGTCCAAGACATTTGTTTGTTGGGAGTTATTTTTTTTCTTTTAAATTTTATTGCTGCTTTGATTTCATTAGTTGTTATTGACTTATTCAGGTTTTCTAATTCTTCCTGATACAGTTTTCCAAGATTGTATGCTTCTAGGAATTTATCCTTATTGTCCAGGTGTCCAGTTTCTTCACATATATTTATTCAAAGTATTTGCTTACAATTTGTATTCATGAGGTGTATATTGTTATATCACCTCTTTTATTTCTGATTTTATTTATTTGGATTCTATATTTGTTTCTTAATGACTCTGGCTTAGGGTTCATCAATCTTGCTCATCTTTTCAAAGAACCAGCTCTTGAAATCACTGACCTTTGAAATTGATTGGTTAGTCTCTATGTCATTTGGTCTTAATTATTTCCTTCTATTTCCTCTGGGTTTCTCTTGCTCTTCTCTTTCTAATTTCACAGAGAGGAAGGGAGAGGGATAGAAAATCAGAAACATCGATGAAAGAGAGACATCGATCAGCCGCCTCCTGCACACCCCCCACTGGAGATGTGCCCGCAACCAATGTATATGCCCCCGACCGGAATCGAACCCGGAACCCCTCAGTCCACAGGCCGACACTCTATCCACTGAGCCAAACCGGTCTCGGCTCTAATTTCTTTATCTTTGTGGTTAGATAATTCATTAGTGCCTTTTCTTGTTTCTTGAGCTAGACCTGTAGTCTTATGAACTTCCTTCTAAGGACTGTTTTTGTTATTTTTTTTTTTTTTCTGTGTCCCATAGGTTTTGTGTTGTTGTGTGTTCATTTTCATTTGTTTTCAGAATTTTTATTTTATTTCCTGATTGATCTCATTGGTAACCCATTCAATGCCTAATAAAACACTATTTAGCCTTCATGTACTTGACTATTTTTTAGTGTTTTTTTTAATTGTAATTGATATCTAATTTCATACTGTTGTGATCTGATAAGGTGCTTCCTATAATATCAATCCTCTTGAATTAGTAAAGACTTGTTTTGTGTCCTAACATCCTAACATGTGGTCTGTCTTTGAGAGTGTTCCATGTGCACTTGATAAGAATGAATATTTTGCAGTTTTGGGGTGAAATTTTCTGTAAATCTCAATTAAATGCATATGATCTAGAGTTTCATATAGAATCATTGTTTCCTAGTTGAATTTTTGTTGGAAGATCTATCCAGAGAAGTCAGGGGGTGTTGAAAACCCCTGTAAGGGCTGTATTGCAGTCAATCTTTCTCTTAAGTCTCATCAAGAGTTTTCTTATATATTTGGGTGGTCCTGTATTAGCTGCATATATATTTATAAGGATTCTATTTTCTTGCTGGATTAGTCCCTTTGGTATTATGTAGTGACCTTCTTTGTCACTTGTTTTATACTTCGTTTTGAGGTCTATTTTATCAGATATGAATATTGATATCCCAGCTTTTTATTTTTTTTTTCATTTGCATGGAATTTTTTTTTCATTCTTTCATTATCAGTTTATGTGAATCTTTTGTTTTGAGTTTGGTTTCTTGTAAACAACATATACATGGGTCATGTTTTCTTATCCATTCAGTGACCCATGGATTTTAGTTAGAACATTTAATCCATTTACGCTTAAGGTTAATATTAATAGGTATTTATTCCTAAGAATATATTCTAAGAAACTAGAAATACCAATCAGAAAGGATTTATGCACCCCTATGTTCATAGCAGCACAATTTACAATAGCTACAATTTGGAAACAGCCTAAGTGCCCCTCAGCAGATGAGTGGATCAGAAAACTATGGTACATCTACACAATGGAATTCCATGCTGCCATAAAAAAGAAGGAATTCTTACCATTTGCAGCAACCTGGATGGAACTGGAGAGAATTACGCTAAGTGAAATAAGCCAGTCAATGAAAGAAAAAACACCATATGATCTCACTTATTTATGGATAATAAAGAACATTATAAACTGATAAACAAAAAGATAGACACAGAGGCAGCAAAGCATCAAACAGACTGCCAAATTACAGCAGGAAGGTTATAGAGAGGTGGGGTAGATAAAAGATCAACCAAAGGACTTGTATGTATGCATATAAGCATAACCAATGAATATAAGACACTGAGGGATTAGGGTATGCATGGGAGGGGGGGCAATGGGAAGATATGTATACATGTAATACATTAATAAAAATTTTTTAAAAATTAAAATAAAATAAAATATATATAAAAGACAAAAATAAATAGGTATTTATTCATAGCCATTTTTATTTCTTTATGCCTGTGTTTCTCTTGTTGTCTTACTTTCTTCTTCTTCTTAAAGACCGTTTAATATTTCTTGCAATGCTTGTTTGGTGTAATATACTCTTTTACCCTTTTTTTCTGGAGAATTCTTTATTTCCAGAAATAAAGAATTTATTTTATATGATAGCCTAGCTGGATACAGTAGTCTTAGATTTTATATGATAGCCTAGCTGGATACAGTAGTCTTAATTTTATATGATAGCCTAGCTGGATACATTAGTCTTAGATTCAGGCCCTTGCTTTTCATTACTTTGAATATATCATGCCACTCCCTTTTGGCCTGAAGTGTTTTTATTGAGAAATCATCTGATAGTCTAATGGGAACTCCTTTATATGTAATTTCCCCTCTCTCTCTTTTAATGCTTTAAAGATTATTCTCTGTCTTTAATACTTGTCATTTTAATTATGATGTGTCTAGGTATGGGCCTTTTTGGATAATCTTGATTGGGACTTACTGTGCCTCCTGAACTTGTGTAACTTTTTCTTTCACCAGGTTAGAGAAGTTTTCTATCATTATTTATTCAAAAAGGTTCTCTGTTCTTTGATCACATTCTTCTCCTTCTGGTATCCCCATGATGCAGATGTTGTTACATTTCTTATTGTCCCAGAGCTTCCTAAACTATGCCCCTGCTTTTTTTCTTTTGCTCCTTTAGTGGATTATTTATTTCTATCTTGTCTTCCAAATCACTGATTTTATCCTCTATTTCATCCACTCTACTTTCAATATGATCTTGATGTCTGGTATGTTATTCTTCATTTCTGATTGGTTCTTGTTTTATTTCTTTTTTCATGCTGTTGTAGTTCCCACTAAGTCCCTCATAATTCATCCTAATTTCATTGAGAATCTTTATAACCATAACTTTGAAGTCTATGTCTTCAAAGGTTGCTTGCCTCTATGTTATTTAGTCCTTTTTCTGGAAATTCCTCCTTTTCTTTAATTTTTTTGTCTCCCCATTTACCATAGCTGCCTCTTTGTGTGCTTTGTCTCTAGGTATTAAATAGAACTGTTAGGTTCCAAGTCTTGTGTGATGGCCTTATGTAAAAAGTGTATTGAGAGACTTGGTCATGCAGTCTCTTTGATCTCCTCAGCTGGATGATCTAGCAATGCCCCTTGTGTGCTTTTTTTGGGCTTTCATGCTGTACTTGAGACCTGATTGTTGAAGTTCCATTTGTGGTATGGATCTCCCCTCTGACTTACTAACTTTGAGGCTCAACCTCTACCTCATCATGCCAGCTGCTATACAGGTTCTGAAAGAACAGATTAAGACACAACAGGACCCAAACAAAAACACTATGAAAATCAAACTAAGCACAGCAACAATAAAATAAAGACTATAAATGAAAAAAGAATAGAAAGCAAATAAAAGAAAAAAAAAGAATACTATAGGACATGAGACCAAAGACTTAGAGAAGATATAAAGAAAAGGGGAGAAATACCAAGAAGGAAAAAGAGAATATGATAGCAAGAAGGGAGCTAATAGAACTAAAACAAAGCCACTGTTCTCAAAACAGCCTGGTAGTGGCACAAGAACAGACATATAGAGCAATGAAATAGAATAGAGAACCCAGAAATAGACCCAAACCACTATGCTCAATTACTATTTGACAAAGGAGGGAAGATCATACAATGGGGTTAGGACCTTCTCTTTAATAAATGATGATGGGAAAATTAGAGAGATACATGCAAAAAATGAAACTAGACCACCACCTTACACCATACACAAAAATAAATTCAAAATGAATAAAGGACTTAAACATAAGACAGGAAACTATAAAAATACTAGAGGAATCCAAAGGCAGCAAAATCTTAGATGTATGCCAAAGCAATTTCTTTACCAATACTGCTCTTAAGGCAATGGAAACTAAAGAGAAAATAAACAAATGGGACTATATCAAAATAAAAAGCTTCTTCACAGCAAAATAAATCAACAAAACAACAAGAAAGCACACTGCATGGGAGAACATATTTACCAATGTTATCACTGATAAGAATTTAATCTCAAACATTTACAGGGAACTCATACAATTTAACAAAAGGAAGATAAACAACCCAAACAAAAATGGACACTGGACCTAAATAGATACTTTTCAAAAGAAGACAGAAGTAAGGCCAAGAGACATATAAAATCCTGCTTAAAGTCACTAATCATCCAAGAGATGCAAATCCAAAAGACAATGTGATACCATCTTATACCTGCCAGAATGGCTATTATCAACAAATTCAACAAATGACAAGTGCTGATGAGGATGCAGAGAAAAAAGAACCCTCATGCACTACTGATGAGAATGCAGACTGGTGCAGCCACTGTGAAGAACAGTATCGAGTTCCCTCAAAAAACTAAAAATGAAACTCCTATTAGACACAGTGATCCCATTTCTAGGAATATACCCCAATAAACTAGAAACATATGTAATACCTTAACCAATAAAGAAAAAATAAAATAAAACAACAACAAAAAGAATTAAAAAAGGAAACAGAAATAAATGAAATAATAATAATACATTTAGAAAGTAATAATAATTAACATTTTAAAGTATAAATAGGAAATAAAGAAAAAAAATAGAAAAATAAAATAAGAAAAATTAGTAATAACAGTAAAAAGAAAAGAGAAAGATAAAAAGAGAATAGAAGGAAAGAAAAAAATGAGAGATATGCAAGAAAAAAGAGAAGAAGAAAAAAAGAAAATGGACACACACACACACAAACACACAAACACACAAACACACACACACACACACACCTTTGGGTCTGCTATTTGTGAAGCTCAATGTATTTTGTTCTGGTGTTGTTGAATCTGGTCCCTTGGTCTGACTATCCTGAAACTCCCAGGAGCTTCTCTGGTGCAGGCCTATCTGAGTTCCTGTCACTTTCTGCCCCTGGGCAATCTGACTGAGTCCTTCTAGGCTGGAGCCCCTAGTAATCCAGCAGGAAGGGTCTCCTTAGCCTAGGTCTGCCTCAGATTCACTGTTCTGAATTATTTCCTTCCCCCCATTAAGCTGGGCTCTGTGGGGATATCCTGGTCTTGGCAAGGATGGTTTGATCAGATTTGTGTTAGGGATGGTGCCAATAGCTTGTAGGAGAGGAGCCAGGCACTTCCTCTCCATCCAATGCTTCATCCCTGCCTAGCTTACTGGTACATCCTCACTGCCACCTGCAGGGGCACAGGTTTTCTGACTCGGGCTGCACCCCTTGCCTCAGGTCAAAGCAAGCAGGTCAAATGCCCTGCCAGTGGGAGAGAGGGCACTTCCCCTGAGCTCCAGGCTGGCAGGTCTGATCCTCCTTTCAGGTCTTACTGTCCAGTCCCCTTTCTGCTCACTAGCACTAGTTCCTCCAAGAAATAAAGCGTTCCCAGACTCAGTGCTGGGTATGTCCTTCAGATCCCCACTGGAGGCTGATCCTGAGCTCCACTATGTGACACTTTCTGCTGACATAACAGGGTGAAGTTCCTAGGCTGGATGGTGGTAGGGTGCTAGCTGATAAATAACACATGATCTATCCAGGGACATCAGCCCCAGCTGCACCGACTTCACAGTCTCCACAGCTAGTGCCCACTGGGCCTGTCTGAGGCACCCTCATCTTACCCACAGATCTGCAGCCTATCAGTCTTCATCCATCATCAGTTCGAGCTGGTCCAGCTCTGTGGAGGCTACAGCCCCCTCCCGGCCTTCAGTACAGTTTCTGTTCTTACCTGTAGTTGTAGGGCTGCTGGTGCAGCAGGGTAGCAGTGAAATAGGACCTTAAGAGCATTCAGGTAAAAACTGCTGTTTGACCTGGGAACTCACATAAATCTATCCCACATCACAAAGTTTATTCTCCTGTGCCTAAGAACCCGAATCATAAGAGATTGATCCCTGTTGACTCAATGGCTCCAGGAGTTGAGACTGAAGATGACCTTTAGAGATGATTAACTTTGCTCAGTTTTACAATTTGCTTTCACAAGATAGGTCCACATTCCAACATCTAGCAGGGGGTGGTTGAGAGATAAGGATCAGTCAACAGGAACCTTTGCAGCCCACTGAAACCCACCGACCCCCTCCTTGGCTCTTTGGGATTTAGAACAAGGAAAAAAATATGTGGTTTGGATCTTTAAAAGGGCTGCATACCCCTGAGACAGTGCAGTCGTGAGTGTATGGACTCCATCTGCATGTGGTGCCCTCGAGGCTGTCGCTGGCTGGCCAGCTCAATAATTCCTTGCTTGCTTATTACCAACTTAGCAGCCTCCGTGGCCATTTGCAACTGGCTGTAGAAGTCGCCCCACTACAGTGATAAGCCCAGTACATGGCCACAGTCCGGTGGGTGAGGTCTGCAGCCAGGGCGAGGTCTGGACCTTCATGCAGGTCTGGCCAGGGCTATGATGGTTGGTTGGGGTTTGTGGCAGGCACAGGGGATCCATGAGAGGATCCATGGTAGGCATGTGGACAGGCCTGGGCTGCAGTGAGTCTGGCTGGCGGCAAGGCTATGTTGTGCCCAGAGTTCGGGGTCCCCAATAATCCACCACTAAGGAGCCTTTTCCGATGCAAAAGCAGAGTCTTTATTCAAACCCGGGTTTGGCTCTCAGCCTCTTTCTGATGCAGCAGCGAGGCGAGAGAGCGAGCCTGGTGGGAACAATGAGTTTTATGGGGTAGGATAATTAGGGGGCTTAGGAAAGTGATGAGGGTTACAGAGATTGGTCACATGAATTGGGGTCTTTCTGTGGTTAAGCCTAATTAGGACCCTCGCTGTGTTCCTGGAGCTTCATTGGTCCATTTGGGTGGGGGTCGGGGAAGTTAAGACATTGCTGGCACACCTGTGGCCCCTCCCAGAAAAGGAAAGGGGTTTAGGCAGGGGGCCCAGCCCTATAGGACAAGATGGAGGGGAGTTCATTTCCTTTCATTTCCCCCCTTGTCTTGGGACACATGTCTCAACCCTGAGATGGGATGAATTTCTGCCTCTTCTGTTCCTAGAGGCTGGTACTGGGTTTGTAACCATTAATTGGACTACTCCTATGCGGGTTCTTTGACAAATTGGACCAGTTTGTTAATAATACAAGGACCGAAAGTTAACAGCATTAAGGGGATTATAAGGGGTCCAATGAGGGTGGAAATAAGAGTAGTTAACCATGGGGACCAATTAAACAGTGATTCATACCAAGACTGAGACAGCTCCCTTCTAGCCTATGCTTCTGCTATCCCTCTCTTACGAGGGCCATGGATTCCTTGACAACTCTCAAGCAGTGAAGTCTGACTCTGGGTCAGGTTCCCTGTGGTGGGTGGACCCAGGTCGCGACGCAGTCTACTTTGAGGGTGGTGAAGGTTGTCAGCACTACAACGTAGGGACCCTTCCAACCTGGCTCAAGGGTCTCCCGGCGATGTCTCTTGACATAGACCCAGTCCCCAGGGTTATGCTGATGAGGAGTCGGGGCTGGGCCAGTTTCATAGATGGCGTGGAGGCGTGGCCAAATGTCCTCGTATGCCCTCTGGAGCCCTCTCAAGAAAAGAAACAGTTCTTGACTTTCAAATTCTGCAAGAAATTTGGCTTTAAGATTAGGGATAATAGGGGGTGGCCAGCCGAACATGATTTCATAAGGAGTAAAACCCAGGGTGTAGGGGGAGTTGCTAACCCGATTAAGGGCATATGGAAGGAGAGCCACCTAGTCCCCTCCAGTCTCCATGGTCAATTTGGTAAGGGTCTCTTTTAGAGTTCTATTTATTCTTTCTACATGCCCTGAACTTTGGGGCCTATAAACACAATGTAATTTCCAATTTGCCCCAATGGCCTTGGCCACTGCCTGTGTTACCTGCGAGACAAAGGCTGATCCATTGTCTGACCCTATCACAGTGGGAAAACCGTACCTGGGCAAGATGTCTTCCAGCAGCCTCTTAGCTACCATCTGAAGCTGTTTCATGCTTAGTTGGGTATGCTCCTACCCATCCAGAGAAGGTATCTACAAATACTAAAAGATACTTATAGCCATACTTTCCTGGTTTAATTTCAGTGAAGTCGACCTCCCATTGTGTTCCAGGCTTGGTTCCTCTGAGCCGGGTTCCTTTTTCACTTGGCCTGGTTCTCGCGTTTGTGAGTTGACAGGTCTTGCAGGTGGATACAACCTGTTCTATTTTGATGTCCTGCTGGTGGGTCTTAATTCTGCCGTGTCGGATTAATTCCTTTAATTTGCATGCCCCCAGGTGAGTGGACCAGTGCATGTGTTCTAACACTGTAACCTAAGCCAGTCTGGTAGTATGAGCTCCTTGTTTGGTGTGTACCACCATCCTTTAATTTCCTGGACATGGGGAAGCCTCCTGATCCGCTGCAGCTCTTCCTGAGAATACCCAGGCTGATCTGGCAAGACTGGGTCCCCGGAGTCTGGTAGTTGTAAGGCCATGGTAGGGACCAAAGTGAAGGCCACTGCTTTGGCTGCCTGATCAGTCTTTTGGTTACTTCTTGCCACTGGGTCATCTGCCTTCTGGTTCCCTTGGTAGTGGATAATGGCTAGCTTAGCGGGGAGCCACAAAGCCGCAAGCAGGTCAGGAATTTTCTATTTATTCTTTATTGTCCATCCCTTTGCTGTCAATAGCCCTCTCTCCTGATAGATCGCCCCCGTGAACATGAGCTGTAGCAAATGCATAATGGCTATCTGTGTAGATGTTAAGCCGTCTCCCAGCCCCCAGTGTCAGTGCCTTGGTGAGTGCAATGAGTTCTCGCTGAGCTGATGTCCCAGGGGGCAGAGCCTCCGCCCATCCAGTGTCCGTGTTGGTGACCACTGCTGCACCTGCATACCTGCACCCATCTCGCATGAAGCTACTTCCATCCGTGAGCCGAGGGTCAGTCAAGTCTTTCCAGAGTCCATGCAACCGCTCCGGGATTCCCGCACAGTCATGTAGCGGGGCATCTAGGTCAGGGTCAGGCAGCGGGGTAGCGGGGTTGAGGGCCACACTTGGATGGAACCGCACTCTAGGAGGGTTGAGCAGCAAGCTTTGATAGTGAGTCATACGTGCATTGCTAGGCTATTTTAAGACCCCCTCAATGGCATTCGGGGTTGTAATCCAGATCTCCTGTCCTAGGGTCAGTTAGTCAGAATCCAGAGGCAGCAATAGCCAGCTGACCCTAGGAACTCCCTTACTTCTCTTCGGGGGGGTGGGGGCAGGGATCTTCAGGACAGTTTCTTTTCTAGCATCTGATAACCGCAGCTGTCCACCCTCCAGGATGTATCCCAGGTAACTCACCCCCTCTTGGCATATTTGAGCTTTCTTTGCGGAGGCCCAATACCCTAAAGTCCCCAGGGTGGCCAACAGGTCTCTAGTCCCCTGCTCACAGACTTCGGCAGTATCGGCAGAAATCAAGATGTCATCTATGTACTGAAGGAGGGTGAGAGTGGGGTGCTCTCTCCTGGACTCACCAAGGTCTTCATGCAGTGCCTCGTGGAAGAAGGTAGACAAATTCTTGAACCCTTGGGGCAGTCGTATCCAGGTTAGTTGTCCACTGTATTCCTCCTCCGGGTCATGCCATTCAAAGGCAAACAGGGGTTGGCTTTGAGGCGCTAGCGGCAAGCTGAAGAAGGCATCCTTCAAGTCTAAAACAGTATACCAGACTCTAGAAGGTATCAAGGAACTTAGGAGAGTGTATGGGTTAGGAACAGTTGGATGTATACCCATGGCTCTCTTTTTTACTTCCCGGAGGTCCTGCACCAGTCAATAGTCATTGGTGTGAGGCTTTCTGACCGGGAGAAGAGGGGCTGTTCCAGGCAGATTGACAGGGACTAGTACCCCTAGACTTGGCAGTCTCCTGATGTGAGGCTGGATTCCCTTCTGGGCCTCCTGGGACATAGGATACTGCTTGACTCTTATTGGGCCTTCTCCAGGCTTTAGCTCCACTAGTATTGGGGCCCTGTGAGCAGCCAGTCCAACTCCCCCTGTTTCTGCCCAAGCTGTGGGGAATTCTTGTAGCCACCTGTCCACAGTACTTTCTACTGGGGGCACCCCCTGGTGGAGACAATACTCATCCTCCAGTCTCAGAGTCAGAACCTGCATGGTGTGGCCTTTACCATCAGTGATCTGGAGCCCCCCTTGTCTGAAAGTTATTTGGGCTCCAATCTTGGTTAGGAAGTCCCAAAGACTCTTTTCTCCAAATGTATCTATTTTCTGCAGTTTTTTTTCTGATGTCTGCAGCTGACTGGTCTATAAAACTCATGACTACAGCTGCCTTATTCTCAGGGGCTTCTGGGTCCATGGGGGTGTAAGTGCGACATGCCTCCATGATCCGTTCTAAGAAGGCATCTGGAGACTCATCCCTTTCTTGTTGCACGTTCCCTACCTTGGTCAAATTGGTAGGCTTTCTAGCAGCCATGCGGAGACTCCCATTAGAGTCTGGCGGTAGACCCGGAGACTCTCCTTACCTTCTGCCGTGTTGAAGTCCCATTCATGCTTTTCTTCACTTCTAAACTAAGGTTGTTAGCCCTTCTCTTAACCTCTCTAAAATGATCAATCATAATACTCAAGGGGGTAGCCTGAGTCTGTCCCATAACTTCTGTCCAATGAGCTCACAAAGTACACAAAAAGACACAAACCGATCAAACAGATAAAAACATCCAAAGCAGCCTTCTGGACCCGCGGAAATAAAGCCGACCAAAAACATCCAAAACAGCCTTCCAAACTCGCGGAAATAAAACTGATCACTGGACGATGGCTGTGCGTCAACCTGTAGGAGCCACCCACTTCATCCCAGAGGTTTGAGGGGATTCCACGTCCCTCATGGGGAAGCAGAGCGTCCTCTGACCCTCCCCCAGCCCGAGATCCACTAGTGCGTCCACCTAGACCATTTCGGGCACTACAGACTTCAGAACAGAAACAGACAGACACTTACTGCAGTCAGACGGACTCTCCGGATCGGGGTCCCTACTGGGTATTGGGAATCCCGGACAAGCCCCCAAATGTTGTGCCCAGAGTACGGGGTCCCCAATAATCCACCACTAAGGAGCCTTTTCCAATGCAAAAGCAAAGAGTCTTTATTCAAACCTGGGTTTGGCTCTCAGCCTCTTTCTGATGCAGCAGCGAGGCGAGAGAGCGAGCCCGGCGGGAATAATGAGTTTTTTGGGGTAGGATAATTAGGGGGCTTAGGAAAGTGATGAGGGTTACAGAGATTGGTCACTTGAATTAGGGTCTTTCTGTGGTTTAGCCTTATTAGGACCCTCGCTTTGTTCCTGGAGCTTCATTGGTCCATTTGGGTGGGGGTCGGGGAAGTTAAGACATTGCTGGCACACCTGTGGCACCTCCCAGAAAAGGAAAGGGGTTTAGGCAGGGGGCCCAGCCCTATAGGACAAGATGGAGGGGAGTTCATTTCCTTTCAGCTACAGCTACTCCCCTCAGCCTTTTCCCTGAAGAGGACCTTGCAAATCCTCCAAGATAGTGTGTTGGACAAGCCTGAGCTGCAAGAAGTGCTGCCAAGAGGCTGTAGTGGCAGCAGTGGCTTCCTGGCCAGAAGAGCCCCAATAGCCCATCTCCTAGTCCCCTCATGCATGATCCATCTGACGCTCACTCATGCTTACACACCCATGCATGTCTGCACACTCACTCACTCACACTCTCAACCTCACTCTGGCCCTGCCTACTGACCTGTTTTTGTTTGTATTTTTCATGCAGGTGCTTAATTTTAAGTTTAATTTGCAAAGGTGCTGCTATTTATTAAGGTCAGCATGAGTAGGACTTTTGGAGGAATATGATGATTGACAGTTGGAAATGATAGTGAGCTTACCAATTTTGACTATAAGTATTTGCTACTATGAAAAGAGCATTGAGGGTAGTTTTGATAAGTCTATGCTCATTGAGCACTATAATATTTAGTGGAGCTTATTGTGCTTATTGCTCACCAAGCACAGGATAATCATTTGCCATGAAAATTAAGAAATTAATATGTTATTCATAATTAATATACTTACCATATAAATCATTAAATACTAATCATAACAAAATTTGAAAAGAGTTTTTAGGGGTAAAATAAGCAGGGTTAGGAAATTTTAGAAATTAAGGGGTCCATGGAAAAAGCATAGGCTACAGAGCTGCAGAAGGCATATTTCCATAGAATAAGGGAGCTAGCTGATAACTACAAAAGGTTCATTTCCATAGAATAAGAGAGCTGGAAGCAGCAGAAGATATACTTTGACAAAATAAAGGGAAGGAAGCTCCTCATTTTGAGAGGGAAGAAGAAAGCCCAAAGGGAATGGGAAAACAATAAGGGAGAAGAAAAGGAGAGCCTCACATACCTCAGGTGAGGTCTGAGCTCTGGAGTTGCTATAGTGACCAATCAGAGGGGCTATCAAGGCACAAAGTATTGCAGCCTTTATAAACCATAGGAAAAGGGATTCAGCGGGACTCTTTCCCTCTCCACACATGGGAGTGTGTACTTGTTTCTCAATAAATTTCCACCTTTTACTATGCCATCTTTTGTCAGTGGTTTCATTCTTCAACTCCACTGGATAAGAATCTGGGAACCATCCTGCCCAGAACACCACACATTCCAGTCTAATTTCCCCCATGTCAATTTCATTGTTTAAAGGTAATCATTGCCAAAAATATTTTTCCATTTGTTTTCTAAAGCCAAATTATCATTCAACACACACAAAAAAATTAACATGGCATTGAGGGTTAGGCATACATTGGTCAACAAAATACAATATTTCTTCTTTCAAAAAGGTCACAATTTTGTTGCATACATTTGGAAAACATTTAAAGTTACCTTAAAAGGGTTGTTTGCATTCCAGTATTGAAACTGAGAGGTAATACGGAGCAACTCTCTTTAGCACTCATTAAAACACTTTACTAAAGCCTTAATAATCTAGCAGTACACTTGGGTTATAAACAAACGGAGAAATATCAAAGGAGCAAAAGAATCCTAAAACAACATGAAAAGTCAGTTTAACATTAAAGATTAGTCTCAGAAGAGAGAAATAATAATGGTAATTAAGCAGTTAGCAACTCTCCAGTAAAATCCCTTTCAACACGATAGATTGCAATGAATGCTAAGTAAGAAAAAGAAAATTGGGACAGTATAGTCACATAAGCAAATCTCTTTCTGACAATGCATTTTCCTTTGTTTTACTAAGGGTTTCTCAAATTTATTTGAGTAAATCCTAAATGGATTTGATGAAGTAAACCCAGGGGTGATTGTGTAACCAGGATGTAAAAAAAAAAATTATCCACTGGCTTTTGTTCCTGCTACTTGGGGAAGAGAAGTAATTTTAAAATAAAGCAATATAAATAGTTCAACAAAAACAAAAAAAAACCCAGAAACAATGTCCAATCTTAATAGTGAACAAATGAATAAAACAAACAAACAAAAACCCTGACGAATGTTATGCTTACCTAATTTTCAATGATAGACTGGATGGGGCAGGAAGAGGTACATATAGCCCAGGAAGCAGCTCTGTCTCTCTCCTAAGTCTAAGGGCCCCTCCCAACCAGCACTTCACTAGGGCACCAGGGTAGTAGTAAATGTTAACCACACATTTTCTAGTTAATGAGTTCTGATGTAAAATTATACCAATCCTAGGGTCCTGCTAGGCTTTATTTACATTTAATATGATGATCCTTGAGGATGGATTATAGTTTTGTTTTAATAGTGTGTTGATTTTTTCTGTAGTTTTTTTTTTAATTCTTTATTTTATATGAGTAACCATCTCAAGTCTAATTGTCATTATTAATGCTCTTTATAAAATTTATTTGTTTGTTTGTTTGTTTTTAATTTAATAAATCTTTACTGTTCAGATTATCACAATTGTTCCTTTTTCCCCCCCATAGTTCCCCTCCACCCAGTTCCCACCCCACCCTCTGCCCTTACCCCCACCACTATCCTCATCCATACGTGTATGATTTTTGTCCAGTCTCTTTCCACATCCCCACACCTCTTTCCCCCTGAGAATTGTCAATTCACTCCTTTTCTATGCCCCTGATTCTATTATATTCACTAGTTTATTCTGTTCATCAGATTTTTTTACTCACTTGATTTTTAGATTCACTTGTTGATAGATATGTATTTATTGTTCATAATTTTTATCTTTACCTTTTTCTTCTACTTATTTAAGTTAATTTATTTTTTTTGTTTTATTAAGTTTTTATAACTTTTTTTTATAAATTTCTTTATTGATTAAGGTGTTATATATGTGTCCTTTTCCCTTACTATCCTCCCATCCCCGCCACTCATGCTCTCACCCCCCTGTTGTCTGTGTCCATTGGTTAGGCCCATATGCATGCATCCAAGTTCTTTGGTTGATCTTTCCCCCTTATCCCCACCCTGCCCTACCTTCCCTTCGAGGTTTGATGGTCTGTTTGATGTTTCTCTGTCTACTGAACTCTTTTTGTTCATCAGTTTATGTTGTTCATTATATTCCACAAATATGTAAGATCATGTGATAATTATCTTTCTCTGACTGGCTTATTTGGCTTAGCATAATGCTCTCCAGTTCCATCCACGTTTTTACAAATGCTAGGAATCCTTTCTTTTTTAGCACAGTGTAGTATTCCATTTGGAAATGCACCACAGTTTCTTAATCCACTCACCTGCTAGTAGGCACTTAGGCTGTTTCCAAATTTTAGCTATGGTGAATTGTGCCGCTATGAACATACAAGTGCATATATCCTTTCTGATTGTGCCGCTATGAACATAGGAGTGCATATATCCATCTGATTGATGTTTCTAGCTTCTTGGGATATAATTCAAAAGTGGTATTACTGAGTCAAATGGGAGTTCCTGTGGGAACCTCTTTCCACGTCCCGCGTGGTTCAGGGTTCCCGGGTCAGGGTTCGGGTTCTGAAGGAGGCCGCACGCAAACGAAATGAGAGACTGAAAGCATAAATTTGGCGATATTGGGGGGCCAGGCGGGAGCCTTCCTCTAGTGGAAAGGACTGCCCCTTGCTCTGGCCTTTTTCTCCCTTTTATTAAGGCTTTGGGACACACTACTAGCCTTTAGACAGGAAATAACAAAAACAGAAATTAACATGAAACAAACATAGAGGTTGCTTCAACCAATAATGTTTCAACTAAACAGTGAGTAATTAGCTCTGACCTTTCAGAGCAATTAAGGTTGACCAGCCTTCTGGCTTCCTGTTTACATCCATTTAGTGAGAACAATATTTGGTTTCCGACATCTCCCCCGTTTTCTTTTCCTCTAAAAAATCTTGCACCTACAGACTAGAAATAAATATTAAGAACAAAAAATAAGACAAGCAACAATGGCTATGCTAAGAGGTAAATGCATAAGTCTATAGTATCTTTCTTTCTGGACCAACAGTCCTTTGAGTCCCAGTTTCAATGTCCAACAGTTTTTTGAATGTACGTATTAGCAATGATATTTCAGTTCTGGATGGTGGACAAATGGTGGCAATGCAGGTCCGACCCTCTCTGGTTTGGTCCTGGGCAACCTGCATCGATGCCCAGCTGCTGACTGTTAGGATAGCAAAGTGTCGTCAGCATCTTCCATCTCTGGACTGCTTCTCCTCTCGTCTTCATAGCTGGAGCATTCTCTGTTGTAGGAATTCACATGGTCTTGGAGCTGTTTTTCTGAAAATATATAAACATTCTCGACCAAAAGTTAGTAAAGGAATTTTTTCTATAAATTTGACTTTAGATCCTTTTTATTTTTGCCCAAATGATTATCCTTTGACTTATTTTAATACTATGTATGTTTTTCATGGGTGTCTTGCTGTTAAGTAAAAAATTTTTTAGATGTAATTTGCTTACAGGATGCTTTTTCCTTATATAATATTACTGTACTATCCCCCTTTTTTATGTAATTATGATGCTTTTGGAAAATTTTTTATAATGCAATTATGACTGCTTTATGTTTATTGCATGTTAAGTAATTTTACCATGCAATGAACTACCAATAGAAATTTAAGTTAATACTTTAGGAGTAACTTTTTTTCCGTGCAATTAAATTTTCTTGAATATTCACCTATTTCAATTAACCAATTAAATTAATTTGAAAATTTAACTACTATTTTATTATTAAATTTAATATTCTAACAACAATCTTAGTTTTATCCTGTAAATATTAGTGGAAAGGATTATTTGCATTCTTGAGTAGGCCCTGAGCATTCCTGGTGTTAAGTTGGATTTAGAATATAGGGCAGCTGTCAGCCAAGTCTGTCTGTTGCTGGGTCCCGATCTGAGCTGCACCAAATCTTTGTCTGTCATTTGTGTCCCGAACGGAGCTGGGCCAAGTCTCTGTCTTGTCATCTGGATCCCGATGGGAGCTGGACGTGGGAAGTGAAGCAGCCATGGGGCAGGAGACCTCCCTCAGAAGGGGCGAAGGTTCAAGCCTCTGCAATGTTGGGGGTGAGGATCAACCTCTGTTGATCCCCAAGTTTTTTCCTGATGGCCCCTCTGCGACTGTGCCTGTCTTAGGTCAGGAACTACCATACGGTACCAACCCACCTTACCCGTCATTGGAAAGCAGGGCAGCATAAGGCCCAGTTCCTGGCTTAGGCGGTGGTCGGTGTAACGTATAAGTTCCAGTTGCCCGTCTCTGGCTAACCAGCCATCCTCCTGGGCCAAGCAGGTTGATGTGAGGTTCAGTTCAGTCTCCTTGGTAGCCGATGCCCTTATGGCCTCCAAGCCCAGTACCTGCCTTGGGATCCCCTCGCCTGCTGGCAGGGTCCCAGCACTGATCACATATCTTGGGGAACCCAGGTTTCTTCTCCAGGAAGGGCCCAGCTCACACCACTGGATGAGAGACAGAGTCATGGTACCAGCCAACACTAGGCTTCAACCTCAGCATGAACAGAAAGCTCAGGTGACAGCTGTGGGAGGGTCCTTCTTGGCAAAAAGAGCAAGAAAAGCCAATATAGAATACTCAAGTGCCCTCTCACTGCCTTAATTTCTTTTATGTTATTTATTTATTTATTTTTTAAATTGCTACCAAATATTCAGAGAATTAGATTGTAAGTTTGTTTGGGATATTTGTCAAAAAAATTATAATGACATTTTAGAATAATATTATGTAAGGAAATTCTTTTGTTCTAGGCCATGCAATTCAGTTTTAAACTGGCTATCAATTTCTTTTTTGTATAGAGAAGGTCTTAGTTACTTTATTAGAATATTTAAGCAAATTGCTTACAAAAATATTGGCTTTTTATTTAGCTGAAAACTTTGATTTTTATTTAAAAAGCTAATTTATTAATTAAAGTAGGTATCTCAATTTAAAAAGCAAAGCAAATTTAGTAAATGGTTATGTCTGATTCACAAGCCACAAATGTTGCCCCGTCTCTAGCTTAAGAATACAGGTGGCTTTGGGCTTTTTGTCATTTTAAATTCTAATGTTGGAATTTTAAGAAATATTTACTTAATTTTGCCCTTCTTAGAGACAACAAGAAACAGGGGAATCAGTACACCTAACGGTTCTTACCCATGAAGGGTCAGGAATATAAGTCAAAAATACTTCCCCTTGTGCCTCAGGAAATATTACCATATAGCTGGTAACTGTTGGCATTGCAAGAAGTACGTTCTTAGGTGTCTGTACCGTCCTCTTTACCATGCTCCTGGCAACATAGGACCCCAAATTCCTGTAGGAATACCTTGCAGAGCAATATCAGGAGTCAAAGTGACTGCTATAGTGCTGTTAAGATCCAGGCCTGTGCTTCCTGGAGTTGCTCGAATGAGGGAATCCACTGTGGGCCTTGCAGGGCAGGTTTCCCCTAGTAATAACGAGGCTGGGGGGCACCCCTCTGGCCGTTTCCCGGTGGTTGACCATACCCTGTATCTTGATTTAGAGGCTGCCCATTTCTATGAATTTTGATTTACACTGTCTTGCCCAATGGTTACCTCTCTGACATCTAGGACACCGAGAGACTGGATCTCTCAGAGGCTGAGTGTTTATGCCTCTCCCTAGAGTGCTACCTTGTTTCCTTCTTAGAGGCCAAAACCTTCACATTTAAAATATAGTTATTAATTCTTATTTGATAAATCTTTCCATGAAATTTCAAGTATATTAGATCGGTTAGATTTAAGAAGATGTCCTTTAAAAAGAGAGAACAAATTTCTTGTATTACTCTGGGCCCATGGAGCTTTACAAGAATCATCTCTGTTAAAGCCTTGAAATTTTAACATGGAAAAAAACCATCAAATATATATAATCATATATGATTTAAAGATTATAACATTTTTATAATTATCTTAAGATATCAATTATATTTTTAAACTGTCAGTTGGGAATCACAGAATTAATCCTTTTTTATTAGACCAATCAACAATGTATTTTGAATTCCTAATTATTAGAGAAATTTTATTTTATTTTCTCCCAATTTAATTTGCATTTAGCTGAAAACCTTGATTAATAACACAAAATCATCTCCTTTTGGTTCCTTTACGCCATTTTTCTTAAAAAATAAAGACCAGTTCTGGTTTTTCTTTTTCTGCAGCTTTTGCAGAGAGATTCCAGCTTAAAACCCTGTCTAATATGTCCAAAAAGGTGGACAATTGCGCGCATTTCTTTTTAAGCCGGGCTTCTCTCCTCACGAGTACAGAAATTCCAGAAACATCTGTAAATTTTTAAAACTTTTTCATGGCGAGAAAGGAGACTTTAGATTAGTATACTGGGAGAGTGGACTCTCATTACTGGATTGCCACAGTGTCTCTCTCCCTCCACATCCTGCTTACTTCAGGGGAAAGCATCTCTAACAGATCTGGCCGAATTTCTTTTCATGCTTAAAAGATAAAGACAGATCTTAAATTTTTTCTTTCTTTTTCGCTTTCCGAAGTAATAACTAGCACCTAATTTGGCCAATATTAGCATTTCCCTGCGATTTCTCTTATAATTTTTAAGTGAAACCTTAAGTAATCTCATTGCAGGAGAGCAGAGAGCCTTGCCCTCTCCTGCCACCTTTGAATTTCTCCGCACCAGAGGCGGTTTCAGCACTGGAGTTTCACTTATTACAGATTTCAGATTCCAAATGCAAACTAAGATTTTAATTTGAACAAGAAACCACATTATTTAAGCTTGCAAACCAAAAGTCTATAATACAGTTTACTTTATATTTATAACCGAATTCTTCCCCATTAGCCTGGCTGCAAAAGACGTTCCCACCCTACTTACAGATCGCGACTCTGTAGTTAATCCGTGTGCTTTGCGTACGTTGAATTCCCCTCACCTTTTCCTAGGTGAATCTTCCCTCACCATTTTCCTTGGTGAATTTTCCTTCCTTCGCTCTTAGGCGAATAATACCTTCTCCTCCAGACGTCCCGTGGTCAGGCGCCAGATGTGAGCACCTCTTTCCGCAGCTCCTGATGGGCGCCAGATGTGGGAACCTCTTTCCGTGTCCCGCGTGGTTCAGGGTTCCTGGGTCAGGGTTCGGGTTCTGAAGGAGGTCGCACGCAAACGAAATGAGAGACTGAAAGCATAAATTTGGCAATATTGGGGGGCCAGGCGGGAGCCTTCCTCTAGTGGAAAGGACTGCCCCTTGCTCTGGCCTTTTTCTCCCTTTTATTAAGGCTTTGGGACACACCCCTAGCCTTTAGACAGAAAATAACAAAAACAGAAATTAACATGAAACAAACATAGAGGTTGCTTCAACCAATAATGTTTCAACTAAACAGTGAGTAATTAGCTCTGACCTTTCAGAGCAATTAAGGTTGACCAGCCTTCTGGCTTCCTGTTTACATCCATTTAGTGAGAACAATATTTGGTTTCTGACAAGTTCCATTTTTAGTTTTTTTGAGGAAACTCCATACTGTTCTCCACAGTGGCTGCACCAATCTGCATTCCCACCAGCAGTGCACCAGGGTTCCTTTTTCTCCCCATCCTCACCAACATTTGTCATTTATTGATTTGTTGATGATTGCCATATTGACAGATGTGAGATTGTATTGCATTGTTATTTTGATTTGCATTTCTTGGATGATTAATGACTTTGAGCATGTTTTCATATGTCTCTTGGAGCTATCTGGCCTGTACAGAAGGGCAGTTGTGTGGAACCAGGCCTAACGGGGAGGGCAGTTGGGGGCAACTAGGTCAGCAGAGGAGAGCAGTTAAGGGTTACTAGACCTGCACAGGAAGTTGGTTAGGGGTACCAGGCCTGCAGGGGAGGGCATTTGGGAGTGACCATGCCAGTAGCGGAGGGCAGAGGGGGTAACCAGGCCAGTAGGGGAGGGCAGTTAGAGGTGACCAGGCTGGCAGGAGAAGGCAGTTAGGTGCAATTGAGCCAGCAGGGGAGCAGTTAGGCATCAATCAGGCTGCCAGGGGCATTTTTAGGGGGTGATAGGCTGACAGGCAGAAGCAGTTAGAGGCAATCAGGCAGGCAGTCAGGCGAGCAGTTGGGAGCCAGCAGTCCAGGATTGTGAGAAGGATGTCCTGGATTGGAGAGGGTGCAAGCTTGGCTGAGGGACACACCCCTCCCCTTGTGCATGAATAATAATAATAATTTAGCCTCATGTAATATTTATTTGAATAATTTAATATGTTTTTGCATGATTGTAGGACAATTATCAGAGAACATTGAGTTTTGTGAATCTGTGGTTATCTTTGTATCCTATTCTACTAAGAAGTGAAACAAAATTATAGACCCTTGCACAGAAGAAAGCAGAACAATATCTATTGCTAATTAATTTCATTATTGAGTGTATAGGAATATGTCAAAGTAAAAGGCCAAAAAGTATTCAAAATATTTTGTTTAATATATTTTATTGATTTTTTACAGAGAGGAAGGGAGAGGGATAGAAAGTCAGAAACATCGATGAGAGAGAGACATCGATCAGCCGCCTCCTACATGCCCCACACTGGAGATGTGCCTGCAAGCAAGGTACATGCCCCCGACTGGAATCGAACCTGGGACCTTTCAGTACGCAGGCCAATGCTCTATCCACTGAGTCAAATTGGTCTCGGCTCAAAATAATTTTTAAAACGTTAGAAATTTTTGAAGTTATTTAGCTCAACTTCTCTGGCCCCATTTCTTCAAATAAAATTTTAGTTAATTCAGAATATAAAGAACCTTAAATTTAAAAACAATAGCCTTTTAAGCCCTTTTCTCATTTTTATTAGGTATTTTAATGAAATCTTTAAAGCCAGTATAAGTGGTGTCCAAACCTAGTGAAGAAATGTAGTCCACAATAAATATTAAACAACAAAATAATAATGACAACAAATGCTTTTGTCATTGGGAACAGCTTTTAACTTTTGATTCATGCAAACTATTAGCTGGAAAGCTTAATAGAGTATTGATTGCATACAAGGGCTCTAAATAACAATAAGGAGATCCTCACTGATAAGAGATATTACACGAGAGAGTTTCTACTTAAAGTTGTAATTTATTATTATAAAACTAAATGTTATTGCTGTAATTTATAATCACTATACCTGAATAATTAACTCAGTGATCAATAAGTATTGACTAATAGAGCTGAGATTTTTGTAATTTTTTTCAAGCATGCAAATGAGGACACAATTATACACACGAAAATTGTTTTTCTTTAGGCAATACATTCTGTTAACAAAAATCAACATTCAATAAAAAGAAACTAACTTAACTGTTGATTTTATTTTTTATGAAAAAATATTAAATTTAAATTGTGATGTGTGTTTGCATATCCAAGCGAAAATTTATATATTCAAATAATTTTAAAGAAGTAGAGTGGGGAACATATGCTTGAAATGTGGTATATCAAAATGGAAACCACATCTTGTTTCATTTTTTTGAAGGGTGCACAAATGTTTATAAAATTTTTTTTAATTAAATTTATTGGGATTACATTGGTTAGTAAAACTATATAGATTTCTATGATAGGTGAACAGTATGTTTCATTTTGTGCCCAAAACGCACAGTCAAAACATCTTCTGTCACTTTTTAAACATATGCTTGGTTGGGAATGACCAAAAAAAAAAGCCCCTTACTATTGTGAGGTCATGATCAAAGTTGAGATAATCACCTTTATGTTCAGTACTAGTATGGGATTTATTTATTTGTAAATGAGAATAAAGGTTTTTCTAATTATAAACACATCACTAATTTTATCCACAAATATTTATTGAGTACTTCCAATTTACTGAGCATGTTCTAAGATGTTTAGGACACTAAGTCTATGCACAGTCTTATGAAAGAACTCAGGGCTTAATAAAGAGCAGACAATCGTTTACCAGTGCTATCTTTGACCTCTCATAGACCAGATTTCAATGATCAGGACCACTGTGTGATCTTTTAGTACCAGAGGAAATAGATCCCTCTGCAATGTCAAGGGGAAGAATTTCAGGAAGAGTCACATAGGAAGAGTTTTAAATGATGCTGGCAATAGGAACAAAAAGTGGCAGTTCACACTCCCAGAGACAGAGAGCCGGTGCTATAGGGCAGTAGCTGAGTGGACTCAGGAAAGAAAGCTACAGAGGCAAAAGGGGAGAACTCTGCCATTGCTCACTGCTCCCCTGGTTATAAGTCTCCTGGGGACTCTTAGAGTTTAGGAGAAAAGAAGGCAGAAAAAGGGAGGCTGGACAGAAGGAGGCAGGATCCTGCTCCAAGGAGGACTCACACTGGTTCCTTGTCTAGCTTCCATATATTTCCTTGGGTCCAGGAAAGCACAGACTTTCTTTCAACCTACCCACTGTCTTTCTGGCTTTTCCAGGCCTTATGCTTGAGCCTGCCCCTGTCCAGTCTTTTACCTGGATTCTCTGAGTTTTGTGTCATTCCCCAATCTCATCCTTCTCTCACACTTTCCCAGGCTAATGCCCTTCCCCTTGTGTGCTCACCATTTTGGCTCCTACTGCACATGACTCACAGTTCCATTTGTCATTTGTCTTTTGGTAAAAGAAATTGCCCCTCTCATTTTTCTTCCTCCCCCATTAATTGGGCAGAATGATACTGGTTACTCCCCAACACCCCCTCTGTGACGGTAAACCTATCTTTATTTTATAGTCAAGTTAGGCAGGATGTTTTGCTCTGTTTGGGAAATGTTACTTCCTCAAGGGACTGAAAAATTAATCCTGTTTAATCAAATATGTCTGGTTGATTCAGTCCCTTCTCTTTTGTTAATATTTAACTGTCTACTTGAACACTATTATTTTACTTTTATGTATCTCTGTTCCTTCTTTCTTGATATAAAGATAACAATAGTAATTTTCCAGGTTGTTGTAAGGGCTACATGAGAAGATATGGAAAGTACCATAGTGAGTGCTACATTACAGAACTCAACAGATGGCAGCTTACTATAATTAAACAATGCTATCTAATGAAAGAGTAATATGCAAATTGACCATACATCCACTACACCCAACCAGCCACACTCACCAGCCATGACCACCAGCCAATCAGAGCGAGTGTGCAAATTAACCCAACCAAGATGGCTACAGCCACAGAGAGAGCAGGAGGGAGTCTTGAGTTGCCCCTGGTGATGGAGGAAGCCAAGCTTTCTGCACACCCTGGCCATCCAGGCCTCTGATTAAAGCAACAAAGTTTCAGTGGCTGTGTGAGCAGAAGGCTTGGCTCTGCTCCAGGCTACAAAGTTTCAATTGTAGAAGATAAATAAATCCTAGATAATAGGGCTTCTGCTTGGGTCACTGGTGGGTATGGCTGACCTACAAACCGTCACAGGCCCCTTTCCCAGGCCACCCCATACCCCAAGGGAACACCACTCTGATCCAGGACCCCCTTTAGGGCAAAGCAGCTGGCCCTCACTGGTGCACCAGGCCTCTATCCTGTGTAATAAAAGAGTAATACGCAGATTGACCATCACTCCAACACACAAGATTGACCATCACCCCAACACAACAGATCTTGCCCCCAAGTGGACACAAGATGGCCACCACAAGATGGCCAGCAGTGGAGGGCAGTTGGCATGAACCAGGTCTGCAAGGGAGGGCAATTGTGGGCAATCAGGCCAGCAGGGGAGGGCAGTTGGGAGACACCAGGCCTGTAAGGGAGGGCATTTGGAAGTGATCAAGCCTGCAGGGGAGGGAAGTTAGGGGTGACCAGGCCTGCAGGGAGGGCAGTTAGTGATGACTGGGCCCAGAGAGTAAGCAGTTAGGGGCAAACAGGCTGGCAGAGGAGCAGTTAGGCATCAATTAGGCTGGCAGGTAGAAGTGGTTAGGGGCAATCAGGAAGGCAGATAGGTGAACAGTTGGGAGCCTGCAGTCCTGATTGTGAGAGGGATGTCCAACTGCCTGTTTAGGTCTGATCCTATCTGGACTACCTGGTTTGGGCCTAAACAGGCAGTAGGACATCCCTCAAGGGGTTCCAGATTTGAGAGGGAGCAGGCTGGGCTGAAGGACACTTCCCCTACTCCCTGTGCACAAATTTTGTGCTCTGGACCTCTAGTAATTAAATAATAATTGTAAGTTCTTATGGACATTAACAAATACAGTGTTACCTCGAGATATGAGTTCCCTAACATACGAGATTTTTGAGATACGAGTCATCGAGCGAGGGATTTTTGCTTTGAAATATGAGCAACATTTGAGATAGGAGTAATCACGTGGATCTGCCGGCTGCACACGACCCACCAGTTTACCGCGACTCGAACGTCTCATAGTTTCCCACGTTTCAAGGTTACGGAATGAATTAAACTCGTATCTTGAGGTACCACTGTATACTATAGGCCCTATGCACAAAATTCATGCAAGGGACTTGGCCTCTGTCACCTCATGGCCACCTCTGCCTTGGCCCCCACCACCATGGCTTATTCCAGAAGGACATCTGGTCTAATTAGCATATTGCACTTTTATTATTATAGATTACTGGTGGTTGAGATTTAAAATGTCATAACATCTGAAGACCTATTTTAAATGGTCCTTGTCTCATTTTAATACAGAACATGAGCCACATCCAACATTCATAAAAAGTTCATGTTGTGTCTCATGTGTTCGTATTTCCTAATCAGATTCCATATGATAGCATCTGGACACTGCCATTGGAAATCCAATGTAGAGAGCAGGATCCTCCACAGGCAACTGTCACATTTGGAGGACACCCTTGTTGCCCCAATAAGTATCACTGCATTAGCTTGGTTCAACCACTACACTGAGTGATACCGCACAACAATTGTTCTACTTTTGATAATTTTTTTTTCAATTAAAATACCAACTTCTAGAATCTTTGGATGCCAAAAGCTTTATGGTGGTTTTTGGATAACCTGAAGAGACTATCATTTGCATTTACACTGTGTTCCATTACAGAATAATCAAAATCCTGCCATTTAATTTAAAGTTTAGAACTTCCAGTGAAACAGTTCTGCAAATTTATAGTATAACCCTCACTATGAAAGTGTATGTTTTCTGAGAGAATCCAAGATGGCGGCATAGGTAAACACCTACACTGCTGCCTTGCACAACAGTTTCAAAACTACAACTAAAAGACAGAAAGGACATCATCCAGAACCACAGGAAAGCTGGCTGAGTGGAAGTTCTACAACTAAAGGGAAAGAGAAGGGCTCACAGAGACCCAGAGGAGCTGCAAAAAGCTGAGGTATGGAGATGTGCACGTGGAGAGAGCGGGTGCGGGAGTGCCTGGCTGGCTTTCTCTGGTGGGAGGGAAACGGAGACTCTCAAAGGCATTGAACCCCTTATCCTACAACACTAAACCCCAGATCCAGCTGAAACTTATAATGGGGGAGTTTGGACTGTGAAAAGGGAGAAGTGCACGGAAATTTAGGGGAGTCACAAAAGATCAAAGGCCTGGTGGCGCCCACAGCACTGCGCACAGGACAGATGGCTGATTGTGCCTTTGGCTTTCATGACTGGGTGGGAGATGGACCCTCCCAACTGTGCCACTTCTGACTCCACTAGGCCCCTGTTTTGGGAGAAACCCTGGGACCTAGTCTCGTGTGGTCCTGGAGCACAGGGGAGCCGGAGGGGCAGCGATCTAGAGGCACTGCGGGCGCTCGGGCACAAGGACCGCTCCGGCGATTACCCAGTCATGTGAGACTCAGGGGCCGTGGAGGGCGGGGCCGACTGGAAGGCAAGGCAGTCCCTTAAGCCCTGAGACTCCACCCATCCCAAGCTCAACAGAGGCTTCTTCGGTTGCAAGTCTGGTATCATAAAGCTGAATTCAACACTGAAGTTTCCCCGACATAGTTAAAATGCTGAGACAAGGGAAAGGATCGCAAACAAAAGAAATGGAGGAAAAAAAAAAGGACTGGATATAGAGTTCAAAACCACTCTTATAAGGTTTTTCAATAATATGCTAGAAAAGTTGGATAAATTTAGTGAGACCCAAGAGGAGATGAAAGAGGACATACTAGAGACACTGACTGAAATAAAAAATATTATACAGAGTCCTAACAGCAGACTAGAGGATGGCAAGAATCAAGTAAAAAATTTGAAATATAAAGAATCAGAAAACACTTATCTGGAAAAGCAAGAAGAGAAAAGAATCCAAAAATGTGAAGATAATGTAAGAAGCCTCTGGGACAGCTTCAAGCGTACCAACATCAGAATTGTGGGGGTGCCAGAAGAAGAGAGAGAGCAAGATACTGAAAACCTATTTAAAGAAATAATGACTGAAACCTTCCCACATCTGGTAAAAGAAATAGATTTACAAGTCCAGGAAGCACACAGAACCCCAAATAAAAGGAATCCAAAGAGGACCACACCAAGACACATCATAATTAAAATACCAAGAGCAAAAGACAAAGAGAGAATATTAAAAGCAGCAAGAGTAAAACAGTTCATTACCTACAAGGGAGCACCCATAATACTGTCAGCTGATTTCTCAACAGAAACAATGCAGGCCAGACGGGAGTGGCAAGAAATATTCAACGTGATGAATAGCAAGAACCTACAACCAAGAATAATCTATCCAGCAAAGTTATCATTCAGAATTGAAGGGCAGATAAAGAGCTTCACAGAGAAGAAAAAGCTAAAAGAGTTCATCAACTCCAAACCAGTATTATATAAAATGCTGAAAGGTACTCTTTTAGAAGAGGAAGAAAAAAAAAGGTAAAAGCCAAAAAATTATGAACAACAAATACATATCTATCAACAAGTGAATCTAAAAATTAAGTGAATTAAAAATTTGATCAACAGAATAAACTGGTGAATATAATAGAATCAGGAGCACAGAAAGGGAGTAGACTGATAATTCTCAGGAGGACAAAAATCATAAAGCATCAAACAGACTGTGAAATTACAGCAGGAAGATTAAAGTTAGGTGAGGTAAATAAGTGATCAATCAAAGGACTTGTATGCATGCATATAAGCATAACCAATGATCACAGACACTGGGGGGTTGGGGTATGCCTGGAAGGGAGGGGGGGCAATGGGAAGATATGTATAATAAATTAATAAAAAACAAACAAACAAACAAAGAAAAACAACAAAAAAATAATAATAAAATAAAATAAAGACCAGTCTTATAATCAATTGCAGATGTTTTCAGAGGCCCCCAAGATTTGTTCACCATGTCCCAAATCACAGCTGTGACTCCCAGTTGCCTCCAGTCCTGGTGGATCTGGATGGTGTGGTTTGCAAAGAAGAAGGTGGCAAGAGGCTTATGGAATTTGTGCAACCCCATTCTTCCAGTATCCTCATAGGGCACCAGGGCCATTTCCACTGTGCCAGCTCTCTGCTTCCTTTAACCTGTTGGGCAAAAGAATCCTGTGTGCTCTGGCCTGAATCCTTTTTTAAGGTCGTTTTTATGGATTCAAAAGAATAAACAGAGACGTGGAAAAAAAAAAAAGAAAGTGTATGTTTTCTAATTTACAGTTTATCTTATATGCCTGCCTTCTCATCAAATGATATTTATGATTATCTATTTTATCTCTTGATTTAATCAATTGTGTGTATTAAATGGCATTATTTCTTGAATATATTTGCTCAAATGGTATCAAGTAAATAGTTCTAAGGTCTCTGCTAACAAAATGTCCAAAAGCATAGAGTTACCTCAATTCAGAAAGGTTAAACTATTACTGCATTTAAATGTTGAGACCATTCTATCCAATAAAGACTAATATGTAAATTGACCATCACTCCAACACACAAGATGGACACTCCCTTATGGTCAAAGATGGCTGTCCCCATGTGGACACAAAATGGCCAACACAAGATGTCTGGCAGGGGAGAGCAGTTGTGGGCAATCAGGCCAGCAGGGAAGGGCAGTTGGGAGGTACCAGGCCAATAGAGGAGGGCAGTTAGGGGTGACCAGCCCTGTAGGGGAGGTCAGTTGAGGGCAACCAGGCTGACAGGAAAGGGTAGTTAGGGGCAGCCAGGCTGGCAGGGGAGGGCAGTTAGGGGTGACTAAGCCAAAAGGGGTGGGCAATTGGGGGTGACCAGGCTGGCAGGGGAAGGTAATTAGAAGCAATTGGACAGGCAGGGGTGCAGTTAGTCTTCCATCAGGCTGGCATGGGAGTGATTAGGGGATTATCAGATTGGCAGGCAGAAGCAGTTAGGGGCAATCAACCAGGCAGGCAGGCAAGCAGTTGGGAGCCAGCAGTGCTAGATTGTGAGAGGGAGGCCCAATTCCATGGGGATTGAGCCTAAATGGGCAGTTGGACATTTCTCCAATGTTCCCAGATTGAAGAGGGTGTAGGCTTGGCTGAGGGACATACATCCCTCTCCCCCCCATGCACACATTTTCTGCACCAGGCCTCTAGTATATATATATATTAGAGGCTCTTTGCATGAAATTCATGCATGGGGGGGGGCGGTGTGTGAGTGTCTCTCAGCCCAGCCTGCACCCACTCCAATCTAGGACCCCTTGAGGGATGTCCAACTGCCTGTTTAGGGATCAGGTCTAAACGGGCAGTGGGTCATCCCTCTCATAACCCAGGACTGATGGCTTCCAACCACTCAACTGCCTGCCTGCCTAATTACCCCTAATCACTTCTGCCTGCCTTCCTAATCATCCACTAACCACTCCTCTGCCAGCTGGATCAATGCCTAACTGCTCCCCTGCCAGCCTGATTGCCCCAAAACTGCCCTTCCCAGCAGGCCTATGTCCCCACTAATATCCTCCTCTGCAGGCTCAATCACCCCTAACGACCCTCTCCTGCTGGCCATCTTGTGGCAGCCATCTTGTGTCCTCATGGGGTGGCCATCTTGTGTGTTGGCATGGTATTCAATTTGCATATTACCTCTTTATTATATAAGATATTGTCTGTAGTTTTCAAAGACTGCTACAGAGAATATTAGATTACAAGATATAAAGAAAGTTTTGGAAGCTATAAAGTGTTGTCTGTTTTGTTCCTTGTATATTTCTAGTGGCTGGAACAATGCCTGCTATTTAGAAGACACTAAAGAAAAGTTTTGCTAAGCAAGTGAATGATTGACTGACTGAATCAATGAATAAAGGGGGTGGTGAAGAAAATTATTGAAGAAATACTGAAAATTCTATCCTACTCTTAGATATTTATAGTACACATATTTTAAAAGTGGTGGAGATCTTGTGTCAGATAAAACTGTTTATCAAATTTAAATTCAGTTTTCTACAGAAACCTTTCAACAGTTGTAAAAAGCAATTGGAATATAACAGTATGTTCCAAAGAATATTTTGAAAAATCAAATTGTTCATACAATTTAATATACACAAGGTAATTACGTTGAATATAATTAATTAAAAATACTATAACATTGTGATTATGTTATTTATAATGACACATTTCAAATAGTAATATATCCTCATCTTGAATAATCAATACTTTAAATGTATGAAATGAATTGTTTCTCTCTTCTTTCCTGACATTCTTACTTTAAACTAACAAAGTAGTGAGAATTTATTCCTTTCTGATCCCAATTTAACTTATTCAGAATTAATTGCCTGGTTGTTTCTTTTTCAAGAAATGTTTTCTGTTTCCCCAAAAGATCCATTAATGCTCATTTAATATTCACTTTGATAAAGGCTTCTCTGCTTAGTCTCCTCAGAAGAGCTAGTCACAGGCACACCACTCTCCTTCAGAAACACCATTTAAAGAGTAGGTCCTGACTGCTAGCTCTGATGCTATTCTTTTTCTGATTCCTGGGAACATAACTGGAAATGTTACACACAAATTGACATGATGGACCACTCTATTAGGCTTTATAATAAACCTCAAAAGAAAGGTGTAATCTGTAATTCAACTGTTTTAACCTTGGAGAGGAAAAAAAAAAGATTCTTTGATCCAGAGAGATGAAACATGAAGCACTTAGAAAATCCAATTCACTTAATAAAAAATTAAGACTGTGCTGTTTGTCAATCAAATCTTCATTTTATTCTAAGAGAAGAGAGTATTTTACAATACTTTGCAAGCACTTTAGTTTAGTAAAGAGATTTGTACATTGACCAATTAAGTAAGTGATGCTTCTTATTTCTACTTTTAGTTTTTCTGTCATTTAACTTCTTATTAAAAATTGTAATGAAAATAACAAGTATAGTTAGACATAAATGTTTACTTCAACAAATCATACAGAAGTTTCAAAAATAAAAAAAAGATGTTTTTAAAATAATATTTTCCTCAATAATTTATCAAGAATTTTCTTATGTGTCAAAAGTTCAAGGGCATTGATTTTGTGGGCTGGTGTACAGGTAAGATGGTTATAAGAATTGAGTCTTGAATATGAACAGGTTTAGCTGCTAATGAGTATATGATCTTGCTAAAAATATTTACTCTTTAAGACTTTGTATACAGAAAGGGGAACATTAAAATCTTTAGTATTCAAATACTATGCTAATTTAACTTATCTGTGTGTTTTTTAAAAACAAGATCTTATGACATAACTTCTGGTCTATAGTTCATGTTCTATATATTTTGTCATAACTGGGTTTTTTAAAGGTATAATTTATTAATAGCACAATTAATATCAACTTAATAGCATCAATAAATTTATTTGTTTTCACCATTAAATCATATATTTCATTGATTCTTTTAAGCATTATTTTTATAATATTTAATGTGTTGGGTGCTACAGAAAGGGTGTTATACCAATATTTTCTATTATACAATGCATAATATTCAACCTAACCCATTATTCTACATTAGAGGCCCAAAGCACAAAATTCATGCATGGGAGTATGTGTCCCTCAGCCCAACTTGCACCCTCTCCGATCTGGAACGCCTCAGGGATTGGGCCTAAACCAGTAGTCGGACATCCCTCTCACAATCCAGGACTGTTGGCTCCCAACTGCGTGCTTGCCTGCTAGTCTGATCACCCCCTAACCACTCCTCCTCGGCACCTAACTGCGCCCCTGCCAATCCGATTGTCTCCAACTGCTTTCCCCTACTGGCCCAGTAATCCACAACTGCCCACCACTGCTGGCCCAGTTTCCCCCAACTGCCCTCCCTTGTCAGCTATCTTATAGTGGCCATCTTTGACCACATGGGGGCGGCCATCTCATGTGAGGGCATGAGGGTCAATTGGCATATTACCTCTTTATTATATAGGATTTATTTCTGTCTGTTCACATAGAGACCCATTTATAATAATGTCAGTAAGATGATTCCTTGAAACAACAGTTTTACCACAAATAGTATCCTCATTTGAAAATTTAGGTAACTCAATTGTTTCACAGTATGTACATATTAAATGCACAATGTCAAAATGCCAGAATGAGGTAATGTTTCAAGATTATAGTATAAACTAAAGGCCCAGGACACAAAATTTGTGCCCTTGAGGGGTGGTCCCTCAGCCTAGCCTGCACTGTCTCACATTCTGGAACTCCTGGGGGATGTTTGACTACCTGGCAATCAGACATCCCCTAAGGGATGTAGCAGTGTGCCAAGCATCAGGCAGCCAGAGAGAAGCCCAAACTGGGACCAGGTGCCACTCACCTCTTGCTTATTCTGCCCCGTTGTGTCTGCTACCACCACTGGGTAGTGCTACCATGGAGTTGGAAAAAGCTCCCACCACAGCAGCTGTGCTCACCAGCCATGAGCTTGGCTTATGGCTGAGTGGCACTCCCCCTGATGGAGCACACTTAACACCAGGAAGCAACTCTTGGGTTGAGCATCTGCCACCTGGTAATCAGTGCACATTTTAGCCACTGGTTACTCTGGTCATTCTGCAGTAATGGTCACTTAGGCTATTATATATATAGATACAGTAGGCCTTCAGGTTATGTTGGAGATCTGTTCCTACTGTGCAATATAAGATGATTTTTGCTGTAAGCTGGAACCCACTTACATAAGCACATAAACAGCAGTAATGAAGTGAAAAAATAAAAAAAAAGTTTAAAAGAATGATAACACTTCCTGACCTTTACTTGTGGTAAATATAGGAAATAATAAAAAATAAATAAAGCACATATGTACATATGTCAAAATGACAGAACTTTTTTTTTTTATAAATAAATAGGAGATGGCAATTTAAACACGAAGCGATGTATGTTGAGTCTGATATAATCCAAGGACTGTGTGCATACACACACACACACACACACACATATACAAGTAAATGTAACTAGATATAAGTGATGATTATGATATAGATATAGATGATATAGATATAGACATAGATATAGATAGATATATCAATACCTTTCTTTTATAAACTTGTTTTTATACTGAATATTTTTAATTAGGTGGGTTAAAGTACTGATGACATTGGATAGCATTTTTAAATATGTTAAAATACTATTGGATCATAATGATTAAAATTTATAATTTCAAAATTTATAATTTTGGCTCATCTTACTCTATATTTATTACTAATGGCTAATTTTGATGCTATAATTTATCAAAGGACATCCATAGTCATTAACATACAGTTTTCAAGTCTTTGAGATCTTTGAGAAATGCTTTCTATGCAATTCACAAAAAATGTTTGATAATTGCCTAATGTAAATGTGTTACTCATAAAGGAATGAATACTATTGCACTCTTCATCAATGAGAAAACTTCCAATTTTTCTTTGACAAGATCTGTAAAATGGAGCTGGAGACATTTTTGTTTTCTCTGAGAAAAATAATAATATTTTAAGATTATTAAAATATAATAAAAATATTAATTGTCTTAAAAATGTATACACAGTAAGAGAATTTTCTATTTCTATGTAACAAAATATTAAAGACTTAAGGTCTTACACCACCACCCATATATTACTTTACAGATTAACTGAGTTGTCTTTTTAATTCTCACTTGGCTGAAATTGAGGTATTTTTTCATTGGGGTGAAACTTTCATAAAATTATATAATTCCACAACACATCATCTCTATACTGTATTGTGTGTTCACCACTCCAAGTCACATCTCCTTCCATCACCATTTATTCACCCTTCACTGTCTTCCAATTCCTCCCATTCCTTCTCTGGGGCAGAGATGATCATTTGGACCACGAATTGTCTTCCAAACTCATCCAGGTTATTGGAAGAATTCACATCCTGTGGTTGTATGAGTGCAGTCTCACTTTCCTGATGGTTGTCAAATTGCTGCTATTCTCAGGTCCCAGGTGGCATTCTCAGGTCCTTGATATGTGGTCCCCTCCATTGCTTCTTTGGGTTAACATCCCCTTGAGTATAGGGGAATCCAGATCCTTAAAGAGCACACATGATTAGTACAAGTCCACTTTGAAAATCTTCCTTTAGGTCAATGTCAACTGATTATAACCTAATCAGGAGCACCGTAGTCCATCATGTTCACAAACTATTCCTGACCTCAAGAGAAAAGTATTGTGCAGAGCGATACAATAGAGATCAGGCTACTTGAGGTTATCTTAAAATTCTGCCTATCATAGTGTAGATATGACATCATAGGTCATGAATGAAGTCTGCATCTTGCTTTTTTGGTTATATTTTGATTTTTTTTCTGTTTTGGTAAACATCAGTTATGGCAAACTTTTGAAAATGTATATCAAGTCTTTATACTTTTTCTCCTACTAAAAACATTTCCTTGGCCTCTTATTTTTTATGATGAATAAAGCCAAACCAGCATGAAAGATTGAGTAGTCCCTATCACAGCAACACTTTCTCACACCAGGATCCCACCTGTTCTTATTACTCCAATTGCTCTGGACTCTGAACAGGACTTGCATCATTGAACATTACACACACCACTCTCCCCTTAGAGTGTTTTTTCTTCTCTGTTCTCAGAAAATTATATCCATTCTTCATTAAGCAACATCAGTGTCTCAGAGAATCTTTCTTGATTTCCAATACTGTCAAAATCTAGTGGCAGCCCTTTTCACAGTTGCAATTCTCTGTTTGTGAGATGATACATTACATTCACTACTAGATTGTGAGTCTCATGAGGGACATGGCTTTGCACAATTATTTTTAGCTAAATCATAAATGAATGAAATTATATAGAATATTAAGAAATCTTAGAGTCTTAAAAGTTAAAAAAAGAAGATATCTTTCCAGGAAAACTCTAAATCTCATTTTTAAAATATTTCTTAATTCCAGTATAAATATAATGCAAGAAGACAGTTCTCCCTGAATTTTTCTATTTTTTTATACATGTCAGGCCTTACTTCATAAAAAAGGAATTACAGACTATAATACAAATAGATATCATATCACTCTCTGGACACATTTAATGTAGGAAAACGTCCCCTCCTCTTTCTGAAGCAGTTTTGCTTATTTTCTAGAGTAATAATAAACTTAGAAATCAAACCCTGACAGACATTTGATTAAACTTCAGGGTAATAAGCTGGAGACCTTTTGCTCCTCATATCAGCAGCAGGCATTTACAGTTTGTTCCTTTCTTCAGCAGGCGGAATGAATAGATATGATGGTGTTTGGAAATGGGGAATCTTTGGGATATAATTAGGTCATGAGGGTGGAAACCTCATGAATAAGTGTCCTTATTACAAACAAACAAACAAACATAATAAGCAAATAATTGAGTGCTCCTTTCCTGTTTTGGTAAACATTAGCTATAGCAAATATGTGAAGAGACAGTAAAAAAATTACAACTGCCCAAAAACCTGGAAGTTAAGCTCTCACTTGATACTGAATCTGCTGGTGCCTGGGTCTTACACTTTCCAGCTTCCAGAATTGTGAGAAATAAATATTTGTTGTCTATAAGCCACCCAATCTATTGTGTTCTGTTATAGAAGTCTGAATGGACTAAAGCACTGAGTCACCAAGTGAAATTGAAGTTCAAGAAACTGGCACTAAGATGCTACCTACCATCGCTTGTGTATTTCTTGTAATATGAGGTCTGTTTTTCTGATCCAGCTGTCTTGTATTTCTGTCAGAATATACATGAAACTGTGTAGACCAACTTGTTAATTTATAAGTAAGGGAAAGTCTCAGACTCCTCTCACATGTATATTACATAAAAGACTAGAGGCCTGGTGCATGAAAATTCGTGCACTCAGGGAAACTGTTCCCTCAGCTCAGCCTGCAACTTCTTACAATCCGGAAACTCTCAGGGAATGTCTGACTGACAGCTTCAACTGTGGGGAGCAGGCCTAAACTGTATTCTGGCCTCCCTCTGTAGGAGGCGACCAGCAGGCAAATTGGGATGGTGCCAGCTGGCAAATGGTCATCCCCACCCCCCCTCGCCCTCCACAGCTGCCCCTGATGGCTGTCCCTTCTCTCTTCCTGCTGGTATCTGCCTTAGCTGGCTTAGTGCTGCCTGCTTGCCAGCCCTGCCCCCCACTGACCGATTGTTCTGTAGTTTGGTCAATTTGCATATTAGTCTTTATGATTATGCTTTTGAAAAATACATATTACATAAAATAGTCTACAAAATAGATTGAAATAACTTCTCAAAATAGAATCAATAACATCACTCTGAATAACCTATTATTTAATGTGGGAAACTTGTTGTGCTTGATAGCCATTTTGTAGTAAGCTCCAGCCACATTAGTACTAACCTCAGGGCTAGGTTTCTATTACCCCAAACCCTATCTCTTTCCCTATCTCCCGAAAGCCAGGCATTTCACCTTAGGGCTAGGAATTTTTGCTAACTTCCTCATTCCTCCTTCTCCCTATAAATACCCCGAATTCCTCATGAATAAATGAGACTTGATCAGAACTTTGTTTTGTCTCCATTCCTTTTGTCTCTTGTCCCTTTCATCCCCACTCCCCCTCTAGGGTCCTTGTTGACTTAACCCATGGTTCGGGACAATTTAAATATTTCATTTTCAAGGTATTGGATGTTAATTAATTATACTATGAAAAAAAAACACACAGACAAGCCTCTAAGCCTGTTTAAAAATCAGCAAGCTGTAATTGATTTGAAAAGGCATAAATTATGACATGTATACAATAATTATACATATATGAATGACTTCTATCACAAATTTTGAGGTCCACAGTCATTATGATCAATTGGCTATAAATTTGGGGGTATCTAACTTTGCTAGATTGGTCCATAAGATTCAGGAAAGTGCTATATAGTAAGTTCTCACTAAATGTTATCAATAGGTTCTGTGACTTTAAGTGAAACAAGGTATAATGAAAGAAACCAATTTTACTTAGGCTAATTGATATAAACAAGAATTAAGTTTTTTATGCTAACTCATCAACATTATAATGAAACAACATTTAATGAAATGGTGTTATTTGAGGACATGCTGTACTTATGATTTCAGTTTTATTTTAGCAAAAGATTACAAATCACAAGCAGCCAAGTAAAGAAACTCAGTGGCAGAGTACTGGGAGGGAAACAGATGCAAAGCTACCATTATCCCCAGGGACACATTATTCACTTACACTTTTTTTTTCAACATTAGTTATCATTTATTGAACAGATATTATGTACCAGGCATCTTCACATATACTACTTCACAGGATTTTTTTTACTATATCCCAGTAAGCCAGGTGTCATGATTTCTATTTTTTATCACAGTAAGTGCCATGTCATTTACCGTTGACTGACACTATACTTTCTGTCCAGAAGACAAAACAGGCTGGGCGCTTAACGTGTTAATGAAAAATTCAAGGTCATTCTAAGCAATTAAATAATGTCCAAAATCATATTTCTAGAAGTGTTACACTTTGATATGTGGCAATATGCAGTGTATTGCCAATTTGGGAAGCTCATACAAGTTTTAGTGACAAGTTTTTATTGGGATTTCATTATGTAGGCATGATTGATTGAATCACAGGCTAAGTGATGCAACTCAATTTCCAGTTATTTACTCTCCCAAGAGATCACATGGACCCTTTAATTACATGATTCCTTCATTTGAAATGACCCCTATCCTGAGTCCTCTTGTTAGCATAAACTATGTAGGAGAGTCTGAAGGATCATGAACAACAAAGATATACCTATCATTTGGGAAATTCCAAGGATTTAGAGGCTGCCTCCCACAAACTAGGGACAAAGGCCAGCTATTTTTTAAAAAATTACAGTGTATATTATTAATAATAAACATATATAATAAATAAATAAATAAATATTAATGGCATATTTAATAAGTGTTTCATTAAGAAATGCCAAGATTTGCCGAAATCAGTTTGGCTTAGTGAATAGAGGGTCGGCCTGGGGACTGAAAGGTCCCAGGTTCAATTTTGGTCAAGGGCATGTGCATGGTTTTGGGCACATCCCCAGTGGGGGGCGTGTAGGAGGCGCCTGAACGATGTCTCTCTCTCATTGATGTTTCTGGCTTTCTATCCTTTTCCCTTCCTCTCTATGAAAAATCAATAAAATATATTTTAAAAAATATGCCAAGATCTTATTGAACAGGTAGAGTAAGACATAAGAACTCTATTTTTGAGGTTGCTATTATCTTATACAAAGAAAATGTATCATAAGAATATCAAAATACTAATGGCTAATTTTAAACAAATACATTATGTTGTTTTTACACAGCCAAGAGAATATTATCCCTTGAAACATCCAGAAACATTATCATTATCATTGTTTATCATAATAGATTAAAACTTCTAAGGTATTTTTCTACTTTAAGACCACATTATTTTGTAATTGTGTGACCTAATACTTCTGTGTTTTTCATACATTCTGAAATTATGTAAAACATTGATTTCAAAATATGGTGTTATTTCACTTCCTTTAACTCAATATATGGCATGAATATTACTTCAATTAGTCCCAGATATGACTCTTTACCTCTCTTCTGTATGTAGAATCCATCAGTCAGCCAGATGATTGATGCTCCAAAAAATAACCTCAATTCATTTATATGTTTTCATCTTTACCTTCACTAACTTTATGTAAAATACATAGAGGCCCAGTCCATGAAATTCATGCATGTGGGAGAGCGGGTGCCCTTCAGCCCAGTATGCTCCCTATTCAATCTGGGACCCTAAATGGGCAGTTGGACATCCCTCTCACAATCCAGGACTGCTGGCTCCCAACTGCTTGCCTGCCTGTCTTCCTGATTGCCCCTAACCACTTCTACCTGCCATCCTGATCACCCCCTAACTACTCTCCTGCCAGCCTGATTGATGCCTAACTGCTCCCTTGCCAGTCTGTTTGCCCCTAACTGCCCTACCCTGTGGGCCTGGTCACCCCTAACTGCCCTCTCCGTAGGCCTGGTCCCTGCCAACTCCCCTGCTAGCCATCTTTTGGTCGCCATCTTGTGTTCACATGGGGGCAGGATCTTTGACCACATGGGGGCAGTAATCTTGTGTGTTGGAGTGATGGTCAATCTGCATATTACTTTTTTATTAAATAGGATAGTGGTCTGGCACAATGGTGGGTGCCAGCTGGTTTGCCCTGAAGGGTATCCTGGATCAGGGTGGATGTTACATTAGGGCATGTGGTGGCCTGGAAAAGGTGCCTGTGGTAGTTTGCAGGCCAGCCATGATCCCCAGTGACCCAAGTGGAGGCTCAGGTATCTGGGATTTATTTATCTTCTACAATTGAAACTTTGTAGCCTGGAGTGGGACCAAGCCTTCTGCTTGCACAGCCATTGAAACTTTGTTGCCTTAAGCAGAGGCCTGGGCCATCCAGGATGTGTGGGAAGCTTGGCTTCCTCCATTGCCAGGGGAAATCCAAGCCTCCTTCCTGCTTCTCTGTGGCCATAGCCATTGGGTTAATTTGCATACTCACTCTGATTGGCTGGCAGGCATGGCTGGTGGGCATGGTTTAGGTGTAGCAGAGGTACGGTCAATTTGCATATTACTCTTTTATTAGATAGTATATGATCTCTTGCCTAGACTCTGAATTACTTCTATCTGTATTTTAAATGTGACTGAGACCTTAAGGTTATAATGTGAAAAAAATACATATTTAAAACATTCATGCCAACCTTTGAAAAATACATACTATAAAGTCTAATTTATTTTAGTACATGCATATGTACCACCAAATATCCAGTCCTCATAAATATAATCAAAATAGTGCCCTCTAATATATCCTAATAAAAACTTTTCTTCCCTCTTTCCTTCTTTCTTTTTCTCTTCCTTCCTTCCTTTCCTTCCTTTCTTTTCTGGTTCTCCTTCTTCTTCTTCTTCTTCTTCTTCTTCTTCTTCTTCTTCTTCTTCTTCTTCTTTTTTTTTTGTTTTTTTTGTCCTTGTGCTGGGTACTGGGTAAAAAAGAAGTTTTGGGAGGGAAGCCAAAATGATTGTGTATATTCTTACCAAAGTTCCAAGATTTAAATCTCTCTTTTTAGAGTAATTTTAATCTTCATATATTTTACATTTAATATGAGTGTCTATTTTTTATAATGGCCCATTTGGATTAGTAAATTCCACTGATAATGACTGTAGTCAACTATAATTTCATAAATTTTATTAGAGAAAAAGTCCTCCAGTTGTGTTTAAGGGGAATATCTTTTTAAACCTTACCATGAACTATCAAAAGTGACCATGAAATTTGTCAGAGTAGTATTTAATCCATCCCGGAAGTCATACACTTTTGTCAGGTTAAAATGATAATTATGTGTCTCCCTTTTGTCTCTTCAGTAAGTGACACTATTGAGAAAATAATTGTCCAGTGATGCCAAAATCATTGAGGCAGTGAAATTAATTTTATTACTCATATCTAATATAGAGAGTCATTGAACTGTATTAAAATTAAATCTACATTTTATTTCTTGAAATAGAGCATAAGGAGAAACTGAGCTATCGTAATACCAATTTTGGGAAAAAAAAGTTACTTTTCTACTATTTCAAAAAGTTTTGAAGGTCAAATAGACTTTAGATATTTTTTTAAACTAGTCAATCAAATGCACAATTGCCGGAAAGTTTTTTAAGTACTATGCAATGACATAGCAGATATGATTTGCAGTGTCCTTCTTCTTCTTCTTCTTCTTCTTCTTCTTCTTCTTCTTCTTCTTCT